>JAXQQM020060418.1:0-479517 GCA_034641835.2 Pinus albicaulis
TTCATTTTTAGAAAGACAAAACCATCAATCTTTATATTAATAAAAGATTGTTACATATACAACAATGAAGAAGGCTCCATCTTTCATTGCTTAAATATCTCATTGGAAATGTCAACATAAGTCTTGAAGACACTATTATAAGAGTTTGGATACATACCACCGGGATATAGGAGATTCTTATGTGTTAGATTGTGTAATGCAATTTTGACTTTGTCTCACAAGGAGCAACAGCATGGAGGTCTGGATTTTTCTTATAGAACTTTATTATTATTATTTGAAACGTTGTTTATAGATATGAAGACAACAATGAAATTATGAGCATGGTGGACAATTAGTCAAGCTCATGATGCCAAACCATGATTATGTAAGTTTGGAATTTAACATTTTTACATGTTAAAGACAAATAGTCAAAATCACTGACAACTTAGTATGCCATAATTAATAATCATTCCCTGTTCACTTTTGTTAATAGGTTTATGTCACACGATGATCTCTCTTCTCCGGCATTTACTTGTATTGAAGATCACTATTCTAGGAATAAGGAGTTATTTTCTCCAAAAATAACCCTAGCCAAACATTGACAATGCATCAAGGATATCTTTCTATGCTTCATAAGTAAATATGTTCTACTTCTAAATCATGTCTTGGAAGTGGTTGTTTTGCTGGAAATTATTCACCAGTTGGTTTCATACCAAAGTCTTTTTCTCATTTTCAGCATCCAATACATGAAAAGATAATGGTTTAAAACAACATAAATATTTGAAATTTTGCAAGAATTGTCTGGCACACTTTGAATATGAATTTTGAAGTCAAGTGCATGATGTTGTATAGGATCAAGTGTCATTTTAAATACCAAATGTTTCACAAGAAACTTCTCAACATGCTACCCTGTAGTAAGGATTAAATGACAATATTGCATCAACTATTTCCATAATAAAAGTGCACCTCGGCCATAAGACTAAACAACTACAAATGTTGTAGATCTAACAAGATCACACAATCAAATGTATTCCACAAGGCCAATACTATATGAAAAATTAAAAGGAGTTTGCAACCAAAAATACCTTAGGCAACTAATTCAATTAGATACACCAAACCATCAGCAAAAAGGAAAACTAGCCTACTCAAAAGGCAAGCGTTTACCTCCTTTGACAAAATTTTGAGTTTCGAAACAAGGGCCTTTATTGTCTTGTCAATGCCCCTAGTAATTTGAATGGGGTTTGCACCTGCTGCAACAACCTAAACAAAAAGGTTTCATTTCAAATTATTTTCCACAATTTTAAGATACAACCATTGTCAGTTTTGTATTTCCTAACAAGCTCATAAATTTTGACAAAAGAACCAAATTTTTTTAATACCTGATAGCAATTTTTTCACTCAAAAACTATCTTAGACTCAATAAGCCCAACCCAAAACTAAAAAAGCAAACACCATAAGACCCTACAAAAATGAATAGATGATCTTAATCCAGTACTATCGACAAAAAGTTACCTTTACACCCTCACTTATTAAACCCTGTGCAAGAACAACAGATGTTGTGGTTCCATCCCCAACTAAATCATTTGTCTTTGCCGTAGCTTGCCTTACCAACTTGGCCCCAATATTTTCAACTGGGTCCTCTAATTCAACCAATAAAAAGGCCAAAACCATAGCATTGAGATACATTTCATTACACCGTCAATAACAATAAAATTTGACTCAGCCATAACCCTTTCCTTTTATTGTTGTGAAAATATTTATGCATTACTCTAATGTGGCTAGTCCATAGGCCAAGTAGACCACCGGGTAACAAATATGTTTCCTTTCACCTTTGAGTTTTCAAATTATGCCTACCAAATATAAGACATTTAAGAGGGGGAACTAATACAACGTTAAAAAGAAAACCAGAGCACACATCTACAAATTACCTCCTTAGCTATTGTCACACCATCATTAACTATTTTCTGAGAACCATGCTTTCTCTCCAAGACAACATTTTTCCCCTGGCCCTAAGGGTGACTCCAACAAGATCAGCAAGTTTGTTCATACCGCCTGCAAGACAAATTGACAATGCTTTCAGTAAGTGTGCAATTGAATGCGAGGCCATATGCCAAAACAACCCTCCATGAAAAATTAAAATAACACATTAAAATCGAATATAAGTGGACAAGGAAAGATCCACCGCAGTGAAGTTTCACGTGCAGGTGACCTTCCTTTAAACATAATTTTTTCTCTGACCTGCAATTTTTTTGTCACCGAGCCATCCTTGTTGAAGTAAAACTCCTTTTCCATAGCTCTTGTATTAACTACCTTCTCTCTGTCGCGTAATCTCAGAGTCCCTCTTCTGCTTGAGAGATTAAAGGAAATGGGTGAAAAAACTAAAAGAGAAGACAATTGTCTGCCATAATTATCAAACATTGCACCCAACTTCTTCCCCTTTCCATTGTTACCCAATGAGGTAGATGTGGCAATTGTTGTCATACCGCCCAAAGAAGAGGCCATCTTCTCTTATGCTGAATATAGAATTACAAGATCTTCATATTAGTATGAACCTTAAAAAACATGACTCCCATTGCTAAAAACCACTTTTAAGTTGTAACAGGCAAACTAAACAACTATCGCAACTTTTGGAAACTTCTAGAGCATTAAGAGAGAAAAAACCAAAGAGAAATACAACCACAATCCTCATTTTAATGAGACCGAACTATATATTTGCATTAAGATAATAGAAAGAAATCACGACTATATTAAGGCCAGCACAAAACAATATTTAACCAGTGTCTCTCGTGGCCTTCAGGTTGCCATGCTAGAGGTTGCATATTTTTAATTTAAATTCTTGACCTCTCGTGCCCATCTATGAATGCATCCAATGGGATATCTACATCAAATGCTCCTTTATATCCCCAAAAAAAAATTCCCTACTACAAGAGCACCAATATTTATGGATCACCCCACACCATCCCACCCACTAGAAACGGTGAAAAAGGAAACCCGAGAAAACTTCTGAAATATCTCAAGATGACTATATGAGTGGTTCTTATGAATCAACCAACCATTCAGAGCATGCTCATCAATCCAAACCATGAGTATTATGTGACGATATTCAAGCAGGCACTGAATCGGATTTCTGAAGCTATGTTAGAGAAACCCTAAACTCTCACTGAAAAAATAAAAATATACTCAGCAAAAAAGATGATCACACTCTGGGTAGCCCTGGAGGCTATTTGGGGGTGATGAGTCCAATAGGTCTCAATGAACTGTTGCCCTCGCCGGGGAATACTATTGTAGTGGAATTTGATACTATTTTGGATGTTGAATTCCACGATCCTAATGGAAACCAGTACCTTCAGCTCCAGTACCTGTTCACAAAAGAGGGTGCCATAGTCATTCATGCGTGTAGAGAGGGTGAATTGTAGGCATTGCAACAGGAGGTGTTGTTGTTGTTGCATTGGCCACTAGATTGTTTGTCTGGTTCTGTTACAAGCACAGAGTATTGAAAAGGACAGACAAATTTAGTTCAGATATTGTGAAATTGCCTCGGAAATTCACCTACAAAGAGCTCATCAATGCTACGAAAGACTTTTTTTGAATGTGATTGATAATCGATAATTGCAAGCAAGGGTAATCCCCTTGTGAAACCCAAATTTCTGAGCATTTTCTAAAACCTGATGACAGAGTCATTGTAATGAAAAAGCGCCTAGGTCCATATTACGTCCAAATCTACCAAGCACCAAGATCTATAAAAAAAATCCACAGTATCTGCGAACTAAGAAGAAGAGGCAAAAAATGTATTCTGCTTACCTGTTCGAATAGTGGTTGGGGTTTACCACGGAAAAAATTTGACAGAGCCCATGTAGCATTTCTTATCATTGAAATTCTGGCAGTATCATTCAACTGGGCAAGCACCTGCCTCAGAGCTCCATGACTGAGGGCAAGATCCTTAAATGTTGCAGAGTCTCCAGCAATATTTCCCAAAGCCCAAATAGCCTTACACGAACACTAGTTGAACTCAAAGTTGGGTACTAGTTTTTTAAATCAAATTCCAAAATTACAGACATATAAAGATAGTTGGGAAGAATAATTTTATGCCTCTAAAATAAACGTGCTACCTGTTCTCAAACATTATCATTCCCAGAGGTAAGAAGTTCCACAAATATAGGTAGTGCCCCGTAATCAATCACAACCTTTGTATTCTCAGAGGTTCCTGAGACTATATTAGTCAAAGCCAAAGCTGCTTCAAACTACATTATCAATCACAAGGTATCACCATCAAAGCTATAATTTTAAGATAACAATTTATCTACCATTGAAACTATAATTTTAAAATAGATACACCTAGTGATATAGACACCTAGTGAGAGTAGAGGTTATGAAATTATAATAAGAATTATTACAAGATATCACTCACAGTGCAGTTGATTGTTCATTGTCTGTTGTAACTATAATTTTAAAGAAGACACACTTAGTGATATAGACACCACCAAGTGAGAGAAGAGGTTATGAAATTATAATGAGAATTATTTCAAGATATCATATTACTCATAGTACATTTAATTGTTTATTGTTTGGTGTAATAATTGTTTATTATTTATAAACACAATCAAACATATTATGAGGGACAGTGATGAAATTGACAACGGTCTCATAACAAACCATAACGGGCACATCCCCTGGCAAGATAGACTCTGAATAAGAAAGAAAGCAAAACAAAGTGATTACTTACAGGATCATAGGCTTCCTGAAGAACAAGATCCAGAGCAGCATCTGTAACCCCTAAAGCAACACCTCTCTCTGCAAGACGAATCACTACATCTTTCATATGTAGTCTAGAAAATTTTCTGAGCTCATCACGAGAAAGAGGATCAAATACAACTATCTCATCAAGTCTATTCAATAGCTCTGGCCTGAAATGTCTTCTAACCTACAAAAATATTCAAAGGCATGTCAAAGCACTGCAGCCAACTTCGTGATAAAATTATATGAAAAATATGCATACACAGAGTCCAGGAGAATGAAACGGCAGGTGTATTGGTAGTTGCTGAAATGCAGCAACTAAAATGGCAGGTGTATTAGCAGTTGCAGAAATGCAGCTACTAAAACGGCAGGTCTGTCGACGGTTGCAGGTGTGTGGATTGTTGCTGGTATTTTCAGAACGATTCCATGGAAATATACCGGAAGCCAATGGTATGTAAAACCTAGAAGGTAACCCGAGAGACTGTGACCGTCAGATTAAACAAGTAACAGGTGTCGTGCCTAGATAAGAAGTGTTGACGAAAAAAAATTGATCTCTTTCATAACAGAAGGCCTATCGGCCTAAATATCTAGGACAGGTGGCACTCCATGATAAAGACACATGGTGTGTGGATTTGAGTTTTTCAGGTGGTCAAGTGGGCCGAAAATAGGTGAAATGTGGCACCACTCAGAGATTGAAATGTGCCAATTGGTACAAGTGGTAGACAATTGGCATGCTCAAACAACGAGGTGATGCAGGAATGACATGAGGGAGAAAATATCATAAAAGCCCCAAATCTGGAGAACTAAAGCTCATCACCAACCTGAGATTGAAAACTTTACATGATGTAACCTATGAAATCATAAATGGAGAAATCATAGTAACAATAAAGTAACCTATGTAACAATAAATTCAGATTCATCCTGGGAGTGGTAATGGGAGAAATCATAGTGAACAACAAGAAACATGCATAGTTGCTTACAATCAAATAGATGAAAAAACACATACAAAAAACCTAGATAATAATCGTGCACAAGCTTAATATTGAATTATGAACCGTAAAGGAACTTACAAAATGTGACATTACGAACCTAGTCAAGCGCACAAGCAAAAATATCCTGGACATGACCCTGGTTGACAAGTTGTATTGCTCATGATGCAAGAGGATTTGTACCTGCACTGCCAAGTCAATCAAAATCCATCATTATATATACAATAAATACAAGTAATTGATGTAGTATTTTTTACTCTAAGATGCATTCTTATGATAATGTTAGAACATATGTTGAAAATGTCAAAACATACCCGAATAAGCTCCTCTTTGTTTCAAGAACAATTTATTGGAGTCGCATGAACTTGGAACAAGCCTCCCACGATCTGAAAGAGTAGCAACTAAGTCAACAGTGACTTTTTTGTTGCTACACTGGATCGAGGGTGGTTTGCTCCAAGATTAAATCGCTCCAATAAATTATTCTCTACTAAACAGGGCCAACCACGTGAAGGTGGAAGCTCTTATGGCCGCTCCCCCCCCCCCCCCTTCACATCACTCTCAATTCCCCAATACCCAATCTATATTTCATTTTTTACTTTCATGAGCATAAAAAAAAATATTCAATAACTAATAAAAAACAATTCAACAAAAATTACGCAAGGAAACATTGCAATTAATGCTTGACATAAAATAGTATGATAAATGAGTTTTTTATATAACGCAAAAAACGTTCCAAGTATGGTAACGTTTGTCTTATAATAATACAATATTTTACATTATCAAATTTTCTTTTTCTTCCTATTTCTAAAGCTCCTAATTACATCATCAATATCATCGTGCTCTACTCCTGTTTCGTGCCTTTCGACCCGCACTGCTGACCTAGTTGCGTAGTCATGATGTCTGGTCTCATCCAGTGATGGGGCATCACCTACAAAAACAGATAATATTAAATTTTAATTGTCAGTTTTTAAATATCATTGAACTAGTTCGGTAATATTAATAAAAAAAATTGCAATGAGATTATTTACCTGGTGCACCAGTTGTCGCCGTTGGGACTGTTGCCCTGTCTTCCTCTCGGGTGGTAAGATCCTCAAGGGAAACATTCTCTGTCATATAAACAAAAAACGTTATAAGGACAACCATCAAGGTATAATTAGAAAAAATTATAAGTGGAAATTAATTACCGTCACGGCCCTCACTGATAGTAGCATTGTCGGCCTAGTCCCCACTACAATGATCAGGTTGCACGTGAGGATCATCTACATCTGGCTCTAAAACTGGGTTATTTTCCTCGTCGGTAGTGCTGCTCCCCTGATTTAAACAAAGTTGTTATACATTAAATTTATGGACGAAAACAAACATATTGAAAGGTTAATGTTTTACCTTATCAGGCATTCTGGATCTTGGGACCTGCCCCAAGCTTTTGCGACGTTCAACTACGGCTTGATAGCCGAAATGGAAAGCGATATTTTTATCTTCCTCTGTAGTTTCTGTTCCGAAGTCATCACCCTACTTTACATATGATTTTGTATTTTTAATCATATTTGATAGGATTACAAAAACGTTGGAAGGCGATACAATTAATTATAAGATGTTTAGCTACTTAATTACAATTCTTGCAGCCAATTTCAAGTAGCCGCCCTAGCCTAGCTTGTGATGGCCCTTTTTTTCAATCCTAGCTTTGGTTGCCTTTGAGGTGTCAGGAAACCTAGCATCAAAAGATTAAAGTCAGATATGACGTAGCACACTTTTATTTTAGACATAGAGAAAATTAAAGCTATTTAATTAAAGTTGTAATTTACCTTGCGGGTCCAGTTGGCATTTTTCCTTCTTTCTTTGCCCTTTTCTCTTTTCCGTCATGGATGAGTGCTCTCCACTCACTCTCTGAAACTGCGAGAGGACGCTCATATCTAGGGTTAAATTGCAATTGCGTCCTATAGGTGTCCCCGGTATATTTCAAATATTTTCCGGCTACCTGAGCCACCGCTTTTCTGTCAAATGTGCCGACCCCAAAAAGGGCTTCTAGATAATCTAGAAGTTCTTTTTTCAGGTTGGAATTCTGGGAATTCCACCCTGTACGTATGGTTGGGCCAAAAATTACCAATGCATGGCTCTCCAGAATCCTGTAGAACTCATTATTTCCTACACAGAATAAAACCAAAAAAAAAAAAGATATTATCATTAATTTAAAAATAAAAATCATGATAAATATGTTTTAGATAAAGTACATGAAATAGTTAAAATATTAAAATTTACCTGGGAGTTGTACATGCTTTATAGGGACACCCTCATCGTTCACCAACAACGTGCCATTAATGGTCCCCGTGGAGCTGACACGTGTAGCTCCAGGAAACGCAATAATGTAGCTGGCCATATCAGCCTCATCATTGCCAACACGTTCAGCAGTTGGCTGGGTGTCAGCTTGGGCAAGGTGTGTTTCTTGGCTAGTTGGGGTTCCCATGTTTTGGCCAAAGTTGACAGAGACCAAAAGATGAGACAACATAGAACCACTTTCAGACCTTAGGATCTAGCCCTCCTAGGTCCAGAGAGGGATCTCTCTGTGATAGCCAAAGGTTTATGTCTTTAAGGCTCAAAGTATAAGATTTTAGGCTAGTTGTAGGCTCGAGGTTGTTTGTTTGATTGTTTATGTTTGGTTGGAAGGAATCAGGAAAAAAAGGTCCAATAGAAGACAAGGATGAGCAAAGGTGAAGCTTAGGCAGAGACAGATAACTCAAAGAACATCAAAGCCATTGGGCTATGGAGTCAAGAAAGGATTTATTTGTGTTCAATGTGCAAGCTTTCAGTTGGGCTAGTCATCTAGAGCATTTGGATCTTAAAGGATGGTTGGTGGGATGGGACATTAAGGATTGAAAATGAGTGAAGGGGAACCATCCAAATCTGTCTATAGATCAGGCCAGAGGTCATTTAACTCCAGGCCTGCTTGGACAGAATTAGGGGTAAAACAAGGGATCTTGGAAAGGTTTAATTGGGATGGAAAGCTCCTAGTGAGGCAGATACAAGATTCTAGACCTCCCAGGTTCTCAACACATTCAACTAAATCCTACCAAGAACATCTAAACACAGATTTCATTAATTCATACATCAGAGAGCAGGCAATAACATCCACTACACTGGTTAAACCAATTGAAATCAACATTCAGATACACATATAAGCAGAAAACATAAAAGGCTGGGAGAGCAGCAACATAAGGTACCTATCAAGGGTAAATATTATGCCAAACTTCTGATGCGAGCCTGAAGAAACATGATGAAATGAAAGCAAGTCAATCACAAATACAGAGAAAGGAAAACATCACCAGCTGCTTTAGATCAAGATCCAAAGAAACATGCTTGTTATATTAAAAACAACACCAATCAGGTACATCATAGCCCACAGCTTGAACGTTCAGTCTGAATACATCAAATCTCAGCCTATCTTACGATACTACACAGAGAACTTGTCTCAAGAGGAGAATACTTGCATTTCTCTGATATCTCATCAACAACCCTTACAATGTTTCTTTCTGTGCTTTACAACAGATGATGAACCGAAGATTGACTCAGATGGTAGGTGAATACTAAATGTAACATTAAATACACAAATGAATGCAAAACAGACCCATTATGTCATAATTGTCAGGTATTTATTCCCTCGTTATCCCTTCATGAAAGAGTGATCCTCTCTAGCTTCCATTTTGACATTTTGGTTGTAGGCTGTACTCATAATTTAAACAAAGTAAAATAAACTACCGAGGAGTCCGTCA
Organism: Pinus albicaulis; assembly: GCA_034641835.2. Taxonomy (NCBI): domain Eukaryota; kingdom Viridiplantae; phylum Streptophyta; class Pinopsida; order Pinales; family Pinaceae; genus Pinus; species Pinus albicaulis. Next base: position 9,467 of record JAXQQM020060418.1, read on the forward strand.
TTTAAATGCCCCGATAATTTTGGAGTTACGCTATGGCGGGATTTTCCCGTGATATTGCGCATATTAAAAACGAAATGGGTGCTTCCGTACTTGAGAGGCACAAGTAAAAAAATTCGCCGATGAATATCAATGACATTACCTCGTACTCTCGCGCTCGTAGATCCTTTTGAATCGATCCTCTGGGGTCTTCATATTGGTGCTTTACCTCTTAAAACACCGATCCGAGGCTTAAGATCTTCTATTAGTCGGCCTAGTCTCTTCTCTTTGCGCTGAAATACTTTTCCATTTCATTTCTGTCTTTGACAGATTAGCTCGAGCTTTTAATGTTGCTGAAAGGTTTTCCACAGATTCCGAATCCTGTTCTTTAAAGAAAATCCTGTCAGCCGCTATCTTTGACTATCTCATGGTAGTACCAGCTCCTGGATTTAATTTCGTCTGCGCAGTTTTCCCTTTGGATGGTACAATGGAACCATGGCGGTCTTTTACTTTTAGAAACCCTGCAAAACAACAAACTTGTGAGAAAAACCATGGACAGGGATGATGAAGGTGGCGAGGATGACGAACATGGCTATGCTGACGATGAAATGGAGGGAAGAATTTGCAGTGGAAATGATAAAAATTGCTCTGGTGGGGAAATGGTGAAACACAGAGCATAAAGACATAATAACGAATGGAAACCTTAAAAAACACGACAAAACCAATGGTATGGTGACGGAAACGGGGAATGTACGGGGCGTGCACGTGGAGGTGATGTGGCGATGAGGAACGATCAATGAGAGGATAAACAAATATGGACTGTCAACCGGGGTGAAGATCGACGGTCGAGATCAACAGTCGGTGGACCAGCAGGTACGATGATCGGGCGTTAAGCAGTGCGCAGGTTTGATGAACTACAGCCGTTAGATGAGTTCCCCCAGATCTGACGGTTCCTATCAATTCCGTTGAGCGTCTTGTACCAAAGTTTAACGCGTGGGATAAAAGTGGTTTTGGAATCGTACGTGGGACAGGTGGCGCACGTTGTATGGATTCGCTGGGCTTTGGACGGATACCGCCCACCGCGCATAAGCGGTGCGGAACTTACCGGCGGTTTTAGGGATAATGCGCCGCGGGGTCCACATGGAAAGGAAAGCTCCGCATCGTTGATCTGTCGGGCGATGGACGGTTCAGATGCGATCACCGGCAACGAATGAGTTCAATGGTATTTGCTGCTGGGGTGGCGATCGCCGTTTGTTGAGTTTAAATCAACGGTCGAAGATTGCCCGATCATCATATAGGATAAGCGCCTTCGGGGCTGGCACTTCGGTCATGACACATGGTCTCATGGGGGAAAGGAGCGGGGGCCATGGGCGAAGGGGGCTAAGGCCCAATATGTGAAATGTATGGATTTTTATTCATTTTTAATGCAATTTGGGGCTGATTAGGGGTAACGATAGGGCAATGAAAGGTAGGAGAGGCCAAAACAGGGGCAGGGATAGGATTTCAAGGGAATTTTTTAGGGGATTTAGGCATAAAGAAGGGAAATCTTGAGGGGAGGAAAGGGAATTCTGATGAAGGGGAACAAGGGGGAATTGTGATGTTTTGCAGAGGTATGGGGGATAAAACAGGCCCTTTGGGGAATGAATCAACAGAGAGGGTGTATATTAGGCTTAGCACAAGAGACTCCAAGGAGGATAAGTTTTCAGGGGAAAGGCACTCCTTGGAGGCTCCGGAACAATCTAGCCCCCAGATTCTAGCCCCCACTTTGCTTGTCAAGATCTCCACAAATAACAGATATAATTTCATTTAAGATAATTCAAAATACTTTAACTTCTTCCCTATTAACAAATCAACCAACTTTAAACATTACATGTCCAATTACATTCATATACATCTTTAAAATGCTTAAATATAATCTCAAACATATTGTTATCAACTTGTTACACATCTTATTATCTCCCTCTACAGCTAGAAATTACTAAAACTTCATTTCAAACTTCAATTTCTTTTTTCCCCTTCCATAAAATAGCATGGTTATTGTCTTGCCAACTAACATCGTCACTCCATCTCTCTTTCCTGTAGGCGCATTAACTTATTGGAATGTCTACTACTTCTAATGATGAACGTGCACGAAGATACTATGCAGCAAATAAAGAACAAATAAATGCACGCCGACGTGCAGCTTACCATGCTAAGAAAGCCCTCAAAGATTCTGAAACAAACAAAAGGCAAAAGAAAATTCAAAATTTATCATCAACAACATACGATGGAAATTCACAATTACCATCAAACCATTCTCACTCCGAAAGCAATTCTCTTTCCCATTTTACAAATCGACCATCTTCTCAGCAAACCACTCCACCAAATTCATCCAATGATCATTCGCCACCAGCCTCCATTCCACATGCTTTCAACGACGCTCATGATAATGATGCTCAAACAAATTCATCCATACCTCATTCAACCCCTCCATCCATTACACATGCTTTCAACAACATTCATACTAATGCTGCACAACATGAATTCCATGCAAGAATTGATAGGCTTGCACCAAAATCACCATGCTCCATTTGTCTTGAATCCTATCCTGGAATCCATATCCGCATGTCAAACCAAATCTATTGTTGCTATAGATGCATGGCTGAAAAAAAAATTCACCGTTTCTCATTAGCAAACAAGATGGACCCTGGTCCTCAACCACCTGTCCTGGCTGCTCTTTCACAAATAGAAGAAATGCTTATTGCTAGGGTTAACCCTATCCTCCAAGTAACACATGCACGTGGTGGCCAGTATAAATACACTGGCCACACAATTTGCTTTCCGCAAGACATTACAGAAATAGCATGCATGTTGCCACGACGTGTTGAAGACTTGGATATTTTAATCGTTACCCGTCAAAGTAATGACCGTCAAGCTTATGACTGCATTGTAAGTAGACATCGAGTTCTCGCCGCATTAGAATACAAATTGACAAATGATCCTTACTATAGGAATGCTTGCATTGATAACAATGCACTATCATCCTTACCAGAACTCCCAACCGATATCTCCTCCTCCCTTCACCATTCCAATACCATAGATCCAACTTCCCAACTGTCAATCGAAACACCAATTTCCCTTACTGAAGATTCCATAGAACAATACCCACACCATACATCATCATTCATTCCAACTATACCTAATAGAAATACAGAAATCCAAGAAATACGGCATTATTTACAATCATACAACCACCATTCTGCTACTACAATCCAATGGCCACCAATAAGCTTATCTCCAATCAATGAATACAACACAGAAGGTCTACTCTCTATGGCTTTCCCAACACTATTCCCCACAGGAGCTGCACTACCTAATCAACCAAGAATAAAGACAGTGCAATTACATGAATACGCACTTCATCTTCTGCATTACCACGATAACAGATTCGGCAAGCACCCTCGCTTCCGCTACTACATATACAATCTGATGATGCGTCATCGCAGTCAAGCAACAACATCCTTCTTTGTAAAAAAAAAACATTGGAGATGGATTCCCAACATCAATCCAAGAATTGAACATCCGATTACAACAATTTCCAGACGACAAATTGGCAGAACAAGTGATGCGCTTCGGTAGCTCTCTACGTGGCACAAGATCTTTTTGGCACAAAGCTAAAAATGAACTAACAGACATGATATCTCAATTTGGTTGCCCAACGTTCTTCTTCACATTAAGTGCAGTTGATACAAAATGGCCTGATCTTCATGCAATCATGCCTGGGATTCCACCTCCTGATGTTCGAGTACAACACAAATGGAGAAATGATAACATTATCTCTAACCCCCACTTAACATCGCTATATATGCACCACAGATTCACAATATTTCGTGAAGTTATATTGGAGAAACACTTGCAAACAAAAGACTACTGGTACAGGTATCTACTCTACCACATGACTTCCATAGTTCCCTATACATCAAGCTCCTTCTATTTCAAAATTTTCTAAAAAAAAAACATCCTTCGCAGGTATGAATGGCAACATAGAGGATCAACGCACATCCATGGCTTCGTTAGAGTCGGTCTTGTTGTTTATACCCCTTATGCCTTGTCTTGCTGGGCTGGTCAAAATGAGTCAAAGTTCATCAAAATCAATGTTTCAGTCATTTATAATCATGAAAGGTCTTTTGGTCAGCAAAGAGTCTTTTTAGAGTTTTCTAGGTTTAGGTTTAGGTCATCAGAATTGTCAATAATGCCCGCAGGCCTTGAGGATGTTTTCAAATAATTTTTCAGTCCAAAATTTTATCATCAGTAAGGCTCAAAGATGATTCTTCTCCAAAACTCTGTTTTGGAGAAGAAATTGTCAAATTAGTTGTTTGTAATAAGTGTATTTTTAAAGTCTGCCCTCATGAAGAATGTCAAATGCAGGCCCTGGTCACCTTTCCAGGATTCATCAGCTCCTATCCCTGCAAGCAGACAAAGTAAAGCCATCATTCAAGCTCAGAAAATTAGAAAAGGAACAAAAATACAAAGTTGTATTAAAGGTGAAAAAATGCCAATTTTGAAACATCATAAAAGTGGGTCTTTGTGAAACAAGAACCAAATCCATCACTATGTAAGGTATTTTCATTGTTTGAAATGTCATTTGCATGTAAGCGTTCATTTGAAGGCCGACTCAAAGTTGTGGAAGGGCGAAATTTCAGTGTTTAGGGCCGAGACTGTGTGGAGGAAACAGCGCGGCGCATTGGGTTTGCGCGAGGCGCACCCACCCGACGCGACGCACACAGCGTATTTTCACAGTGCTTTTTTACACCAGCGTGGCACACCCAGGAGGCGAGGCGCATTGGGCTTGCGCGCGGCGCACTCAGCCTTCAAACCCGAAAAAATCGAAATTGCCTCTCAAATCTTCAGTGCTTGTTCCAATCGATAAAATCACAAAGAAGGCTTAAAGCTTGAAATAAGGAAGGGACGTGTCTGGAGAGGGTGCGCAGCAGGTATTGTTAAAAATCCTGGAAGGAACAACTCTTCTGATGTCTCAGTAAACAAAGCAAAAGTTTACTTTGTTGTATTTGGTAGAAACTGCATTTCTTATGAGAAACGGGAAATGATAAATGGGGCGTTGGAGTGAATATCTTGAAGCCTGCATAAGGAGGAATAAACGCATAGATTAGCAGAATATTCTAGTTCCTTATCTTGAGCAGCTTGAAAAAGTTTGAAATGATCCAGATTTGAATCATGATCGCTCTTCAGGTAATGGTGCACAGCAGAATCAGACAGATGCACCTGCAGCAGCTAATTAATGATCATAACTTGATTGATCTGGTTGTAAGCAGTCTTGTGCAGTATGTTTCTATGCCGCATATGGCCTTCATGATGAAAACATCAAGGAGAGGCTTAGTTTTCTTCAGTTTGCACTACAGTCTGGAGCTATTTGTTTTCCATGGGAATCTGTTGAGAAGCTATGGAAATGTCTAGTTGAACTGCAGACGTGTACTGCAGATGAAGAGAGTGGGCTGCAATGGTGTTGTGAAGTTTTGGATAAACGTGCTTTATCTATCGATTCTCAAGAAAACTTTCTCACTAAAAAGATAACTAAAGTTTGGCCATCATCTATGTCACAAACTGCTTGGCGATGTTTCAAGCAATTGTTTGTTCACGTAAATTTAAACCAAAAGAAGCTCAAATAGCTGCGACATGATTATGCTGTTGGTATCAATGATCTGGATCTTGTTGGGTTGCCTTATTTGTGGCAGATAGCTTTATGGTCAAGGAATAAAATTATTGTAGAAGAAAGCATAAACATGTTGCGAGACATACACACATCCCTGGTAGAAAATTACAGCAAGATTTGATTGCCATTCATGAAGACTTTATTAACAAGTGTATGGAGCATCTTATATGTGCTTTAGACACTGGTGAATCCTGGAAAAGTATTGAGAATGTCAAAGAAGCAAGGAAGAGAGTTTGGGGAAGTTCTCCAAAAAGCAAAGGGGAGGAAATACTCAAAGGTTTCACCTGCAGGCATTGACGGAGGAATAATTAAATGGTACAGCTCTGAGTTATAAGATTCTTGTGGTGTGAAGTTTAACATATGTTTTTTCTTCTGTTTCATATGTCTTTTGTAATGTTTCATAGCTCATTCATAATCATTTCCAACTGAATACTTTACAGTAAGAAGAAGAAAGGTAGAATTCGCCCATATTGCTCGCCTTTCGCGAGGTGTTCCGTATGTTCTGATGTTTTCCGTCTATAAAGGACTCATTGATTGGTTCCCTTTTCTACCTTTTTTCCAGTTTCCTTCACCCCATATTTCAATTTAATTGTTAAACTTCATGCCTATCTCGCCTTATGGAATAATCTGTGCCTTTGATTTAATCTCTGCTCACGCTGTTCTCGATCCCATACAGTCCAGAAAACCCCGTCATTTATTAAAAACCCCTTTCCTATCTATTTACTAGCCTAAGATCAATTGTTCTTTTGGTCATCTCAGCCCCTCTGAAAACCTTTTGCTGAGATAGACCCAGAGAGAGCCCTCTCCTGTCCTCGTAGGGCTAGCTACGAGGCTGAGCTTGGTTTGATGTTGCCTCGAGTTTTGCCTTCCTCAGCCTGAGGCAGATTCGAGCGCTAACAACTCTCCTGCAAAAATTCACCTGATATGGAGACTCTTAATTGGGATAACATAGAAGCAGTTGATTGTGCGAAACAATTCTTCGACAAATACATATCATCTTGGAACCCTCGGCTTTCTACAATTTCCAGCCAATCATTTTCTCAAACAAATGTAGAAGACCCTTGCTTATTGTCTACGTCAGATATTCTTAGAAACAATCCTTTCAATGATTATGTCCAACTTATCAATTGCATTGAAAGGCACACAAAATGCACCGAGAACACATGCTTGAGGAAAAAAGGCTCCTCATTCGAATGCCGATATAAAGCACCTTGGGAATTACATGCACATTCCTCCTTGTTCATTGACTCCAATGGCCAAAAAACATACACTCCCGCTCGCAATGATGATCGACTAAATACCCATAACCCTACCATCCTATCTATCTGGCGTGCGAACATTGATTGCCAACCAATACTCTCAATCCATGCCGTTCAGAAATATATTGTGAAATATGCATCCAAAGCAGAAAAAAAATCCAAAACATTCCATGACATGCTACGTAGAATTGTACTCACTTCACCCAATCTTGACCCAGCAACATCTGCATTCCGAAAATTCCTTGCAGAAACTCTTGTTGATCGTGCCATAGGAGCACAAGAAACCTGTCATATGATACAGAAATTACCACTAACATTGTGCAGTCACTCCTTCTTCCCTTTAAATGTAAGCCAACAAATCTATATGCGCCTCCCAGAGAATAACACCACCGCTCCTCCATCACCACACTTCATAGATACATACATCCATTGACCATCTCCCTTAGAATCCACATCACTTATAGAAACAACAAGATCATGGTCATATGATCCCCGTCGTAAGACAAACAAATGGAAACAAAGACCCCAACAAGCAATTCTTCGTATCATACCACGCTATTCCTCAATTCCATCAATGACCAACTCTTCTTATGCTGACTTCTGTAGAGTTGAACTTATGCTTTACAAACCATTTCGCCATATCGTGAGTGACATAGGAAATTCTGCTGAAGAATTTATCAGAAATTGGCAAGCATTTCGTCTTTTTTACAAACCGTGGCATCAACACCAGACACTATTTGATATCGATCCTCCTGCAAATGATAACACAACTACTGAAGAATTCCATCCTCCAGAAACCATGGACCTAAATGAATGGGAATTACTCTCTCAGTTGTACCCTACAGACGAACTGCTCATAAATGACATTCAAATGCTTGGTCTTCGTGGTTTGGATGACAACCATAACTGGAATGATACAACTATTCCATTGCATCTTCAAGAAATAGGCGCACATTTCATTGAGAATAATCGCTCTCTCCATCGCATTATTCAAAAAAATACAGATACTCTAATGTGCCTTAGCTCATTATCTTCAATGCAAAAAAAAGCTCTTGATATTATTCGTGCTCACTCCATTAAGAAGGATATCTTACCTGCTCTGCGAATGATAATACAAGGCACTGCTGGAACAGGGAAATCCCTTCTTATAAATTGCATAAGAGAAATGCTCATAGCACTTGCTGGCTCAGAACCTTCACCAATCATGCTCCTAGCCCCTACAAGAGTGGCAACATTCAACATACAAGCATCGACAATCCATTTTGCTCTCCACCTTCCAATAAAAGATCTTACACCATTAGAAGGCAGTGCTCTTGCAAAATTTCAAGAAGAGCTTAAGCATATTAGGTACATATTAATCGATGAAATGAGCTTCATCGGACCTAAGCTTCTTCACCAGGTTGATCAACGGCTTCGTGAGGCATTTCCATTAAAAAGAAACCTGCCGTTCGGCGGTTGCTCGATTATATTAGTTGGTGATCTGGGACAGTTACCACCCGTCCAAGACATACCACTATATGCAGGGACAAGTCATGGAACCGCATTGTGGAACACATTCACAACAGTCATCACATTGGACAAAATATTTCGCCAACAAGGTCAAAGCAGTGCTTAGGTTCTTTTCAGAAACGTCCTCCAAAACATTAGAAATGAAAATCCAACAATTGAGGACTACAACATCCTTATGACGCGAACAGACTCTTTCTTGTCTGCAGCTGAAATACAGTCCTTCCATGATTCTATACATCTATTTCCAACAAACGCTCAAACATTGGACCATAACAAGCAAATGATCAAATCTTTAAACACTCCAGTTGCAAGATCAATCGCAAAGGACGACAACACATACTCTACATTCTCTTCAGAAGAAGAGCAATTACAGCGAATTGTATACCTTTGCAAAGGACAAAAAGTAATGTTGACTTCCAACCTTTGGGTTTCAGCAGGGCTTGTTAATGGTTCCCTCGGGGAAATCATATCCATCTTCTACAAAGAAGAAACTTCACCTCCACAGCTTCCAACATTTGTAGTCGTTGAATTTCCAAAATACATCGGCCCTGCTTGGGATGAAACAAACCCCACTCACTTGCCGATTCCTGCAATAAAAAGAAATGGTCGCACGCAAATTCGACTCAAAATGGCTTGGGCTTTAACTATACATAAATCTCAAGGTATGACTCTGCCACAAGCAACGATAGACATTGGAAAAAATGAACGACAAGGCCTCATGTTTACAACAATTTCAAGAGTCCCTTCACTACAGAATCTCCGAATTTGCCCTGCATTCAGTTTCGACCGTTTCATGAAACTGAAAGACAACAAAAATATTGCTCGCATAAAACAAGCAGAAGAATGTCTCCGTTCAATGTCTGCTACAGACGACCAACTCCATTCCATATGTTAACATCTCCAAAAGGTTTCCATATCATCAGCTCCATATTTCTTTCATAGCATATCATTTCTACCTATTACCAAAACTTAATTCAGTCATTATCAATAAATAGTTTAAATTATTACATCTATTTTATATTTCTTAACTATTTGCTTCTAACATTTTCTATCTTTTGACACAGAACATATCGACTCAAAGATATCACAGCTACAAAACCACTGCATTCCATATATAGCATCTCTTAAAGGTTTCCAAATTTTATCAACTCCATAAAATTTTAAGCACACAACATTTCTACCTACTAACATTAACCTAATTTACTGAGTATTAATAAATGGTTCAAAATATACATTCTTGATATAATGCTTACCTATTTGCATCTAACAGTTTCTTTGTTTTGAAACAAAACAGATGGACTCCCTGATATCGCAACTACATAACTACAGCATAGAGATAGATGCAACAATTCATTCATTGCAGGAGATACAAAAAAGATTCCTGCCAGTCTGAAATCCAAATGTGCCACTATACAAACTGCGACCAACAATAGATTTATTACTCAAAATAAAATCCACTATCAAACGTATAATCCACATACACGAACGAGATAAATTAAGAAAAGCAAGAGAAGAATGGAAATCCAGAAATAGGCATCTACAATTCCGAATAAATCTCCAATGGTGTTCAGTCTGCCATCGATCGACCTGCATATACGACTAAACGTTTCCAATCACATATTACAGGTAACTTAAATTTCAATCAATATAACTTCTTTACAATAGAATTCACACAACACCTCATTGAAGTCAAATTGAACAAATTCTTCTACATTTTCAAATAAATATATATTCCTCTAATTTCTCTAAAAAAAAAAAATTCCTCTGCAGGTTCCTTACTACATCAGCATATCTCCTGCCTCTTCACCAACATCAGCATCAATCATCCTCCTCTTCATTATATACTTGTAATATTTTACAAAAAATACAATTTCTTTGCAAAATACTAACATGCAATGTACACTTCTCCAATTGCACACTCTTCAAAATTACATTTCAAACATTGTACATTCTTAAAATTTCATGTATTATAAATAAATCACCATATTTATTTTCAACTATGAAAATGCAATCTCCATTTCAAACATTATACATTCTGTATACATATCTCCAATGACATTATAATATAACTTTCTTTTCAACTATGAAAATGCAATGTCTATATCAAACATTATACATTCTGTATACATATCTCCAATGACATATAATATATCAAAACAATTACAGCTACTCTCATTCTACCATCTTTCTTACGACGTGCGTTTCCTTTGCAACATTAGGTGCAATTGCTAGTAATAGTCAAAATCAAAGTCGCCTTCCAATTGAATGACTATGATGACATATACAATAAAATGACTATGAAGACATATACAATACCTACAAGTAAAAAAAAAAATTATCATTAATTTTGTTTATTTATATATTAATTTTATTTATTTATATGCTATTGAGTAGTAATATGAAAACCAAAAGTTAAAAGAAATTTTTAAAAATTATAAATATTTTAAAGATATTGAGAGGTGTTTTGTTATTTAAGCTAACAACATTGTTCATTATTATGGTAATTTTATGTATTTATTTTGAGCTAACTTGTACTAGGGGAATAAAATATTGGTGAGAGAATATTACCACTTCACTTCACTAGTAATCAAGGGCCATTAACTATATGTATGTATTATCTATAGTAATAGTTAAGGAAATAACTATAATAATAAAAAGTGAAAAATTAAGTCAATCATGTTTTGAAACATGTTTTGTATTGACACCTAAGTTGTTTTAGTACACGCACCGTAAGTCATAGGTTAGGGTTGAGATCCACACTTGTGTTTAAGCATAGATATCTACTTGACCATGATGACAAACCATCATGCTAATAATCAAGAATTATTAGTACTCACAATGCATTGGATTAACCCCCGCATATTCCACATCATCTAATTGATTCTCACTAAGTTAATAATGTCCTAAGCCAAAACCATTATTCATAATTGACTTGACCTCTAGGTGTCTTCCTCCTATACTAGCCAATTTGTTGGTAAATATCCCTATTATATGGTTGGGCCAATTTGTTGCTATATTGTGCTCAAAGTTATAAGTACCACGATGAATAAAAATAAAGTATCGTGCATAGACAAATGCATTCTGAGTATATTTTTTTGGATTAAATATTCTTCTATGTGTTTCACTATAGAAGTAGATATTTCCCTCCAAAGTTGATCAAGTGTCTACTGAAAGAGGGCCCATAGTTTATCCTAATTCATAGAACAATGTAGTAATCAACCTTGAGCACGATACTTTAAGTTCAATTGTCAGGAATAACCTTGGAAATATACCCTAAGTAACTACTTGAAACTCCTTAACTTACAAATAAATAACTTAACACAATAAATAGATTGAAATGTATATGAAATATTTAACAAGTACATAAAATACATACAAAGTTATCATTATTCACATCCTCACTCTTTTCTCTAAAATATGTACCCTTTTTAAATGTAGCTCAAATGATCCCTTCACATGTTTCTTCCCACACTTGTATTTTTTCTACAATCAACACAAACTTCTCTTCTTCTTTTTTGGGGGGTTTCTTTGATCTTTCGTATTATGTTGTCTCTTTAATTTCCACCATGTTTTGTTTTCTTCAAAATTGTACACCTAAAATAAATGAATCAATGCAAAACTACCACCTCAAAAATAACCAAACATTGCACATCTATGAATTATGCACTCGATGTGAACAAGAAGGGCCACCCTATTTATATAACCAACATAAATCCATCTTGACTTTGGATATATCATACTTTGAGAGGGAAGTGTGACAAGGTCAAGCATTTCAAAAGAGACTACAAGGAATAGAAAAAGAAGAATAAGAGGGAAAATAATTATTTTGATGCCATGTCTAAAAAAGTATTCTTAGAATGATGAAGAATATTCCTTTATTGTAGCTCAAAGTATGTAAATAATATACTAAATATCTTCCTTCCATATGGCATCCCATTGGGAATCGTTTTTAGTGTACGAGAACTATTTATGGTGAGATTGTATAACTTGGTGATGACTATTGAAAATTGTAAAAAATAAAATAAATTGTCTATTCTTTTCACTAGTTGATTTATTGTTGTTTATATTCCGTTGTGAAAGGTAGTTAGTTGTGCCATTTGGATTGGTAGTGTTAGAGATTATAAGACACCAGTAATATCATAATGAATGTGATTCCCCCTAAAATCTTTAACATTTCATGCTTTACTTAATGGGAATTATTATATGTTTCTCAAACAAGAACTTCTTTCCAGAAAAGATGGAATATGTTAGGACATTAGACAATAATAGACCATATTTGGAAACATCCCTTTAACTTTGAGTCTGTCATAGAGCCAACATACAATAATGGGAAATAATTGTCTACAATTCGTGAAATATGGTAGATAAGTTAAATTAGGGTTTAATGACTGGTAGATAAGTTAAATAATTGTCTTGTAATCTATTTTGTAGGGAGAGGATTTCCCTACTCATCCGGCTCACATTTTCTTCTGTGGCAGCAGCAAAAGTAGTGCCGGTTGATGCTATCATCACTGGATTGGTCCTAGTGTCCAAGATTATATCCTTTTCCGACGTGGTTGTGAATGGCGCGATAGGGTTCCGTGCTAGGCATCTCCTTTTTTCCTGCCTAATTTTGAAAGTGAATTGATCATAAGTGAGTCTCGTCGGATTGAACACTTCCTCTTCTTGTCCTTCAGAGGTGCCTAGTTTTGAGAGTGCAAAACGTGTGTTAATTACAGGTACTTTGATGGGCGGCAGCTCTGTCTGTACCCTTGTTACTGGAGGAGGCGTCTCGGTGTCTTTTGATCTTTGATCCTCTTCCTCTTTTCTCTTTTGTTCTTCTTCTTCTTTCAATAGCCACTTCGCCTCTACCTTATCTTGTTCCGCCTTTTGCCTGCGCTCCGTTTCTGCTTTTGTTTCCTCTTCTTCCTTCCTTCTTCATTCAACTTCTGCTATTGTTTCCTCTTCTTCCTTTCTTTTGCGTTCGGCCTCCACCTGATCTAATTCCTTCTTGAGCTGTCGTTCAGCTTCTGCTTTTGCCTCCTGCTCTTTCTTTCTTCTCTGGGCATCCTCCGCCTGTTTCTTTCTCTATTCTGCCTTTAGGTGTTTCTTACGCTTATCTTCATCCTCTTTCGCCTTCTTTTTAGCTTCTCACTGAGCTTCTACTTCTTTTTCTTTCTGTTGGGCAGAAGAGCTATGACCTGTGTTAGTTCGGGGATTCTTGGCCTGGGAAGACGAGGCTCCTCCCAACTCGCAGATTTTATCCTCCAGAGTCTGATCATATTGATCCCCCTGATCGGTCAATGCTTCTGGGTGAGTTCCCTATCCTTGTTATACCAGTTTCTATCTGCATCCTCAGCTGGGCGTTCAGTATGTTGGTAGCTCCATTCGAACTTGGCCTATTTGCAGTGGTCAGGGACTATCCTCTCAGGATCGTATGTCCGGTAATCCAAAGGCCCCAGGTAGAATCCTTTGATTTGTTCAGCCTCCACCTCCACCTCTCTGGAATCCTTAACTATATAAGCACCAATGGTGACTGGCAGTGTGGGCCACGGATTTTTCTTACCTTTAGTAAGGACCTTTGAGAAGCCGAAATTCATCTAATAACATACTTCTTGAAGTAGCATCTTGTCAGTGACAAATCGGGGCAGAGCATGGGGAGACTTGAATTAATCGAAGACTCAGATGAAGGTGCCTTCTGCAAATGGAAACCAATGTGCTACCTTGACTATCGTTTCCATGGCTCGGCAGGACATGCATGGGGTATACTGACCAAACAATTTCTCGTAGAGTGCAGGGATGAAACTGTGTGTGATTGACTCTATATCCTGCTTGTATTTAGAATCCAAAAATACCTGCAACCCCTTGTGAATTGGGTGTGCTCGCTCCTGATCTCATTTGTGAGCCCATCCCTCAAAATAACACCTGGAACAAACTGCATCCAATAGATAAGAGGCCATGTAAAATTCGGACGAGTATCCCTCCTCTGGTGCTAGTGCTGCAGATATGTTTTTTTTGAGGGCCGCTATTAGTAAGTTGGACCAATTGAAACGGGTGCCATATACAGTGATAAAGTGCATTAAGGATACCCAAGAAACATTGAACGTGGTGGCATCGGGACGACCATACATTCTAGAAAGCATAGCTACCACCAACTTATAGACCTTTATGAGGCCTGCCACTTGATACTCCCAATCCTTCTTGATTTTGAACTTCTCAGGTTCTTCCCACAATCCTCTCAGGGTGTCTGTTATGGGAACCACATGGGTGGTGGCCCATTCCTCTATCAACGTCTGTTCCCATTCTGGAAGTGCGTCTGAAAGAAAATGTTCCCCACAGTTCTGAATGTGGTTTTGAGCTGATCAGGCTCAGCCACTAGAACTTGATTATACCCTGAAAACCCATCCAACAAAGAGAAAATTCTGACCCTGATACAGCTTGAAGGATTTGCTCCATTGGAGGGACTAGATAGTTGTCTTTTTCGAAAGCTCTGTTCAAATTTCTGAAGTCTACGCACAGTGCCAAAATTGTGTATTATGTAGTCACAGTGCCCAAATTTGACCCTTGAGCTCCAGAACTAAGTAATTTATGCCTCCCAATCATCCTTAACTATGCATTGCGCAGTGTGAAGCCTCATGCTTCCAGCTTGACACCTTGAGTTGCGAAATTGCACAATCCATTAGATTTTCCTCCCTCCATAATTATGCATTGGGAAACTTCAAGCCTTAAGCTTGAGCCCTTGAAACCCTAAACTATGCAATCTCCCAGTTTGTTCTCCTTCCAGAATTTCACATTGGGCAACTCCAGGCCTCAAGCCTCAACCTTCAGCTCTAGAGCTCCTAAAAAAAAAAAATTGTCATGGATAAGTTCCAGAAGCATACTTGGGATAAAGAGCGAGGGAGAAAGAAATAATATTGTATTGAAGAGTTTAATCCCACTCATATAATTAACAAAAAGCATACACAGGGGCCAATATTTCTTGGAGAGCCAAAATTCTTATTACTCAGTTATAGACTAATTCTCATCAACTCCGTTGTGAAACAGGGCGCTGCAAAAGGCTAAAAGAAATGTGGGAAGAAAAAGTATGTGGGTTTTGCTCTTCCGAAAAAGTGGAAATAAAAAAACATTTCATTTTAGAATGCAAAGCCTTCAAAGAAAACACAGAAAGTTATGCAGATACTATGAAAACTAGCTCTTTGGGATAATTTATTCCACGAGGGGTTTGTCGAGAAGTTAGGAGCGTTTATTGTGAGGTTTCACATGAAAATGGCTGAATAAGGATAGTAAAGCAATTTGTCCCATAAGCTATCTTTGACCTCTTTAAAGTTAAAATAATAAACTATCTTTAACCTCTTTAACATTAAAATAATTTCTTTATTTCTTTTTAATTTACAACATTTTTACTCACCCTCGTCATTAACAATAAACCCAATTTTCCCTTTAAATGGGGAAATAAGAAATACGCAAAGAAATACGAGAGGCTAAAAATAACATGTAGAACAGGTTGATTCTCCATCTTATTCTTATATTAAGCCCTTTTTCTATGGAATATTATAACAAACACTCCAACTTCTTGACATTGAAACTCTTCTTCATCATTGGCATTCACACCCACATGGAACAAAATGTCGCTAACACAACTTATGATTAAGCCGAAGGCTTTTCAACTATGAGGTTTATCTTCGTGACACTGTTCAAATTCGTCGTCCCTTACAGAATCTGAACAGTGTCCTTTGGGATTACAGTGTGGTACAACGTATTGACATGAGAGAACCCACGTGCATGTTAGTCTAGAGAAATTGAAGGCATCATTATAGGTCGAAGAAGTACCATTTGCGGTCAATGTCGATCCATGATATTACTAAAAATATATGTGGCATGTTCCCTTAAAATAAACACATAATGTTCGTGCAGCCTGTGCCTGCACATTCAATAGGTTTTTGAAATACTGATGTGGAGCTCCTACACTTTTGGGGATGTGAGGGTTCTGTTCTCATCGACTCTATTCCTGGTCAGTTCGTAGCGGAGAAAGACTATTCGGTTAACAATTTGAGTCTTAGAGGAATTGATGTTATTAAAGAAGCGAAATTGCAAATAGAGACGATTTGCCCAAAGAAGGTGTCCAGTGCGGATATAATCGAATTTGCGGCTAGAGACAGTGCATCATTTGTATTTTTCTTAAAAATTATACATAAGAATACCACTTTGTTAAGTATAGCATGGGATAACAACAACGCTCAATGATTTATAATGATTTATCACAGGCATCTCCCATCCCCCTCTGCTGGAAGAAAGGATGGAAATATTACACTAGCTTCCAATATACAGGGAAATCTACCACCCCCTACCTTCAATGTAACCCATCTAACTAAGATATTTGCAGCTAAAGGTCTATCCTAGGACGAGATGGTTAATTTTCATGTATTTTCTGAGACCTGCAACTCATCAATGTGTCAATTCTTGTAGATGACAATAATGGTTGAGAAAAACCATGATTATAATCATGTTTGTGTTGTTTGGGCGAATGCAGGAGCACACACAATTGGTGTCTCTCACTATACTTCATTCGTCAACAAGCTCTACAATTTCAATGGCATGAATATGATGGACATGTCCCTTGATCCAACGTATGCTCAGATACTAAAGCAGAGTTGTCCCCAAGGCAACCCCATTAACATCAACACGACTGTGGTCATGGATCCTCAAACGCCATTGATCCTAGACAACTTGTATTACAACGAAGTTATAGCTAACGGTGGTCTGTTTACATCGGATGCAACTCCACTTACAGATCCAAACACTAAATCTAGCATGACTGCAAACTTAGGCCTTAACTTGGTTGGATGACAAAAAAAAATTATTGCCGCAATTATAAAAATGGGAGATATTAGTGTATTAATTGGCAACCGTCTGGGACATATTAATTTTTTGAGTAGTCCGCGTCAACTGCAGGGTTGCCAACAATTAAAACAGATTGGAAATTTAGTTTTCCTTAGCTTCAAATTTATAAGATTTTCACTTCTCAACTATTAAACTCGTACAACAAACAACATAGAAGTTGGTGCAACCTATTGAAAATGCAGACACATATGTCCAATATATATTGTATATGAATGATGTAATTTATAGGAAAAAAATTATATTTTAAATACAAAATATATTTAGCATAAAATTGTTGTTTTAAATAAAAAATATATTTATTACATTATTTTATTAATTTTATTTTTTTTTAAATTAATTTTGTTATACATTATATTAAAATATTGATTTTTTTCATTGTCTATTTTATGCTGCATTTCCCTCCATTTTTTCATGGGCATTCTTCCCTCCATTTTTATATAGTATTTATTTCCTTTAAAATATCTTTACACCTTAATCGCACTTCCCTCCATTTTTATATAATATTCTTCACTCTATTTTTATATAATATTTATTTCCTTGAAGGACACGTTAGTAAATGTTAGTATTTATGTTTTCCCTTATCATTCACACTCATAATAGAATACATTGAGAAACAGAACATTCATGTGAAGTGAAATCTATTTCCGTGTGCAGCAACATTGGCACGACCCATAAGGTCTTCGATAATTGGTTCGAGTGACTAAAAACATAAGCAATCGAAATCGCAACCTCCGTGCGTGTTTGCGTATGATTAAGAGGATAGCAGGTACAGAAAGACTAAGTAGTGGCAAGGTGAAAAGTTCCAATCAAACGACTTGTATTTGTTTTCAAATTAGAAAAATTTCAAGCAATTCAGTAAATAAATGAGCTTCTAAATGACGACGAGGCTCAGTGTTTGTATGAAAAATTCTTGATCTGCCATGGCTCCAGCCTCGAATGACTTTGACTTTGATTCTTTCATTGAACATCGGAGCGACGACGACCTCGGCTTCTTCGAGAGTTGACGGCGCCGTTCCAGGATTGAATCAACCCCTCGACGGTATAAAGCATCACCCGTAATCAAATAATTGCCATTGATGAAAACATTCTGGCCGCTCATCTTTCGAAAAAGTAGAGGGAAAGTTCACAGTCTGGAGATACACAATTATGTCTCCATAAAAACAATCCTGTGGAAAGATAAGAAACAAATGTTCATCCGGGAAGGATTCATCATAAATCATTTCTTCCCCACAGGGAAACTCGGAGATCAATTCCGTGAAAACCAATGATTTCTGGGATTTGCTTGGAGACATAAATTCAAGATCAAATTCTTGCAAAATCACAATCCATCGATTGTATTTGCCCACAATCACTCGCCTCTTTTAGGAAAAACTGAAATGGATTGGTTGCTTGCCAAAACATAAGTTTTTCGAAGAATAATATAATGTCGGTGTAAGATAGCATAGGAAGCTGTACTTTTAATTTTTTTTCTATCGGAGTGTACTGGAGTTCAGGTCCTACCAATCCTCGACTAAGATAGTAAATAACATGCTCTGCAAGAGCATCATCCTCCTGAACCAGAACCATACCAATAGTAGATTCTGCTGTTGCCAGATACAAAAGGAAATCCCTGCTATAATCAGGTGGACTCAATAAAGGAGCAGAGGTCAATGCTTTTTTCAAAGCATCGAATGAGCGTTGAGCGAAGTCATCCCAAAGAAATGGAACTCCCTTCTTCAACAATATCATAAATCCCTTGGTAACTTCAGCATAATTTACGATAAATCTCCGAAGAAAATTAGACTTTCCTTGTAGACTTTGAAGCTGACAGATAGAAGACGGGGGAGGCAACCGAAGTATTGCCTCAACCTTGAAGGGATCTACCCTAATCCCTTCCCTAGACACAATGAATCCCAATAACCGACTGGATGTAACCGCGAAAATGCACTTGTTCGGATTCAACCTAATCTTATAGAAACGACATCGTTCAAATATTTGACGGAGGTGAGCAGGATGATCCATCCTCTTTCGAGAATGAGCAGCTAAATCATCCAAATACACCTCGATAATATTTTTGATGTCGTGGAAGGCATATGACATGGCCCGCTGAAAGGTAGCCCCAGCATTTTTAAGACCAAAAGGCATCTTCTTGTATGCAAATGTACCCCAGGGACAAATAAAGGCAGTCTTATGTTGATCTTCAGGACGGATAGTAATCTGATTATATCTGGAGAAGCCGTCCATGAAGGAGAAAATCTCATTACCGGCACACTCGTCAATGATCTGATCGATAAATGGTGTGGGGTAATTATCTTTAGGACATGCTTTATTTAGGTCTCTGAAATCGATGCAAACTCGAATCGTTCCTTGCTTTTTATCTACGGGAATGGGATTTGAAACCCATTCAGTCAAAGGAACAGGGAAAATGAATCCCGCCTTAAGCAGCTTCTCAACTTCAGCTTTGATAGCTGCTGCCTTCCTAGGATTGACCGGATGAAGTTTTTGCCTCACCGGCTTAGCATTTTCATATGTCTTGATCTCATGCTGGACAATAGATGGGTCTATGCCAGGCATTTCCTCATAAGACCAAGCAAATACATCCCTATACTCTTTGAAGAGCTCGGTATAAATTTGAACCTCTTCACGGGAACATTCAGCTCCAATGAAGACATTCTCGATAATATTGGGATCCCTAGAAATGTTCACCGGGATAGTAGGAGAGATCACAGCCATGTTCCCTTCAGCATAAACCTGTGTTGGTGCCAAAGGGTTCAAGACTGGGTGAACAGGACCAGGAGACTGAGGACTCAGAAAACTTGTTTCAACTTCGTTCAAATCAGGTAGGAAGTAAGACCGATGATGCAAATCATCCCACGGTCTATCTATACCTGTCATGGCTTCCAGGATGGGCTTTTCAGATGGAAGAGTGGTATCAAGGAAATCCTGGGCTGAAGAAGAACTAAGCGTCCAAGCCGGAGCCACATCGCCATCCAACTCTTCCGGTGAAAGAGGAGCTAGGATGGATTCTGCAGTGTCAACAATAGACTGATATGCAATCTCAGCTGTAGAAATAGGAAATGCCATTCCACCCACTTGACCTTCCTCTAAAGTGGCGGTAGGGGAAGGCAAGGTCCAAGGGTCCGAAAAATAATAAGTTCTGAAGAACTCTCTTCGAAGAGGAGCCTTGGAGGATGAAATAGCATTTATATGCACCGTAGGAGGAGGAAGATCGAAAGTACCCATCAAGGAAGAATAAATTCCAACTCCTAAATTCTCAACAGGCGCCTTAGTATTATCTAATTTTGGAACAGATGAGTCAGTAGACGCATTCGGGTCTACAAGAGGACAGTCCAGTTGATCCACTGTAACGATCCTCCCTTCGTGAGGGAAACATATAATTCAAAATAATGAGGATGCAATGGCATCCATCTCATAAATCCAATTCCTCCCCAATAGAAGGTTGTAGTCCAAGCTTGCATCCACTACCTCAACCTCTATATTGACAGTTTTGCCCCCAACACAGATGGGAAAAGCTGGGACAATACCATGGGGTCTGTGAGAATGACCATCAAACGCAGTCAGAAGAGTGGTAGATGGAACAACTTTGGGAGATCCAATTGTCTTCCAACATGTGAGAGACATCACGCATGTGGAAGCACCCTCATCAACAACCGTTCGAAAGATATTACACTTCCGGTACGATGATTTAATATGAAAAGCCATATGATGGGGTAATCTCTTCTTAAAATTCGTCATATCAAAAGTAATCAGAAGAGAATTTTTTGGATCAATAGCCCCAATGGCAGTGAGCAAAGCACTGCGCTGAGCCGGACAAGACTGGAGTACCTCTAAAGCCGACATAGCACAAGGACTCTGCGCCAGATCTTCCACAATCGAGTAGTTCTGGGCAGCCCTAGCATTTGGATTAATCGTTGATCGCTTAGAAGATGATTTGGGCATCCGAGGCATAGACTCAACAGTAGGCTTGGTAATGTGAAGTGGCTCAGTAGCATCAGGAATATCCTTAGCTTTCGAAGACTCTTCTCTGCCATAATCACGGGATCTCGTAGCGATATCCGCGTGAGCACTCATCATGAAAATGTTCGATGGAATTTCCCCTTCCTGGGTGCCCCCAGAGGAAGCCCCAGGATTTTGGTTCGCACCAACAACTAATTGTTGCCCTTAGCGAAAAGGGTTTGTTAACACAGCCTGGGAACTAGAAGAACCCTGCTGGGCTAACAAGCGCTGCGCATCTTGAATTTTAGGGCAAAGGTGTGTAAGATGGTCTCCAGCACATAGCTTGCATGGAAACTTCACTTTCCTTTTCTCCTTTGGACCCTCACCAACATGCTCGTTGGTTTTATTTGCATTACCCTTCCCGTTCTTGCCCTTTTTCTTATTATTTCATCCCTTCTTCTTCCCTTCGGATTGTTGATTTCCTTTGGGATCAGAAGCTTGGACATCATTTATGGACAAAGACTGGGAAGGTGATGACTCAGCAGGCACAGCCTGACCAGAAGGAGCAGATTGCAAAGACAACTGCTGCAGTTGAGTAAGCAGGCTGGCTGCACCACTATTGATCGATCCGATAAGCCCATCACCATGCGGACCAGGCTTAGTTTTGGATAAATCTAATTTGGAGCGAGGAGCATTGGGCAAATATTTATAAAGGACCCTAGACTGAGAATAGATCAGTTCCAGCTGCTGGGCCCTAAAAATGGCCTGCTCCTCAGAAAATACCCCAGATAGGGATACATCTTTAGAAATGTCTGACTGCAGAGATTTCAGAAACCATTCCAAAAGGAATTCTCTTGGAATATGAGCTTTAATAAGCCTCTTCCTTCTCCTCCATTCTTGAATATGGTCAGAAATGTGGGTTGCGTCGTCCTGCTTAAAATTAGCTAGGAGTTCAGTCCCAGCATCATATCGGACAGGAAACTGGAAATGGTTTAGAAATGTAACAGCCAGTTCTCCAAATGTAGCAAAACTGCCCCCAGTTAGCTCAATATACCATTTGGCAGCGTTTCCAGTTAGGGTGCGTTGAAACAATCTCAACCTAATCGAATCGTCGATCAGGGAGTTAGAAGAACACCATAAGTGGAAAGTGGTGATGTGGTCAGCCGGATCCTCTCCATTCTTCCCTTCAAACTTTGGAATTTCTTAAGGTAGTTTGGTCGGGACCGGAGGCCACCCCGGACCTTATCGAATCGGATCATTAGTCAACTTCGACAGATCTGGCAAGTTTAACGTTGCTAGAAAAGGTAATCGAGGCGGAGCCTGAGGATTCCATCCTTGATGGGATGGATTCCCAACATTCTAAAAAGAATACCCTGGATTTGATGAGGCACCAGGTTTCCAGAAAGAACTCGTAGCAAAAGGAGAAGAACCTCCTCCCCATGCCGAGTTACCAAAGCCCAGACCAGTTCCCCCCGCTAAAGTATTAAATGAAGAGGAAAGCCCCTGATAGGGGTTACAGGCATTAGACAGAGGAGAAAAATTCTGATAAGCACTCGACGAAGGGAAAGAAGCATTCCCTTGATGACCTGCGTAAAACTGATTCCATGCCCCTGCTGTAGTGAATACAGGGTTCCAACCTGTAAAAGTAGTCGAACTTTGACCTCCAGACCAAGGGTTGAAACTCTGGGTCTGTGAAGTAAACGGAAAGGACCCTAAAGAAGGATTCGAACTAGGAATGTGTCCAGTTCCGAAGGGAAACCCTAGAAAAGAAGCTGATCCACTAGCCATGGAAGACATGGGTGTAGATCCAGCTGCAGCAGCGGAAAAGGAAAAAGAAGGAATCCCACTAGTGGGCATTCCGAAACAGAAGGGACCAGAATGAGAAGCTTGTGCTTGGGTGAAACCAGAGCCAAACACAGCAGCACTAGAAGCAATCGAAGATAAAGCAATAGTGCCTCCTCCTTCAACAGAAGCAGGAGTCTGAATGCCTGCAGCACTCACAGTAGAAGCCGCGTTCCTAGTCGTGGCCATCAAAAGGTATGAATGATACGAGAGATCTTCCGGTCTCTCTGACTCAGGTTCGATGTATTGAACAACGAACAGATAATCAGGAGGAAGAGGAGATGGACCTGACACAGGAGGTTCAGGTACTTCTTCAATTTGAAAATCTTCTTCCTGAGGAAATAAAACTCGCGAGGTGAGCGGAACGCTCCTCTCGGAACCGACACCAGAATCAGCTATGAAACCTTCAGACCTTTGTGGAGGATCTCTCTCCACTGCGTCAGACGCCACAGGGTGGTAACCACCTGCTAAATCACTCCTATGCCTTCTCGAAGAAGGCTCTGGACTCTCGGGAGATAACCCCCGGATTCTCCTCGATCGTCGAGGCGCTTGATCAACCACTTTTATAGATTTTAAATTAGACTCAAAAAAGTGAAAAGCTAGGCAAGCTAGGAGCAAAGAGCACTCACTATAAGAAAAATCCCTGAGATACAATCAAGCAAACAACCTTCAAGTATTTCCGCTCCGGGTGATGAGGACCAGACACCAAAATACAGGAAAGCGAAATATAGGACCTCCCAAAAGCAGTCTGGGATAATTACGGCCCAGAACAACTAGCGAAGGTATCAGAAACAGTTACGCCGACCTCCTAACGACAGCCTTTGCCGGCTCAAGCACCCAAGCTTCGCAAGGGCACCCCCCAAAAGTACTGCTGAAAGTGATGCGACATCTGCCTCAGGTACCACGGGTATTCCCCCCTGCAGTCACCTGTGTGGAACCTAGGAGTGGCAACTATGGGCACCAATCCGTGTCAGAAGCCGGGCGGAACGGTCTTGAGGTCAGGTTTAGCTAATCAGAGAGGGGTTATCCCTCTTCTCAGCCTTCACTTCCCCTCGCGCTTGACTCTCTGAAGGAGAGCTTTCCTGGTCCACCTAACGGAGTTGGATTTCGCTCAATTAATCAACTTCTATGTTTTGTTTGAGTAGCCTTGGAGAGTTAACTCTCCACTCACCTATTACAAGGCCCTACAACCTAGCTAGTTGGTGTATGACACTTAGAAAACTTGCTAGTTGATTTTAAATTATAACGCTTATTTTAATGGGCTGTTAGGTTAAGTCACAAGGATATGGAGATGAAACTTATGGTGTTTTGATGCAGAAAGAAATTAATAAAAACCAAACTACATGCAAATGCAGTTATTGTCTTTCGATGAAGAGCAAATTTTATACAGGTTCTACGAGACTAAAAATTGTATTTTTCTTTTCAGATAACAAACTCACACTCACAAAAACTATGAAAATGACTAAATGCTTAAGTGCACCTAATGCAAATCACTACAAGCATGCAAATTCGAAGATGCAAAATCTCCTAAAGCAGAGTGAAATTTCCCAAAAGCTCCTTCAATTTTAACTCTTTTTGGTTGTCCAGAAAGCTAGTTCCCGAAATCAAGAACTCTTAATATGAAGACACCAAAAACGCTTAAAAAACAAAAGGAAGAAATCAATGACAACTCTTTCCAAAATCAAGCCAAAATCCAAAGGCAAGAAACCTCAACAAAGCTTCAAAAGATAGAAAGAAATGAAAACAAAAATGCAAAAACAAAAGCAAACAACAAAGCAAATTTTTTTTTGAGCTTTTGAATTTTATAAGGGAAGAGTTCGAAAAGGCCAACCAAAACTATAAAATCCCAAGCCAAACAATACTGAATTTCAAGAAAAAACTTCAAGAATGCTCCAAATCTTATAGGGCTAACTAGTAGCAAGACCAATATGAGAAAAAGAAGACAAGAAAACTCAGCCACTTAGCCTAGAAGAATAGCACAACCTTGCCGCAAACAAAAACTTCAAAGAACCGAGAAAGACTCCTCAAAAGTTGCAACAAGACCTAGCCGACTGAACTCAAGAAAACCACCCAAGAAATGGGCAAAAATCGTAGTGAAAAGAAAAACACAAATATAGGAAAGAGTAAATGAGCAGAAGCTCTCTGTTCTGATAAGGCAGAACAGCCAAGAATGCTCAGAAAGAGATCTTGGTACTCGAACCAGAAGTGCCAGCACCAGAAACAATACTTTGCCAAAAAGACTAGTTTTCGATCAAACAAGAGAGAGAAAATACCAAAGACCACTTTCTTCACAATCCAGAGAGTACAAAGACACTGCAGGAAAAGGTCTCCACAGACAGAAAGGACTAAAAAGTCAAGAAATCCAAAATTTCAAAATCTGCCTAGGTATACGCAACTCCACAGTTTAGCAACAAGCGTGCATACGCGACTGTGCTAAAGGAAACCCGCGTATACGCGACTCCCTTTAACAAAAAATGCGTGTATACGCGACTGTGTGCAGACAAACCCGCGTATATAAAGGTAGATAATGAAAAAACAAAAAGGATCAAGCCTGGATAAGAAACCAGGACTTCAGACTGACTGAGAAAGAGTAAACTAGACTGGAAATAAAAGTTAAAACTATTGGAAACCCATCAAACAGCTGAAACCACCCAACAGGGGAATCATAAGAATGAGTTCCCTAGTGGAGTCTCCAGTTCTGTTTCGGGGAAAATCACCCTAGAGGTTTGTTGGGTTTAAACCTCCACAGAGCAGGGCATGCTACTTAAGAAGGAATCACACAACCATACATGTTCATGAAAAACTAAATAGAGTAGATCGAGGAAGTTACCTGTAGGTCCTATGGTTGAAGCAGATCCCGCGGGGTCCAAACCCCCAGCAACCCTTCTTCCTTCTTAACCTGAAAGACAAGAAGAAACAAATATAAAGATCTGGTTGTACAGCATATATCTACTCTAAATGTTAGTGAAATCCATATGAAACATTAAATAAACCATAATGAATGCTTAAATAACAATATTCTAATATATGCAAGCGGACACTAACACGTATATTTCGAGAACAAGATGGTACTTCTGTATTATAAATAGCATGTATAGAAATAACGAGTGGAGAGATCACCTGAATCATTCCACGATCTTCGAGCAGACCGTCATCCGGATCCGTCCCACCCTTGCCTCACTAAGATTCCTTCCGAACTGGTGCATATGATATGACATATAAAGAGATGAGCATCTCGAGGAAACAAGGGTTTCCTATAATGAACTAGGAAGTGCAGGAAGCAAGGGAATTCAGACTTGGATAGGGAATACCAATAGAGTATAATATCAATAATTTCTCTCTCTCCCTTAGGCCATACACATGAGGGGCTTTTATACTCCCTCAAAGTAGTTTCAACAGTTGGAAACAGTTGGCCACGTGCTGGGGTGGTTGAACTACCAGAGTAACCATCAACCCAACTCAGAAATAGGGATTTTTTATATATTTTTTAATGATTTTAATGGCATACGTGGGAAAGTGCATGTGGACTCGCGTATACACGTGGAAAAAACTGGGCATAACCGCGTATGAGGATTTTTACACTGTTTTTTAGTGAGTTTTTCCAAGTCTGTAGGAGTGGGTGCCCAAATCCATAAAAGCAATCATGAATCATATGAAGGTGAGAAATGATGCTATAACACTTATTCCCTTCACTCACACTCATTCCCTTCATTTGTTCAAAACTTCCATTTCATTCCCTCCCTCTCATTCATTTCACTTACACCCTAGGGTTTCCAAATCAGAATTTGAAGATGTCAGAGGCAAAAGACAATGGCATGGTTAGTGAGGCACAAATGCCAAAGAGACATGATCATAAGGGAGGAAAAATAAATAGGTTTGAACCTATCACCACAAGAGAACTCATGGCCTCCCCTCTCATTGTTTCTTGCTTCAAACATATGGGCTATTTTGACTTTTGTGAGAGAGTGCAGCAAGTCCAAAATCACCCGGAGCTAACAAGACTACTCATCATCAATCTACATGACAAGCAAGTCAATCTTGCTGGAGTTACATTTGAGATGTCCACCAATGCCATTGCAGCCGCTAGAGGGATACCTAGTGTAGGAGAGAGGTGGTTTAAACAAGGAAACTTGGACATGAACCATTATTAACCATACCTCAAACCTAGGTACAAAGATCAGAAGAATTCCATTTTCCCTTTCTCTCATATCCATGACCGGTATGTGCCCATGATGAGGATAATAATGAAATACTTCACTCGTGAGGGAATTTTTTCCCACCTCTACTCATACCATATCCGTCTTCTTATAAATTTCACTAGAGTTAGGATGCTACATTTTCCTTATTATATTTTCCGCAGCATTGAAAATATGGCCTACATTGTGAAAAAGAGAGATTACAATCATCAAATGTAGAGCCTATTTCATCATTCACTCATCTAGATGGTGTTCATGCATTAGCTCCAACAAAAAAAACATTCCATGGGATACCTTCATTGCCAATGAGGTTTTCACTAACATACCTAGCCATAATCAGCAGGATATTCCTCCATCATCTCATCCTCCCATATCCCCTTCTCCATCACATCCCGCTTCTCCACCTACTCACATCCATTGTGACCTCATGTTGATCCTTCCTCACCACCTTTCCACAACCCTTCACCCTCATCTCATGATACCAGAGCATCAAGCAGTAAAAAGAACATTGAGATAGCTGGCACTAAAATGATTAATATTGTGCCTTTTCCTTTGAGGCCATAGGTATGTGTTTGCTTCACTTGGTGTGAAAGGGGCCATGCCTTCTTCATCAACAAAACAAGTTGATAAGGGAAAGGAGAAGGTTACAGAGCATATCATTGTTGAAGGGGAGGACAAACATGAAATTGAGCAAGAGTTTCAGTTGATTGAGATTGGTGATGAGGATGAAGATAGGGCTACTAGTGCAATGATGAGAGGCAAGGAGGCCAAGATTAGTGAGCTTCAAGATAATCTTGATAGAGCACAGTACGTCATTGATTTTCTTGAGCTAGAGAATCAGCAAGTAAAGACAAAACAGACCATCAGTGAGGTCAAGGAAATTAGAGCTCAGAAAGAGGTAGGAAAGGCCAAGGATTTGCTGGATGAGACCTTGGGTAGCTTTGATGAGAATGAGGATGAGGAAGATCAGTTTCCTAGGCAGAGACCGAAGACCATTGGGCTGAAGAGGGCTTTAGCCTGGGAAAGGCAAACAGAGGCAGAATTGGGAGAGCAATTTACTCCAAGTGAGCTGCTTTCCATAGATATTGATGGAGACAGAGAGGCTTGACTTGAGAGATCCAATTTTCATCTATAAGGCCTACTAGAGAAGGCAAAGAGAGACACCTACATTCAGAGGAAGATGGAAAAACATTATGCCATGAGAAACAGGATTGCAAGGGCCAAGCTCAAACGATCCCATGTAAATATTTGAGCTTTGACTGGGGTGAAGGAGAAAGAGAAGCTAAAAATTATTGCTAAGGTGTCCTTCCAGGCCTCTAAGCCTTGATTAGAAAGCAAATTTCCAATTTTTGCACTTTTGTGTACATATTGAATTTTTGACAGTTTGACTTGCATAAAATTGGCCAAATGCATAACACCATTGGAACTGCGCTCTTTTTTGGGGGACTCAAATGAAAAATGCTCAAAATATTCATGTTCCTAATGATAGGTACATCAACCTCAGAACGTTTCAGGAGATTTGGAGCAAAACGGGTCCCTCAAAAAGGCAAAAAACCACCAAAAAATCACCTTTCTGCCCTCTTTTTGGCATTGGTGCTGCGCGTTTAGCTGTCTTGGGAAAATAGGTTTTTGAAAAAGCAAATGGGCACCATTTTGGAAAGTGAAATCATATCTAGGAACTAGACTCAGAGACCTTTCCAATGAGCCATCATGGAGCTCATTTGGACAACTGGAAGGACTCCAGACGTTGGTTGCAAAACATGCCATTTTCACAGTCTTGGCATTACGTGTTTGCACTGGTGCTACGCCCCTGTACCTTGGAGATGCGCCCTTACCAGGAGTTATTGAAAAATTTATTATGAAGCCTTAAAGTCAAACTTATTCCAAAATTATCTGATTAGTTATGTTAGAAGTTATTATTACAATGAATGAGTCTTAGATATTTTTCCTTGGGCCTTGCATGGTCTCAAAGGTCAAAATGAATTAACTATGTAATAAATACAAAATTGAAACCATAGCTAGGGTTCACCTCCTCATTTTTCAGATAAATAATGCATGTAAGATTCATGGTTTTTTTTGGTTAGTTGGTTGTTGAGCTGAATAGAGCATAGAGTCTGAGTTGTAATGAAGTTTGGCTTTGGAGCTTTGTTACTGTTTTGGGCTGGATGTTAATGAAACAAGCACATTCACAGGATTCATGAACTTTGTTAAGTGGTGATGTTGTTCTAATATTATACTTGTCTCCTTTTTTTTTCCATATTTTTCATCCTTTCTCTTATAACAAAGCAGAAAATTTAGGTTAAGATATGCTGCTAGAGGCACCTTAATTATGTCTGCTTTCTGTTGTTTAAATGTTTTCCTCTGCTAGGTTTGATTGGAGAACATAGGAGTTCCCTACTCTCCATTTCCATCTAGTTTGTTTTCTTGAGATTAACTCAGAAAATTTTGGCTAAAGAAGTTTATGGTTTGCCGTGTCCTTTGGTTGTGCTTGAAATGTTGTTCTCGAGGCTTACTTTGAAGTTTACTTATTAGGGTTTGGCTAAAGAAGTTTATGGTTTTCCCTATCCTTTGGTCTATCTTGAAAAGTCACTTTGAACGTCTATGAAGTATGATTGAAGAAATTACGAGTTACCTGCTCTTTAATCATTACTGATTTGTTATCTTAAATGTTTTTTTTTGTCGGAAAGTGAATAACTAGAGAATTTAGGAGTTCCCTGCTCTCTAGGGTTTGCTGGATTGTTGTTTTAAAGTTTACTTACTAGGGTTTGGCTAAAGAAGTTTATGGTATGCCCTATCCTTTGGTTATTTCTTAAAAATAGTAATCTTAAAGACTCTTCTTGTTCTAGTACATGTTAAAGGATTCTTAATTTCCCTTTAAGCTACTAAAATCACAACTTAATGTTCATTTCACATCCACCTAAGCTATTAAGATCCATTTGGTTTTGTTAGCTTGCCCTGTGAAATGCCTTTGATTCATTAATGTACTCCTCAGACCTTTTGCAGACCCCATATCACAATGGTTTAAACTTATTTTACTCTATTTGTTCTTCCTAACAAGTAACCCAACCAAAAAAAACAAAATAAACAATCCCTATCACTTTAACTAGCCTAAAATCAGCATCCTAAATCAATCAAGTTTATCTTTTATATAAATATAGAGCAAGCCCTCTCTGAGTCCAAGAAGGCTAGGTCCTAGGACTTCAAAGTTGGTTTGATGTTACCCTCGTTTATTTGGTCTTACCATTCTGACAAATTACAGGGACCTAACATAATGGCGACTCCACTGGGGAACACTTATTGAAAAATATTAGTGTTCTATAAAGAACTCAGAAAATCCAAGAACATCTCAAGATTGGTATTTAGTTGTTGATGGTGGACAAAAAAAAAAATCCTCAAAACACTTAGCATCATCCTCCTAGTGATTCCACTGGTTTTTAGTAGGCTTGAATTCAGTAATTTTATAGATAGGTATGTTTTTCAAACTGTTGCAAGTGTCCAACCTCTCTGTATTTTGGGTCTAAAATCTGGCTTCACAAAGAATCTGCACCAGATCTCACCCTGACCCAAACCCTCCTGTTATATTTGATGACCTAGAAAGAATCCTAAGAAAAACTTCTAGGGTTGAAGATTCAACTGTTGTCAGACCAATTCACAAAGCAAGTTCCTTTCCTGAAAACCATTTTCATCCTTACAAGATAACCGATTTTACTTACACCGTAGAAGAAACCTATTTAGAACTAAGTATCAAATTTGGATAGACCAAAAAAACCTTGAGTCTACCAGCTTTCAGAAGAGTCCTAGTAGAGAAGCCTCTTCTTCCACTCCTCCTGATCTTTAGCTTCTCCAACAATTTGACTCCTTTCGTTCCAAATCTTCTCAATATCAGCTAACAGGTCCAAGTACATCTGCTACCCCCACTCATACATCCACTGTTCAAACCCCTCCATTTCATCCTCCGCCTCCACTCATAAACCCTCCTCTTATAAATCCTCCTTGGGTTCCTTTACCCCAAATCATGGCAACATGGTATTCCCCATTGGTACTACCACAACCTTTGCTACCTATGCCACAAGAATATCAATATAGAATCACTCACTTTAATGGAACTCATCCTACAACTACCCAACAACATGTAGACAAGATTAATGATGCTTTTGAGTGCTAAGAAATAGAAGATGAGACCATACAAATGAGAATGTTTGCCCAAAGTTTAGAAGGAGAAGCAAAGAAATGGTTCAAGATCTTAGCCCCTAATAGAATTCATGATCTCCCTTCCCTTCATCAAGTATTAATAAACAAGTGGGAGACTAAGTAAAATCATCTTCAAATCCTATCAGAATATGAAAACCTTAAGAGAATTGTTGGGGAGAGTGTTCAAGACTATTTCACTAGGTTCAATAGTGTATATAATGCACTTCCTCCCCACATGAAACCCCCACAAGGCCTATCCCTAGTAAAATTTCCATATGGATTCGATCCAAAAATGTTCTACCAATTAAGAGAAAGAGATCCCCTTACTTTAGAAGACATGCAAAGGGGAGTAATAAGTGTACATGCCAATCTAATTGCTAAAAGCGTTAGAATGAGAACATAAAAGAGGGTTACATATAAAGAGGAACCTGTGGCCTCCACATCTGATGCTAAAATTGACAATCTAGTTAGGGAAATGGAAAGGATGATAGAGAAAATTAACTTGAATGAAAGAGCACCCCCTAGGGAAAACCAAACAAATCCTCAGAACAGAAACAAAAATCAAAACTTCAGAATATATCCTCCTCAAATAATACAAAGAGAAAATGACCAACAAATCTGACCTCTTTTCCAAGAAAACTATGTAGATGAAGAGGAAAGGGAGACTAAAAGGCTAGAAGAAAACCATGTGAATCTAATAGGCTCTGATAATGAGGATGTTGTTTTTCTCACAAAAGAAGAAGGTCTGTTTTCCTCAAACCAAACTAAAAGAACATATGAGGATTCTGAAGAATACAAACTAGATTTGAAAATGCTATCATGGAGGTTCATAGGCAATATGACCTCAGAAGTAAGAAAACCCAAGATGCCTCTGTTAGGGTCCCGTGATTTGGCTGATTGGCAAGCCAAGTGACAGGGTAACATCAAACCATTCTTTGGAGCCCAAGGACCTAGCCTTCCTGGACTCAGAGAGGGCTCTCTCTATTTGTGTAAGGGATATCTATGAGTTTTGCTTCTTATGTTTCTGATTTTAGGCTAGTTGTGAAGTAGGTTTTTAGTTTTACTTTTAGGTTTTTGAGGGAGGAACTAATAAAATACTAAGATAGATAAAAGGATTGTCAGATCAACTAGGCTATGGAGTCGAAAAGGTCGAGAAAGCTTCAGATGGTGATACAAGGTATGTTGAAGGGCTGATTTGATCAAGGTAAAATGGATCTTAAGGTAAAATGAAGTGGGATGGACACTAAGTTTGTGAAGAAAAAATGCTTTCAAACATAAATAGTTCAATAACTGACATAAAAATGGTAGGGCTAATCATTAATCATGATAAATGTAACTATAAACTGATAAATGCATAGAAATAAACATTCAAGCAATACATAGAGATATATGACTCTCTAACTTTAGGAAATTGCTATCAGACTTTGGGTGAAGACAATTAAGACAAAAAAATAACTCAAATCACTATGAGGAAATTCCTAGACATAATATTTCAAGATATTGGGCACTTTGAAGCAAGATTGCATAGTTTTAGGCAAAGGGCAAGATCAGTACAAGACCTCCTTGGTTCAACTAAGACAATCAAACAATCAAAGAAAGGTTTCAGAGGTGGAGCTATGACTAGCCATGAGTAAGCAGGGCATACCATGAATCATACTTAGCATGCATAAAACCATAAATGAAACAAGCAAACAATTTCTTCAGTTATCAAAGAGCAATCAAGGATTCTTTAATATGACTAAGAAGGAAGAAAACATAGAAGCTATAAAGAAACAGGAAATCTGAGGTGCCTTCAAGGGCATGTCTCAAATCTATTATCTATTGTCTTATAGCAAGCAAGAGCATGAAATATGAATGAAAACTAAGAAAACATAACAGATATGGAGACTATACCATTTTACCAAGTCAAGGAATCCAACAACAGTCCTCTTTCATCATCCAAAAACATTCAAGAAACTATCCAATGCATGAGACAAGTGTTTCTTCCAAGCTTGTATAACCATATATTATTCTATATCATCAAGTTCAACCTTATTTACAATGAAATCTCTTAGAATATATAGGCCAAGATGAGGGAAAACCTCCTAATGCAACTTGCAAGCTCATTCGCCCATCAAAAATATCTGATTTTGTCCTTGAGGCTTTGAAAAGCCCAAGGCACAAAATATCTATAAAAATATCTTAAAAATGCTAAAAAATGGAATTGTATTGACTTTTCCCAACTAACAATGGCCAAAAAAGGCTAAACACACATTTGGAAAAGCCACTTCAGAAAACTGCATTTTTGGTCAAAAAGCACTAAGGGCACATCAACAGAAAATTGCCTGTCTTTCAGATGACTTTTGAGGGACTTCTCGATGTCAAAATGAGGCCTGTAATGGCTTGTTGGAAATATATGGATGTATACTTTCTAGAAAAACTTTAATTTTCCAAAAATGATGCATGGAAGTCTGTCAAATACTGAACTGAGTGAAAAAACCCAAAAAATAGGCCTTGCTGATATGTGGGCAGAGTGTCGAAAAAATGAGTGTTTTTTGCATCTTTGGGGGACCAAAACAACTTCAAATGCTCTAAAAATTTCTGATTATATGCCCCTGAATTTAATGCATCCAATGGTACCACTCTCAAGAGTTGATGATGCTCCAAACCAAAATGGTGGCGCCCATGATTTTATGCAATTAGGCCCAAAAATGTCAAAAAACAAGAACATGTCAAAATTTGCTCAATTTTGGTGAGCAAGTCCCTCAAAGCTTTTTAGAAACATGTCTATAAGCTCGAGCCAAAATTCCAAGCCTAGAGGCATCTTTCTCCTTTTTTCTCACCGGGTGCCCTCTTTGGGCAGTTTTGAGCTTTTCTTGGTTTTCTTCCTTGTTGTTGGCATTTTAGCTTTGGTGAAGAAGTCATGGCCCCTTTCCTAAGAGAGGTAGCTAGTACATGCTTTGGAGAGTGCCCTTCATGATCCATGTTTTGTATTTTCTTGCCCTCATCATTGCTTGCTTGAGGGCTACCTTGTTTTTCTTTGTCACTGCCTTCTTCATGACTATCATGCTCTTTCCCTTCACTGTTTTGTGCTTCATCACCCTCATGCTTATTGCTGTGTTGGCTGCCATAATGTTCCTTTTCATCACTACCTCACTTCCCATCACTTTTCTCTTCATTATCACTACTATGTTTAGACTCTTTTCCTTGTTTCTCATCATCACTAAAGTCATCTCTTCAGTATTGTGTTTGAGCCAAGAGGCCTTTAACAAGACATATTTGTGGTTTTTGAAGGGAATTATCCTTGTGTTTTTGGCACCAAAAACCTTTTCCCCTCAATCACTATTTTTATCCTTGTTATCCATAGCAAGAAGACCCCTTTTAATTTGACAAAATCTTCATCCCCTAGCCATTGTTTTTCTTTGATTTAGTAAACAAGGGGTGCTCTTGGAAAACACTGTCTTAACATACTTCTTCAAGCTGATTATGAGACCCTTACAAACTTTTTTTTTCTTCTAGAGGTTTGTGCAAATCCTTGAATATTTCATAGCACAAAAAGACCTCTTTATAAACTGACAAAACCCTCATCCCTTATTCACTATCTCTTTGTGTTTATTTGAAACAAAAAGGGACTCATTTGAAGTCATTGTTTTCTTTGATCATGAAAAACATGGTATGTTTAAAAAAAAAGATATGTTTCTTCCTTTCACTGTCTCTAAAAAAACTTTCAAACTTTCAACAAGGACATTACTCTTCTATCACTGTTTCTTCTTTAGTTTAGTAAACAAGGTGTTCTTTGAAACCACTATCAAGATGACTCCTTAAACTGATTTGAAAGTCTTTTACAAAACTCTATTTTTTCCTCTAGATATTGTATGAATCTTAAATTTTTCAAAGAAAGAAAAATCTCTCAAAATAATACACTAACATTCCTTTTTAATAAACATGATATGTCTTGAAAAAACAAGCTGTGCTTTCCCTTTAACTGCCTCCTAACACTTTATAAACTTTCAACAAGCCTCTAAACAAATAAATGTCTTCCTTCAATCTCTGTTTTGTTTTTAGGAGTTTTGAAAACAATGATGAATGCCCTATTATCCTCAATCACTGTTTTCCCTTTGATTTAGATGATCATGGCGCTTTTTAAAATCAATGTTTAAAATACTCTTTTCAACTGACAAAAATCTTCATCCCCTAGTCACTGTTTTTCCCTGAGTTTTAACAAACATGGTGCTCTTTGGAAAACATTGCTAAGACACCCTTTAAATAGATTTGGGACCCTTCAAACTAATTCTGATTTTCTCCTAGAGACTGTGTATAATCATGACTAATTCATAGCACAAACAAGACTTCTTAAGATGACTAGAAAACTCCCTATCTTGTGATCACCCTTTCTCTCAGTTTTTAGATTATCGAGGCACCTTTGAAATCAATGTTTTTAAAGACTACATTCAATTGACAAAGGTCTTCATCTTCTAGCCATTGTTTCCTCCATGACTGCTATGCTGACTACCACATTTGATCATCATTACTTTGCTCATGTTGAGGGTTGTTCTTCCTTTTATTTATGTTATACTTTCCACTCAACCTCAGCTCCTTTAACCAATAAATAAATACCTTAATGAGGGAAATGTGAGGAATGTTTGAAATCATAATCCTATATTGAATGTGGAAAATTTCATATAAATATGTAAGAGAACTCTTGGCTGCACAGGCACACCGCGCAAAAACCCAGGCGCACCGCGCTCTTTAGAAAAATACACTGTTAATACCTATAGGCGCGTCACGCATTTTTGCAGCTGGTTTTGGAGGCCTTTCTGGTGTCGGAATTGGGGCTGAGATGGCTTGTTGGAAAGATATGGAAGTATACTTTCCAAATATGCTTGATTTTTTTCATTTTGTGTCCATTTTCTTTTTAAAAAATTGATTTTTCCAATACTGGTCAAAAATGGTGAATCCTGGTGCAGAAATGCATAGCGTTGTTTGCAAGCTACTTTTGGATGCCTTCATGGTGTTATAATTTGGCCTAAGATGGATTTTTGGAAAGATATGGAAGTTTAATTTCCAAATATGCTTGATTGGTTTCATTTTTTGTCCATTTGGTTGTTCAAAAATTGACTATCCCAACATTGGTTAAAAATGGTGAATGCTGGTGCAGAAATACATAGTGCTGTTTGCAGGCTACTTTTGGATGCCTTCCTGTTGTCGGAAGTTGGCCCAAGATGGCTTGTTGGAAAGCTATGGAAGTATAATTTCCAAATATTCTTGATTTTTTTCATTTTTTATCCATTTTGTTTTTCAAATTTTGACTGTCCCAACACTGGTCAAAATGGTGAATCCTGGTGCAGAAATTCCCCCGTGACATCTGTATTATTTACATTTCTCACAAACCATGATACCTGTGTAGAAATTGAAAGAGGTTTTTCTTCTTGAACCTATGAGGGACAAAAAAATCTCTCACTTTTGTCAATTTAATCTCTGTTTGGTCAGAAACTCATTTTGAAACAAACTGCCTGGGCGCTCCTTAACCTCTATCTTTTATCATTCGAAAGGATGAGCCTTTTGACTGTGAGTGAAATAGGGCTTTATCATATATTTTAAACTTTTGAATTAGCTACTTCACTATGTAAATATTTTCAGAGCTGACCCTTTGTTTCTCTGTAAATGAGGTTTAAAAAATAGTGAAACTTCAGTCATTTTACCATTTTTAATAGCAGTGTTTTTTGAAATCCCTGCCATACTAAAATAAATGCTCTTCATCCTTAAACAATGGTGGGCCCTCTACTTATTCATGAAGGAGGCCTATGTTTGATAACTGTCATGTGTCTTCTAAAAAATCTGTCTTTAATTCGATGGGGACATTCTTTGACTGAAACTGAAACACTGTTTTATCACACCTTTGGCCTTATGAATCAGCTGATTTGTTGTGTAAAGTTTTTTGAGGAGTTGGTCCTTTATTTATTTGTGAAGGAGGTCTGCAACCTGAAAAACTAGAATCCCAAATCAATTCTAGTTTGATTTCATCAGAGTCCATTCCAGTGCTATTTTTCTTATCAGGTTTTGATGTGACATCCTTACAACTTGAAATGGTTTATGAAAAAGTATAAACAACAGATTAACATATTGATATGCAGATGCTTGCATACAACGCTTTTCATAATCTCTCAAGAATGCTAGACAAAGTACTTTCCCATCTTGTGACGTAAAATAGATTGAAACATTTGTTGAACCTAAATCTGTCAGCAAAATTTGTTGATCCCAGCAGCAGCCTTCTTCTTTATGATTTCTTCAGTGCATAAAAGAGATATATCCTTTTGAAGTTGTTCCAAATGTGCAGTCTTTTCCAATAGAAAAAATACTCAAGCACACTTTAAAACTTGCTGATTCCCCTACTGTTCATCTTTGGAGGAGGTGATCTACAATAGCTTTTAAATCAATTAAAACACCTTGACCCTCTGCTTTTAAATGAAGGAGGTCTTATTTATCTTGTTCCCAACCATCTGCTCTTGCTTGGAGGAGGTTCTTATCATGTTACTTAACCATCTGCTCTTGCTTGGAGGAGGTTATCAGCATGATGTATTCTAACATTTTCTCTTTTGAAGGAGGTCAACACAGTCATTACATTTCATCTATTTCCAAAACTGTGTCATCTTTCTTTGCAATACATATCTATGCTTGGTATATCACAATAGGTAATAAAGTGAAATTTTGACAATCTGCTATATGAGGCATGTTCTGAGATATGTATCTTTTTGTCAAGATATCCTTATGAAATTTTAAACCAGAAGCTACAGGACTTGTATTTGTAGAGTATTTGCTTGCTAGTCATAATTTACTAACCTTTTTGAATGTGTTTATAGAGGTACATTGGAATTGTTCTTTGACTAGTGTTTTTATCCCAGGCTCAAGGCAGCATTAGAAGCAACTGTTTTCTTATGTACTATGATGATTTTCTTTGGAAAACTTACACAACATTACATCTGAAGGAGATACTGAAAACACCGTAGATCATCATTATATCATTCCTTTGCATTTATGTGTCTTTGAAAGATATCCTCTGCTCTTTGGGCAACTTTTGACTTTTGGAACATGCACTCCTGCTCTCTTTTCATTTCAGCTCTCCATTTGCTTCATGATGGAAAATTTCTTCAACATGAGAGACTTATTTGGACTTGTCTCTTTGCTCTTGTTTGGATATTGTTTGTCATTCACTTACACCCTGCAGAGATGCAAACAATATGACTTTGAACCTTGGAAGGATTCTTGGGTGCCTTACAGAATTTTTTCCTGATCTAGGCGCATTATTTAGACAGTGAACACGTTTATTTCCTTCTGATTTGGACCTTTGTTGAATTTCTTCTTGAATAGAGACAAAAAACCTCTTAGTGGTGTGTGACCTAGGGATGTATCAAGAATTATTTTGCAGAATATGAAGGCAATCTATGACTGGTTGGTACTAGATAGAGGTTCTTTTGGCTTAAGATGTTTTTTCCAAGGAAATGACTCCTAAACACCACTATATAACTTAGGGGTAGCTCTCATTGATTTTGATTGTGTTTGACAAGAAGATCAAGGATAGAAAGGGAGACACTCTGTGAAATATTGGATAATGAGTTTCATGAGAACCAAGGGGAAAATGATAGCAGATAATCAAGGCTAAGACAACTACAGAGAGGGATATTTTGTTGAAGCAAGACATGACTTGAGAACTAAAGCTTGCTCTGATCATAGGCTGACAGGGAGAAGTATGAGGATAAAAAATTTGTCTGGGGTGTTTTCTAGATGACAAATTGACATATGGAGATTATCTCCTAGAAAATTCAGCGAGGAATCTAGTCATCAACAACAGGTGAAAAATACTGATGACTAATAGCCTCCATGAAAAACAAACTAGAAACTTCTGCTAGGAAGACCCCTGAGAGCAGTCCTAAAAAGTCAATAGAAAATACAAAAACAATGGCTAAGAATTCCGATCAAAGCGGAAACAAAATTAGCCAACATGATGGTGACCAAATATTCCCTTGTACGTCAACTAGTGGCCCTGAGAAAACTCTTTTAACTGAGATTCCAAATAAAAATCAGAAAGCTAAAGTTTCCGAAAAACAATGTCTGATAAAGATGATTTAAATCCACCAAGAACACAGACACCATTCAGTATTGAGAGTGAAATTGCCAGAATCAAAATAGCCATATCCCTTACTGAATTAGTGACTCAAGATGTATATAGATCTCAAGTGTTGAAGGCTTTAAACATAGGAGATAACATTGATACTCTAAATCTGAGTGATGATAAGCCAGAATTGTTGTTTGGACCAGAGTTAGAGGGAAAATTTCAAGAGGGAGGTGTGCCTCCATTCTATGTCAGTTTGAACATCCATGACAAAATCCTACACAACGCCATGCTAGATTCTGGTGCTTCACATAACCTCATGCCAAAGGTAGTGATGGAAATATTAGGCCTTGAAATAACCAAACCATACAAATACTTGTACTCTTTTGATTCAAGTACAGTTAAATATCTGGGCCTAATGAAAGATATATATGTTAACCTGGCACAAATACTAGCCAAGAGCCTTTTAATGGATATTGTAGTGGCTGACATTCCACCAAAATATGGC
Organism: Pinus albicaulis; assembly: GCA_034641835.2. Classification (NCBI taxonomy): domain Eukaryota; kingdom Viridiplantae; phylum Streptophyta; class Pinopsida; order Pinales; family Pinaceae; genus Pinus; species Pinus albicaulis. Next base: position 49,563 of record JAXQQM020060418.1, read on the forward strand.
ATGCTCTTATCTAGATCATGGGGAGCCAAACTCCGAGGAACCCTCCAAATGGACATGACATATGCTACCATTCCCGTCTTTAACGAGACAAGAAGACTATATGGAGAAACTCACATGAAATACATGGTAAGCAGCCAAGATAAGCCAAACAACACCACTCTCTATTATGTCCATTCAGACCTTCATTCATTTATTCTGTATAATGAAGATGACATTAATGGACAAGTAGAGAGAAAAGAGGAAGAGCAGACTAGTTAGAACAGTCAAACCAAACACCAAATGAAGAACAAAATAATGGTAAATTTGAACTTGAAACTCTTTGGAACATGAGCTTTGATGGCTCTTGTGGCAAAGCTAGTTCAGGAGAAAGTGTTTGGATACAAAAAAATAATGAAGGTCACTCTTACAAGCTGGATTTTCAATGTACAAACAATATTGGAGAACATGAAGCTCTTCTCCTAGGTTTACAATTGCTAAAAAATATAGGAGCTAAGAAGTTTTCTGTTTAGGGATATTTCAAGCTAATCATTAGGAAAATTAAAGGAGAATATTCAGCCAAAAATCCTAGGCTAAGAGAATATAGAAATGTTGCCTGAGACCTCCTAAAAAAATTTGAGAAATATGAACTTACCTCTGTCCCAAGAACTCAAAACAGCCTTGCAAATAAACTAGCCTTTGTGGCCAACGCTTGTAAACTGCCTCATGCCAATGAACAATACACAGTAAAGGTCGAAAGAAAACCGACAATCCCTGATAACATAGATTATTGACAAGTTTTTGAAGGTGACAATCATATTGAAGACTTCCTGCAGTCCAAAAATGAGTTTAAAATTCCAAAATCAGATTCGGATCAGGAAGAGGATTTCCCTACTAAGGAGCAAAGAAATAAAAAAGAGCCACCTTATGTTGTTGATATAAATCTGTTAGAACAACCTCATGAGGTAGAATTGTGTGAATATTCAGATAAAAAGGACCTTGGGGTTTTTCCATGCAAATACAATATATTTCCAAGAGGACTTGTCCCCTTAGAAGAACTGTTTGATTTCAATAATGTTGCTAGGAAGCCTAAAATATAATCCACTGAAACAGATGTAGAAGAATGCAACATACGCAGTGAGGAATAACCTAAAATGATAAAATTGTCCAAAACAATGCTAGCCCTTATAAAACAGAAATGCATTGAGCTATTCAAAGAGTTTAAATATGTGTTTGCATGGAGCTATGAGGACTTGAAATCCTATGATACAAACATCATTCAACATAAGATTCCTCTCAAGGAAAACCATAAACCATTTAAGCATAAATTGTGTAGAATAAACCTTGTCATAGTGCCTCTAGTTGAGAAAGAAATAAAGAAAATGTATGATGCTGGAATAATCATCCCACTTAGGTACTTAGAATGGGTCTCAAATTTTGTATCAATGAGGAAGAAAATAGGGGAAATTAGGCTATGCATAGACTTCAGAAATTTAAAGAAAACCTCCCTGAAAGACAACTACCCTTTACCTAAGATGGATCATATACTTCAAAGGGTAGTAGGCTCCAAAAGAATATCTTTGCTTGATGGTTTTTCAGGGTATAACTAGGTGCTAGTACTTCCAAATGATCAGCACAAAACCACCTTCACTAGACCTTGGGGCACCTTCATATATGTCAAAATTCCTTTTGGGTTACTGAAAGCTGGGGCCACTTTTCAAAGAGCCAAGGACATTTATTTTTCTGAAGAAATAGGTTACTTCATTGTGATATACCTTGATGACATAACTATCTATTCAAAAACTGATGAAGAACACCTAGATCACTTACTAAAGGTCCTTGAAAAATGTAGAAAGTATGGTCTATCTTTAAATCCGAAGAAAACTTGTTTGGTCTTCAAGAAGGAAAAAATTTAGGCCATATCATATATGAAGAAGGGATTAAGATAGACCCAAAGAGGATTGAGGGGATATTGCATATCAGTCACCCTAGGAACATCAAAGAGCTGCAATATTTCATTGGAAATATCAACTTCTTAAGGAGGTTCATACCAAACCTTGCAGAAATCCTAAGAAACATTAATAACATGCTAAAAAGAGGAACATGAGTAAAATGGACCACAGAAGCAAAACAATCCTTTTGACTGGGTAAAACAAGCTCTCACCCAAACACCAGTCCTCATCAGCCCTGACTTCACCAAGGACTTCTTCATTTTCTCATTTGCATTAGAACACACAATTGCTATAGTATTACTACAAAAGAACATAATGGGAAAATAACAACCCATAGAATTCTTCAGTAACGCACTAAGAAATGCACCTTTGAAATATAACATTATTGAAAAACAAGTTTTTGCCTTAATCAAGACACTAAAAGATTTCATATTTTACATATTGAAATCACATGTCATTACTTTTGTTCCTCATGCAGTTGTTAAGGACATACTATCGCAGGATCCTAATGGTAAAGGAGGTAAGTGGATTGCTATCATCTTAGAATATGATCTGCCAGATATCAAACCCACCAAGCTGATCAAAGGGCCAGGCTCGGCCAAACTGATGGATAAATCTAACTTTCAAGCACTAGACACAAACATGATAGATTCCTTGGATGAACAAGAGGAGCTGGCGACTCCACCTATTGAAGAAGAATTTCTGAACTCACTCTGGTATGCTGATATATTATATGTACTTTTTAATCTAAATTCTCCTCCTCGTTTTTCCAAAACAAAAGGATAGATTCTTGAAACTAAAAGCTATAAATTTTTTTATTCTAGATAAAGCTTTATATTGGAAAAATTCTGCTGGTATCTTGCCTAAATATTTACTTGAAGAAGATGCAGATAGAATAATGTGTGAGTTTCATGAAGGAGAATGTGGAGGTCATCTCTATTGGAAACCCACTGCCAACAAAATCCTTAGAGTTGTTTTCTATTGGCCCACTCTTTTCCCTAATATCCACAAGCTAGTAGTGACTTGCCATAAATGCCAAATCTTTGAGGGAAAGAGAAAACTATTGCCTTTACCTTTACAACCTATCAGTGTTGAATCTCCTTTTCAACAATGGGGTTTAGATTTCATTGGAGAAATCCACCCTGCCTCCTCTGCCCAACACAAATGGATCCTCACTGCAACTGACTATTTCACAAAATGGATAGAGGCCATTCCTTCTAGAACTGCCACAAACTTGGTAATCATCAAATTCCTTGAAAACCACATTTTGTATAGATTTGGTTGTCTTAGAAAGATTATTACTGACAATGTTGTTTCCTTTAGATCCAAGAAAATGGTGGAATTTTGCCACAAATATCAGATTACATTGGGCTATTATACATCGTATTACCCTCAAGGTAATTGGTTGGCTAAGTTCTCTAACAAATGTTTGGTATATATCATCAAGAAATTGCTAGAAGAAAACAAAAATTCATGGCATAAAAAACTGGTGCACACACTATGGGAAGATAGATTAACAAACACGAAATTAATTAATATGTCTACCAATCAACTAGTGTATGGCATGGATGCATTTTTTCCAATAGCTTTGGGAGTGCTAGTAATGAAGCTCATCCAAGAAGTACAGTCAGAAGAAAATGACATAGAAAGGAGGTTGAACCAAACCATTCAGTTGCAGCAGTCAAGAGAAGAAGTGTACAACAAGACACAAGAAGTGCAAGATAACATCAAAAAGATCTTTAATAGAAGGACCAAAGAAAATGATTTCTAGATTGGAGACAAATTTTTAAAATGGGATTAAAGAAGAGAGGACAAAGGAAAGCATGGGAAGTTTGAAAATTTGTGGAAAGGCCCTTTCATCATCCATTCTGCAAGAGGTAACAATGTATTTTTCCTACAAGAAATAGATGGAACAGAATTATTTGGAGGTCTTGTTAATGGCAAGATGCTCAAACATTATTTTTGTTAAAAATATTAGTTCAAAGCTTCACTCATTGTATATAACACTTCTTGGAAAAAGATCATAAAAATAAACAAAAACAAAGAAAAGAAGGAAGGAGGGAAAACAAAGAAAGGTAAAGCCCCATACCAAGAAAAGAATGTTTCTAAAAGTGTGAAAGTCCAAATGTCACTACTTTTGAGAAAATAAAGTCTTGTTTAGTCATATAGCCTAATCATGATTTAATATGTTTTAAATTTCTGCTGATAGGTTAGTGAATGAAGATTTTCCAAATTGTTTAATCTTGGCTTGTCGGTAGATTACATTAGGAAACGATATTTGTCCCAAAGTTCAAAATACGAACCAAAAGAGGAAGAGAGGGATGAATGACAAGTTCCAGATCATAGCCCTCATTTTAAGTCTTACTTTGTGCAAAAATAAAATCTATGTGCAGCTTGTCCAAAATGCCACAGCTCATGACAAATCAAACAGCTTAACCTTGATTTGGTCATGTTTTAAATTTTATGTCGATAGATTAGAGAATGAAAATCTGTCAAACTGTTTAACTTTATGGATAGGTATATTAGGTGGAGTATAAAAAGAGCTCATCAGTCTAATTTGAGCCTTTGGATGATATAAGGGTATAAGTATATAGATTTTCTGTCAAAAGAAAAATGATGTTAGGGGTTTGCCAATCTAAATTCACCCAAATGAAGAAAAAATGCTAGGAAAGGTACGATGGGTAGATAGAGATGAGTTGAAGGAATCATGTTTTTCAGATTTTAAATATCACAGCTTCAAAGAACAACAACAAATCAGAAAACGAAGAAAGAGGAATCTGCCAAGTATAAGCAAGGCACTGATTTACAAATTCCAGAGATCTAAAACTCTGAGTTTCTAGACACCTCTTCAAGGAGCTGCCTTCCCCAAGTGGAGCCACTATTAGTCATTATTATTTTTCACTATCTTTTGATGACTATAGAATGGTTATAGTTTTCTGAAAACAATATTCCTTGAGTATTGTGAGTTTCAGAAATCTCATTGCCTTCATTATCTTCATAAAACCTTTTCCCTATCTATCAATTTGCCATCTCAAAGTCACCTTGATTGTCCTAAAAGACTCATTATGGGCTTATACCTCTCATTTTCATCCTTCTTTCCTACCTAAAAACTCATTTCTCCATTTTACCTTGTTAATAAACTCCATCCTCCCTCTAAGATTTCTTGTTGCTAACCCATTCCCATATCCCCTTGAGCATAATAGAATATTGGAAATTCTCTTTTTCACTTGAAAGTTTTTAAGTCCAATTTCATTCAAAATCAGGTCAAAAAGCACTCCCATTAGGTCATTAGGGTTTTATTTAGAGTTACACTTCATTTCACGAGATCAGCACACACATGAGAAGGATTAATTATGACAAGCATTCTTTTGGCTTCCCAAGATCCTTGGATGTCTGAAGCATTGCTTTTCCTTTGCTAGAATCTGGCTCAAATGTAATAGAATGTCGAGACATGGTTATTCAAGAAGGACCTAAAATTTCCAAGGAGGATTATCTTCTCAGTTCAGAACCTACAAGTGAGAAAAATGGGACAAATTTTAGCACTTCTGGAGAGGTGTTGGAAGATTTATCAGCAGAAAGTACTGGTGATGTAGACTGTCTACTCCTGAATGAAAACAATTTACAACAAGGGAAAGGGAAAAAACTTGGTCTTGTAGATAACATTGGTTATAAACTTGATAGTCCATTTGGTTGCCAAAGTAATGATTACTTGTAGGAAAATGACATGGAGGAAGCACACAAGACCAAACATGAAGAAATTCTATCATAAAATATTGATGGAATATGGAAAAAGGTGGGGTGAACTGGACATAAATGAATGAACTTGAAAGGGTTATAGAGAACTTGTAATGTTCCCACTTTTGCAACAAGCAATTTGGAACATTAGATTTTGCAACTTTCACTTAGGAGAGGAATAAATGGGTAAGGGAGCCCATGAAAAATAAAAATATGAATAATTTCCACCTTAATAAGGAATGGGATCACTTTGGGAGCTGAAATTTACACTTACAAGTGTGAACAAAGGAAAAATAGACGAGGACATAGTCAAGTTTGACTAAGTCAACATGCCCTCTTGAGGAGGAAGAGATCACCTAAAACAAACTAGTTCAATGTGAACAAGGATCAGCCTAAGACACATATGTAAACTAGATTGAATATCCCTAGTGTGAAAAGAGGCATTCGAGGTGGATTAGTTGACCAAGTCAACAACGCAGCCATAAGAGGAGGGAAGCAAGCTAGGGCAGCGAAGTTTTGAAAGAGGAAGCTTCATGAAGAAGTCACCTCAACATTGTGTGGGGTCCGGGGTGAGGAGGCTCAAAAAAGATAAAAGGAAGGAATAGCATCAAAGGGAGATCATTCATGTATTCAGCTATCTTGGTCTTGAGACCAATTTCATGCTTCATCTATTTAGCTGGAGTTACTGCAATGCTTAGTGCAAGGAATTCTTGTGCAGGAATTCCATCCTCTCTTGAGATCAGCTTGCTTAAGGGATCAAAGGGGAGTGATTTGAGATTCATTTCAAAACTTGGCTTGGGGATATTCATCCTTATTCAGCCATAGTGTAGTCTCCTTCAGAAAACTGTGTCCTTGATGCAGAGGCAACAACAACAGTGTTGCATCCTTTGATATTGTGCTAATCTTTGAGGAGGAGGTACTCATTTCCCTCCGGGAGTTTATTGGAGAGGCCTTTGGCCATATTTCTATATTATTCAGCTATTCCATGTCATATTCAGCCATGTGTAATAAATATATCCAGTAACCATTTTTTTTCTACAGTGTTGTTGTTTTTCATGCATTTTGCTGGAATCCTTTGCCAGTTATCTTGTTTTTCTATATAAGAGGGTAAACCTCCATTTATCTATTTTTTGGTTAATATAATTCTCATATCAGAGCTCTTCCATCATTTTTTTCAGAAACCTTATTAAAATAACTCATTCCTTGCTTCAGTACTTCTGACATTCTCTAGACTATGGGGTTTGGGGCTTATTTTAGCTGTATAGATTTGGGAGATTTGTTTATATGAGCTAGAGTTATTTCTTTCACCTATAATTCTTCATATGAACTTAATATCATGTCTTCTAAGGGATCCAAGTCCCATTTCTCACTTGCATAGTGTTATTTCTTGAAGACAACAATTTTATGCCCTGTATTGCTACATTTCCCCACCCGGGAAGGAGAATAGAGGCCAATATCTTGCTGAGGTTATTTCATATAATGGTGTGATTTTATTTGAAATATAATGAGCTACTCTTCATTGCCATGCGCATGGTTTTCTGAAGCTACACATTGGTAATATCTTGAGATATTCCCAATATTGTAGCCGTTCTTGAGTCGGGAACATTATAGTGGTATTAGAGTTGCCATCTTGGCTCAGCCTGTGGATTTTAGATCCAATCAGAATATAATAAGGAGAGGAGAACAAATTTATGGGGAGGATGAGCTCACTATCATCCATTTTCATATCTAAGAAGAAAGAAGGAGAGAAATGCATTGAAACTCCAAGAGGGTTTCAAGGAGGAGAGAATTGCAGTGAGACCTCTAGAGGTTTCAAGAAGTAGAAGAAGATGCAGTCACTTCTTGTTCTCATAGAGGAAGTGGAGAGCAAGGAGACCACTTAGAGCATGAAATCCTGAGTGGGTATTTGGCAGAATACAAGTTCCAACCTAGGGCTTCCAAAGAGACCCTAGATTTTCCTCAGTTTATTCAACTGAGAGAAGAGAGAAGACCTTGCAGCAAAGGAGAGTTCAAACGCAATAGGTTCCTATTGTCTAAATTTGATGGGTCAACTACAGCAAGAGCTTGGGCAAGAAAGCTTGAAGCATTCTTCCTACTTCATCCAGTGGAAGAGAGGGAGGCAACAGAAGTTGCAGTGCTGCACCTGGAGGGTAAAGCCAATGCTTGGTGGTGCAGTCACTTGAGCCACACAAGAGTGACTTCTTTTTCTGATTTCACTCAAGAGCTAATCATAACCTTTGATGAAGAAAGATCAGAGGAGAGTAGGCCCACACCACTATGGGAGGAGGCAAGAACCAACACTGTCATAACCTTCAGAGAGCAGCCTTCTACACCAGTAGTAGGAGCAACCATTACATTGGAGCGAGGAGTCCTTGCAGCACTACAAGAGATTCCCACATCTCATCAAGGTATGTGAAGATTTCCACTTTTACTTATTGCAGAAAATCCTTCTAAAAATTGTGGAAATATGTATTCATATGGCCCAGGATCAAACACCATTACTGGGGTAGGACAACAGGATTGCACTTCGTTGTGCAAGCTTGGAGGGTTCAAGGGAGAATTGAACCATCAACCTCATGCATCACTGATGAGTTACACACAACCCTTGAGGTTGGAGTGTGAATTCTTGGAGGATGGAGTGAACTTTTCTCCAAGAAAAGTCATGCAAAAGCAAATGTTCATCCGGGAGTTGACACATGAGATAGCCAGAATACCCTGGAGGAGGGTTATAACGCTGTCAAGTGGTAGCAGCAAGGAAGATTTTCTTTCAACCCCTTTGGATCCTTATGGGTCCAAGGTAATCATTGATGAGAGATCTTTTCTTTAAGGTCTCCAAGGAGTTGCATTTCAGTCTCTTATGAAATGCAAGGATAAAGGGATGATATGGGAGGATGGTAGACCTCATTAGAGGAATTCCAAGATGGAGAAAGCTAGGAAGCATCCACATGGAGTTGAGTGGATGTGGATGGGAAGCAAGAGATTGGTAAGCCTCTTGCAAGTCTATGACACTGGGCAGCAAGAGGCAATGCTGCGTTGGCTACTCTTGAGAGATTTTGGTCACCCTGTGACATGTCCTTCCCCATGGGATGAGAACAGGAAGGAAGATTGGCAGGGTACTTTCATCATGGGGCAGCAAGGAGTGTGGATGCATCATGGTGATGAGATCATTATGTTTTCACCACATAGGTTGTATGATGGAGGTATGGTGAGGCAGCAAAGTCATTTGTTGCTTTGGAGGATGAGGAGAGAGCAAGGGCAAAATTGCTCTCACACTTGGTGTTGTGGATCATCTGCATATCCTTTTCTATTTTATTTTGAAAATCAAAATAAATAAATAAATACAAAAATCTGAAATTCAGAAAAAATATATGCTATAGTATAATGCTTTTATACTATAACACAAAAAAAAAGAAATGTTTCCAAAGTTTGATATATTAAACTTTCGTTGGATGTATGTTATAAGTTTCATGTTTAAGCAGCGAGAAAGTCTCCGAGCGTAAGTAGCACATGTTGAATATTATAATCGGATGATGGAATGCGGAAGCGTAACGAGCTCGGGAGTTAACGAATCAGGTGCCCCCGCAGTTTACCCGTTTGACTGCGGGGAAAAAAATGATCGATGGTGTGGATTCACTGCGGGGGGACAATCCAAAGTTTGCCGCTGTACTCCAGGAGCCCCCGCAGTGACGTCATGAGATGAAGAGGAGGACAGTTGTAATCCACGTCAACGGCTTTTACATGTCATCTTAGGCATTTATTACAAATTTTCCTGACTTTAAATTGATCATTGCCACCTTTTCAAATCACTTGTTGTTGTTTTCCCCATTGAGCCGTGTTGTCGCCACCTTTTCATTCCCCACTATTTCACAGATTGCTTCTATTGTCTGCACAACCATGGCCAAGAGATTCTCCCTACCTAGTTCGACTAGCCACATTCCCCTCATGGACAGCGAGAAAGACATCCATGATACCATGTCTTCCGTAAACCATCCCCTCTTTTATCATCAAGTAACCCTAAATGCCGAGAATTCCCCAGTTTTTTCCGCCATGAAGAAATCCGGTGTCCTGTTTGCATGTATCCCAAAAGCTCATTTCTTTCCCGAATTTATTTGTTGGCTGGTTTCTTCAATGTATCCCAGTAAGTGTTCTATAATGAATTCAGAGGGGGGGAATGTTCTACAGGTGTCCACATAGTTGATTCGCCAAGTGATTTGTTTCATTGAAGACGAGTCATCACTTCAATTCTTCGAAGACTCATTGGCAAGTTATTTTGAAAACCTTTCAAGAGAAGAATTTAATCAGTGTATGTTTCATCTGAGACCCAATTCAAAAGAATTTCAACTAGAAGATGAAGAATTCAGTTTGGAGATTTTTGATGCTGAGAATAGGCCAGTTCTGAGTTGTATTGCTGAAATTCTGGGCAAAGATAATGACCTTACAGTTGACAAATTAGTATTAGGAATGTACGCAATGATGATGAAACCAGGGAAAGTTTTGGATATTCCATATTTTTGGGAAGAGACTGTCAACTCTTAGTTGATGAGCTTCTCTCTCACAGGTTCCTTTAAATTCCCCTCATTGCTTGTTTATTTATTCTTATATCAAAATGTTGAAGAATTTATGAGTTTGGGGTTAAATATAATGGATGTCAACAAACAGAAGCAGTTAGTTATATTTTGGACTGACATAATTAGAAGAGAGGGAAATGAAGCAGGGTTGTTTGAGTTTGCCAGTCAGTATATGTCAATTGGATATAAAGTATTGAGTGGGGTTTCTCCCCCTTGTTTTTTACCAAAATCCAGGGAGTTTTTACAGTTGGGACCTAGTTGCAGGTTTTGGGATTGGTTTGTGTTTGAGGAACATTCTGAGATAAGATTGTATGGAACTAATATTGAGCCTTACAGGCTCCCAAATTTTGTGCCTATGAGGCTTTTTCTGCCTTGAATTCATCAGACAGAGTCTCAATGTAGATCAGGTGCATTTTGTTCCCATGAAGAAAGGTCTCATGTATAAATTGCCCATGAGTGTGGGACCCTTTGTGGTAAATACAAGACAAGCATTTGGTGAAGTGTCTAATTTGTTGGAGGAGACACATTTGTTACTGGGTGAAAAATGGTCATACGATCCTCATGGAGTGATTTCCCAAAGAACAGTTGAAAATGGATATTCTGCTTTTGCTCACGAAAGTAGACCTGAGTAGGAAAAGTTGGCAAACCCAGGAGAAGTAAATTCAGCAAAAACAAGCATTCAAATGCCTATTATAACTGAAAAGTTAAATAAAAGAAGTAAGGATTATGTTGTTGAGTTAGATGATGAAGAACCAAGAGAGGAGAAAAGAACTAAGTTGGCTGAAGATCATTCTTCAAATTCACCAGGTTTTACCTTCCGTTTAAATGAAGAGAAAAATGCTCCCTCTTCTCCTGGAGGTCATGAGCTTTACCAAGAAAAGGTTCCCTCAGTAAAACAGGTGTTTACACATATTGAAGAGAGGAACCAAAGAATAAAAGCTAATATGGATGCTCAGGAAAAGCATCACATAGCTACTAATCAGCCTAGGTTTCTAACTGTGATGGATCTTGAGAAGGATCAGTTCAGAATGGCTTTGACACATCCAACAGGGATGTCTCTTGGATCATCAAGTGGTTTCAATGCTATCGATATAACTATGGATGTTAAGAAGATCCCACTGATGGATAAGATGAATCTACATACGCAGACTAGACAATTAATTGTCAATGATCTAACCAAGATCAATGCCACGGCTGTTAAAGCTGAAAAGATGCTAGAAAAGGTTATCAAGCAACTCAATTTGGAGAAGGCCAATTCAAGGGCCTTATCAATTCAAAACGAGGAGTTGAAAAAGATTATAATAAAGGTTGGTGTAGATCCTAGTGAAAAATATGCAGTGCAGAAGTTCATGGAGAATTTTGGAATAGAGATATCCACCCTGAGGAGAAAGATGAAGTTACGTGATGCAGAACATTCAATGGCTGCAGAAGTGGTAGAGGTGGAGAAAGAGAAAGAAGAAATCTGTCAGCAATTGTTGCGAAAAGATGAAGAATTGTATAAAGTAAAGCAGACTGCTATTTCTTTACAAAATCACATTGAAAATCATACTTGTACCTTTGTTTTTCCCACAGGTGATACAGACCCCCAGGCACAGATTGCTCAACTCAGCACAGAGATGAAGATGGCTAAAAGAGATCTTAAGCAAGCTCAATCAGAGTTAGAAACAGCCACAAAGGTCATACAGACACTAGAAGATAAAGCTAATCAGGATAAATTGAATTTTCAAAAGGCTGAAGCTGAGATTAAGGATCTCAAGGAAAAATTAAAGGGAAATATCTCACTTATAAAGGCTAAAGATATCATTTGGGGTGAAATTATCTCAGAAATGAAGTCCAATTGGAACTTCCTGAATATAATTGCAAAGGAGAAAAACCCTATCTCAGAATATGAAGAAGAGATCCTATCTGACAAGCAAACAACAATTAAGAGAGCCAATTGGGCTAGAAATTTCATAGATTTTATTAACTTCAAGTCAGATGAAGAATTAGAAGACATTGGAATACAAAATATATTTTTCTATGCTATGGAGGATAATAAGATGATAATTAGGAATGATCTCTAAAAAGTTGCAGAAAGGAGATTACTGGGAATCAAGGAGACGGTGAAAAAATTTGATATATCATTTGATAAATTAACAAGAATAGGTTTGCCTTCGTGTTGGACAGAGAAAGGAAACATTCTGATATGGAAATTTTATGAAGATTTATTAATACTGGCAAAAAGCAAGATGGATAACAGGCACGAAAAGACACAGATTTTAAAAGGAGAAACAGTGTTTAATTTCTTGCAAAGGCATTTCAATTTGTTATGGATGGTGAAGACCCTCTTCACAGAGATACCTACACACAGTTGGATTATTACATTCAGGTTGGAATATCATAGTTTCAAGAATTCATCGCCAACCCAAAATGAGATATGGAAAAGGTGCAAAACATTCTCAATGGACTCAGCAAAAGGAACTCCAGCATCTCAGCAAAAATTAGTCGTTGACTCAGCAACCGTATCAGAAGCGCCTATTCCTATAGATTAGGAATTTCCAATTTCACATTATGTTATTTTTTCAAAATCATGTAAATTGTAATAGGACCTTTTTTGAGGCATGTACCTCCGTAACTGCAAGTAGTTAAAGAAGTTAGAATTAGTTTCGTCGTTGGAAACTGTTTTGTCATTTTGTATTTAAAGAAGATTCCAAGAAAGAAAGAGGTTCCTAGTTTTTGAACCTTGAAGCCAAATTTTTGTACTCAAGAATGGAAAATAAATGAAAGAATATGCAAGTTTCTATAATTCTGTTTATGCTGAAAGGTTATCTAATTTACACTATGTTTTCATATCTGTGAATAAAATGGAGTAATTTGAGCAGCGGGTCTCTTTATACATGTGTATTTAAGAACCTTAATGTGCGCTCCTCTGTTTTAACTTTATCTTTACTTAATTCTTCAGGGTTTTAAAATGATAGATTCTATTTGAAACAACATATCAGATTGAAATCCTTTTCTCTTTTTCTTCTGTTCATTCATTTCAACATAAGTGGAATATAGCATTGCAGAGCATGCATGGTTTTGATATTTAAGGGTTACATAATCAATGTTTAAGGGTTTATAAGACAGATACAAACATATATTTATTTGTGACATAATCAGATAATGTCTTAAGAACATTCCTTTTCACAGCTAAGGAATTGTCACTTAAGGTACAACATTAATTGGCGCCGTTGCCGGGGACGAAGATTCGAAGGTTTTTCCCTGGGTTTTATTTTACATTTCCTCTGGTTGTTCAGAGAGGAGGAAATAATAAGCTGTTTTTGTTTCAAAATAGCTCTGGCTCCTAAGAAACCTCACACGAGGTCGGATACCTCTTAGCAAAAAGTTCCTGTTTTGTGTGATCCTGAGAAGCTTGTTTCAAAGAAGGGCCAGAAACCAAAAATATTTGATACACCAAAATTTACACTGCTTGCACTAGGTAGTAGTTCACGCACTTTCTCATCCAAGGATATTTCCAGGAAACTCATTTTCTCGGAAAAAGAATCCTCACCATCACCCATTCATTTTCAAGAACCTACGTTAGAGGAGCAATCTTTGGAGTTTTTGTCTTTCCCGTTTACAGAAACTCAACCTCAAATAGTCGCCAGCTCTTCTGTAATCGTTCATACACCAACCCCTATATCATTTGTTCCACCTCATTCACCCCCATCTACAACTGGTATTCATTTTACCCCCACTCAAGGAGAAGTTAACCCGGGCATAAACATGGCAACCCCTACTTTCTTGATGAATAGATATGCACCATTAAATCTACCCCAACCACTGAATGCAATGCCTCAGGAGTATCTCAAGTTACTCCCTAGATTTACTGGTGAAGATGAAATAACTGCAGAATAGCACTTGCCCTTGTTTTTCACGTTTGCTGAGAATTTAAATGTTGAACATTTAGATGTTGTAATGAGACTTTTTGTTCAGTCTCTAAGTGGAGAGGCAAGGAAATGGTTCAAAGGATTGCCTAATGGTTCAATAAATTATTGGGATGGACTAGAAAGACGTTTCATCGAGATATGGGGCAAAAAAAGGGACCATGGTTATTCTTTGACAGAATTCAATGCAATAAAGAAGAAATCTGATGAAAATATGAATGATTTTGTGAAAAGATTTAACAATTTGTATAATAGTTTGCCTTTGGAAATGAAACGTCCCCCTATTGGAGCAAGGGTCATTTTTTCTGGTGCATTTGAACCAGAGTTTAGTTTCACATTGAGAGGAAGAAGGTCCCCTACTTTGGAGCAGATTCAAACCGATGCTCTGGAGATTGAGGCTAATATGTCCGCTGCTGGTAAAGTTAAAGATAAAGGAAAAGCTAAAGAAGAAGCCTCATCTCAAGATCAGAGAATTGATGATATGACTAAATGTTGGGAAAAATACTGAGAGGGGGGGGGGGGGGGTGAATTAGTATTTAGGGCAGACAATAAAATTTTTTACTTTTCCTTCCTAAAACCCATACGCTACTTTCCTGAAGGAAACTAGCGTATATACGCAGATATACTTTACAAAAATCACGTATGCTCAAAGATCTAATTATGCATTCAATTAATAATTCAGATCATTTCTTTAATCATTCATCAGATATTCCAGAAAACAGTAAACATGTGCAGAAAGAACAGAATAATCATCACACATAGTCAACACATATGAACACCAGGATTTTTAGGTGGAAACCCAATTCGGGAGAAAAACACCGTTGCCGTCGTCTCAGTCTTCAATATTTATTATAAAGAAAAACATCTTACAATCATGTACTGGCATAGACTCATACCAGCACACAAGCATTCACATGTAGAAGACTACAACCTTCTCTTGTTTACCAGCCTCTCCTGGAGGGGAGCAACAATCCCCTGCTCTCGTTTACCAGCCTCTCCTGGAAGGGAGCCACTACCCCCTGATATTCACACCAGCTTCTACTGGTAGAAAGCTTCTACTATCAGACTGAAGGCTTCAACCCTCAGATCCATTGCAGACCACGTTTCATCAATTTTCAAACTGGATCAAAAAAGCTTCAACACAACCCTTCACTTCTCAACAATCATTCTTTCCCAATGCTTCATGCAGAACAGTGAGACCACTATAACCAGACATCAGAAACAACCCAGACTTCAGAATAGATATGCAGAAACACATTCACCCTTTAGCAACCATTGGTTCATATACCATTGGTGCTTTTCATTAAGAGGATCCGAATATACACGCGTTGTCAAAGAGGTGAACTCGCGTATACATCCGTGCACTTTTCAGAGAAACCCTAACAGCCCATACGTGCTTTTAATTAATAAGATCCGCGTATGCATGCGATTTTCATCAACTAAACCTGCATATAAGTTTAAGAAGGATAGGTTTTGCAGCACAGATCAAATCTATCAACTTACCCAAATTTATTCAACAAGTTTGCGCCAAGTCTTCTTTACTTCTTTTCAGATCATTCTTGAGATTCTCATTTACAGAACCAGAGATCTTGGACCTTCTTCATGAACATAGGTGCACCATAGACTTCAGATCTATCAATTAAGAACATAGTTCAACCATGCAGACATACTTCAGAGTGAAGTATTCATTAAAACCCAGACCACTTGCACACCCTTTGCACAATGAATTTCTTCTCCTTATATAGGTTTACCTTTTGTCAATACCATGAGCCAAAACCACATTACTTTCGATGGTATTCCTGGACGGGGTCTCATAGACGAATCATTGCTCAATACAATGGGTTAACACCATGGTAATAACCCTTGGTTTTACACTTTTAGAGCGCAAATGGGCATACGCGACTTGGCACGTACTTTCTCGCGTGCATACGCTACTTCTCCTAGACAAACCCGCGTATGCCTTGAAACATACTCTTTTCATCATTGTTCTAGCACATATTGAAATTCCTTTCATCATTACCTTCTGTACTGATTGTAGATACATCAGATTTACATTATTAACAAGTTCATCAAGATATATTCCATCAAGGATAAATTTATCAAGTAGGTTGCCATCATCTTCATCAAGTGGGTTGCCATCAAGGAAAACACTCAGCATCATATTGCCAACACTAAAGTCATAAAAAATTTGTCTAATAAATTGGTGAAGTTGGAAATAGATAATAATAAGCCTGCAAGACAAAGTAGAGGGGTTTTCAATCCTCAATTTAAAAAATAGTCCCTGCAGATTCTACAAAGAGAAAGGAAAGATCAAGATCAGGTGCAAGCACCTTTTTATATAGAAGCAGCTTCATCCCGTTCAGCGGATGATGATGATGAAAAAGAAGATGATGCTCGAATTTCTGTTGTCTACATGGAAGATGATGAAACAGAAGAAGAAACTGAGTAAGAAGGGGTGGAAGAAAATGAAGAAACTGATCTTTCATTCAATCAAGAAGAGATGGATGATTATTGCAGACAGTTCACGGACTTCATGCAATCAGAACTACATAAAAAATATGATTTGAGGTCAAAGAAGAGGCTAAGAACTCAAGAGGACGAGGACAAAGAACCAAAATCAGTACATGCTCCAATGGCGACTCCATTATAGAAAAATCAGATGAAGAAATTAGATAAGGGGAAACAGCCCATGAATGAAGAAAGAGAGAATGAAAAATAACAAGTTGAGGCTTCTCAAACAAGGATTAAGGATCCTAATATTTTGGAGAAAGTTGTTACTATTTCTAATCAAAGTCTAAATTCCAATAAGAATCAGGAAGAATCTGAAAAGTTGACAAAACAAAATCAAATTTTTAGTTTGTCTAAAGAGTTGGAAAAAGTGAAAATTCAAATACCTCTTCTTGAGTTAGTGAAAACACCTAGTTATAAGAAGGAGATTGCAGAATTTATCAATTTATCTCAGTCTGATGAAGTGGGCGACATAGTAAATCTGCAAGAAGAAAAACCAGTGGTGACGTTTGGGCCTCATGTTGAAGAGGTAGATTCGTCCATCCCTCCTTTTTATATATCATTTCTGTTACATGATTTTGTTTTACATAATTGTATGCTAGATTCTGGCGCATCCCACAATCTGATGCCATTGTGTGTGATGAAAGAGTTGAATTTAAAAATCACTATGCCATACAGAGACCTTTATTCTTTTGATTCAAAAAGGGTGAAGTGTGTGGGTCTTATTAAGGATATGGTTGTTACATTGGCTCAAATCCCAGCCAAGAGCATTATGATGGATGTGGTAGTGGCAGATATTCCAACCAGATTTGGTATGTTATTATCTAGATCTTGGGGGGAAAAGCTTGGAGGAGTTTTGAAGCTATATTTTACATATGACATCATCCCTGTTTTTAATGGGGAAGAAAGGAGGTTGTATAGAGAAACCAGATTTCAAAAAACTGCTACCAAAAACGATGCAGGTAATTCACCTATTTATGGTCAAGAGAAGGAGGACCTCTCTTGCTTCATGCTGCATGAAGATGCAGAGTTTGCTGAAGAATCACAAGGACAGCTCCCTTCAGCCATTGTACATAAGGAGCTGCATTCAAACAAGCTTTCGAAGTGTTATTTTGATGGTGCGTTTTCTAAGGAAGGCACTGGAGCTGGCTTCATTTTTGTATCTCCGGAAGGTAACCTTGTACCTTTTTCTTTCAAATTGGAGTTTGAGTCCACTAATAATGTAGCTGAATATGAATCATTAATCATTAGTTTGCAGACAGCTAAGCAAATGGGAATTCAGTCTATGACCATGTTTGGTGATTTTGAATTAATCATAAGACAAATTAAGAATCAGTGTCAAACTAAACATCCCAGGTTAAGAGCATATAGGAATGAGGTTTGGGATTTAATTGAAAACTACTTTGAAGCTTTCAACCTACAGTTTGTTCGAAGGGAAGAGAATAGACTGGCTAATTCTTTAGCAGTTGCAGCTAGTACATTCAAACCTCTGATCAATCCAAGATTAAGATATGAAATTGAGATGAGATATAGACCTTCGATCCTTGAAAATATCAAACATTGGTAGGTTTTTGAGGATGATGAAGAGATTAAGAAATTTTTGTTGATGGTTGAAGATTTTGAAGATCATCAGATTGATTTGGAAACTGATGAAAATGACCTGGCTAATACGTCTAAGACTCTAAAAAAGAAGATTGGTGATCAGCAGATTATTCAGTTGAAAGACAATATTTTACCAAAAGGTTTGGTACCTCTCAAAAGACTGTTTGATGCTAATGATGTGGCAGTGAATCAGAAGAAAGCACATCAAGATGAGAATGTGTAAGATTGCAATTTAGGAACTCAATATGAGCCTAGAATGATCAAATTGTTCAAAGGCGTTCCGAAGGACTATAAAGAAAGGTACATAGATCTGTTCAAACAATTTGAGGATGTATTTTCTTGGTCATATGATGATTTGAAGACGTATGATAGGAATATTATTCAGCATAAAATCCCATTGAAGGATGGAGTCAAACCACATAGACAGAAACTCAGACAAATCAATCCATTATTGTTGGCCCTAATTGAAAAGGAGGTAAAGAAATTGCTGCAGGCCAAAATAATTGTTCCTCTCAGATATTCAGATTGGGTTTCCAATCTTGTACCAGTCAGAAAGAAAAATGGAGAGATAAGGCTGTGCGTAGATTTCAGGAACTTGAATAGGGCTTCATTGAAAGATAATTATCCTTTACCGAAAATGGATTTTGTCTTACAAAAAGTGACTGGGGCTTACAGATTATCTATGGGTGATGGTTTTTTAGGGTATAATTAGGTTGTTGTGGAGAAGGAATATCAAAAGAAAACTACTTTTACTACACCCTAGGGAACATTCATGTATGCCAGGATGCCGTTTGGCCTAATGAATGCAGGAGCCACATTCCAAAGAGAAATGGATATTGCATTTGTAGGAGATGAGTTTGTGGTTAATTATCTGGATGATGTCACAATTTTTTCAAACTCTGATGAGGAACATCTACAACATTTGTAGAAAGCCTTCCTGAAGTATAGGAAATATGGATTATCGCTGAATCCTAAAAAATCTTTGTTTGCTCTGGAGGAGGGTAAACTGCTAGGTAATATTGTTTCAAAACAAGGAGTGAAGATTGATCCAGCAAGGGTCGAAGCAATACAATCAATTCCACTGCCCCGAAGTAAGAAAGATATTCAGATATTTCTTGGAAAAATTAATTTTCTAAGAATATTTGTTCCTAATTACGCAGAGATCGTCAAGAAAGTAACAGACATGTTGAAAAAGGATGCTGAGGTGAAGTGGGACAAAGAATCAAGGGAATATTTTCAAAGGATTAAAGAAGCTCTAAAGGAAGCACCTGTTCTAATTAGTCAGGATTATTTGAAGCCATTTCAAATTTTCTCATTTGCGTCTCCCTCAACAATTGCTGCTGTGTTATTACAGAGAAATGAAGAAAAGTGCGAACAACCTGTAGCATATTTCAGTAAGGTGCTCCGAGATGCAGAATTAAAATATAATATACTGGAGAAACAAGTATATGCTTTGTTGAAACCATTGAAAGCATTCAGAACCTATATTCTTCATTCCCAAATTGTAGCATATGTTCCTAATTCTGATGTAAAGGACGTTTTAGTACAGAGTGATGTAGAAGGAAAAAGAGGCAAATGGATTGCTAAAATCCAAGAATATGACCTGGATGTTAAACCAACGAAATTGATCAAAGGATTGGGACTGGCCAAATTATTAACAGAGTCAAATTTCCAAGCACTGGGAATTAATTTGTTGGCACCTATATAGGAAGTCAATGAAGAAACAGGTAATATTAAGATAAAGTCAGCAATTAAATACAAATTCCTCTACTCAGATTGGTACAAGGATATTTTCCACTATTTATGTTTTCTTTCTTGTCCTCCTTCAATAGATAGAACTAAATACAGAGCTTTAAAACTCAAAGCTCAACCGTATGTCATAATTGAAGCAAATTTATATTGGAAAGATCCCGCTGGTGTGTTATTATTATGTTTGACAGAGGAGGAAGTTTCAGAAGTAATTAAAGAGTATCATGAATGTTTGTGCAGGGGTCACTACAGTTGGAAGGTAACTACTCATAAAGTTCTTAAGTCAGGTTTTTATTGGCCATATTTTTTTGCTGATGTATATAAAGAAATCAGAAGTTGCCAAAATTGCTAGGTATTTGCAAAAAATAAAAGGTTAGCCCCTTTACCTCTTCTCCCTGTTTTTGTTGAAGAACCTTTCAGACAATGGGGATTGGATTTCACTGGAGAAATCAATCCACCATCTAGTGGGAAATTTAAGTGGATCCTTATAGCTATAGATTATTTTACGAAGTGGGTAGAGGAAATTCCTACCAGGAAAGCAAATGATTTGGTTGTTATGAAGTTTTTAGAAGAAAATATCTTTAGCAGGTTTGGATGTCCAGTAAAGATTGTGAAAGATAATGCCCAAGTTTTCAGCTCACTCACGTTTATTAATTTCTATCAGACTTATCATGTGATATTGTCTCATTCTACAACTTATCATCGACAAGGGAATGGATTGGCAGAATCTTCTAACAAAACATTAGTAAAAATTTAGAAGAAGACAATA
Organism: Pinus albicaulis; assembly: GCA_034641835.2. Taxonomy (NCBI): domain Eukaryota; kingdom Viridiplantae; phylum Streptophyta; class Pinopsida; order Pinales; family Pinaceae; genus Pinus; species Pinus albicaulis. The sequence continues at coordinate 70,330 of JAXQQM020060418.1, forward strand.
AATGAAAACCAGAAGAATTGGGATTCAAAGCTAGTTTTTGCTCTATGGGCAACAAGGATGACCACTAGGAGATCCACTGGTAAGTCACCTTATGAACTAGTATATGGTACTCAGGCATTGTTTCCCATCTAGTTGGTGAACATTGTGATTTCTTTCCTTCAAGATTCTCAAGCAGAACCTAATGCCATGATTAGAAGAATGATTAATGTAATGGAGTTAAGTGAAAGCAGAAATAAAGTTCAAGAGAATTTTCTTACTTATCAGCAAAAAATGAAGACAGTATTTGATAGGAAAGCAAAAGAAATCATGTTTCAGAATGGAGATCTGGTATTAAGATGGGATACCCGGAGGGAGGACAAAGGGAAACATGGCAAATTTGATCCTTTGTGGTACGGTCCATTCAAAATTAGTGAGGCCAGAATGAATAATACCTTCGTGCTGGAGAATCTTGAAGGAGAAGTAATAGATATGCCTGTGAATGGGAAATATCTAAAACATTATTTCCAACACTAAGAGCTTTTTGACCATCATTGTATATGTCTGGTTTTGTCATTGTACATTTTTCATCTAGCAACTTTTGACTCCATGCCTGAGGTGAAGGCATTGATCTGCAGGTTCTTAGTGTTTCGTGGCAAAAACACTATCCCCGGGTGGAGCCAGATGTTTTGGAGCATCTGCATATCCTTTTCTATTTTATTTTGAAAATCAAAATTAAAAAAAAATACAAAAATCTGAAATTCAGAAAAAATATATGCTATAGTATAATTCTTTTATACTGTAACACAAAAAAAAGAAACGTTTCCAAAGTTTGATATATTAAACTTTTGTTGGATGTATGTTATAAGTTTCATGTTTAAGCGACGATCAAGTTTCCGAGCGTAAGTAGCACATGTTGAAAATTATAATCGTAGGATGGAATGCGGAAGCGTAACGAGCTCGGGAGTTAACGAATCAGGTGCCCCCGCAGTTGACCCATTTGACCGCGGGGAAAAAACTGATCAACGGTGTGGATTCACTGCGGGGGGACAATCCAAATTTTTCCGCCGTACTCCAGGAGCCCCCGCAGTGACGTCATGAGATGAAGTGGAGGACAGTTGTAATCCACGTCAACAGATTTTACACGTCATCTCAGGCATTTATTACAAATTTTCCCAGCTTTAAATTGATCATTGACACCTTTTCAAATCATTTGTTGTTGTTTTCCCCATTGAGTTGTGTTGTCGCCACCTTTTCATTCCCCACTATTTCACGGATTGCTTCTGTTGTCTGCACAGCCATGGCCAAGAGATTCTCCCTACCTGGTTCGACTAGCCACATTCCCCTCATGGACAGCGAGAAAGACATCCATGATACCGTGTCTTCTGTAAACCATCCCCTCTTTTATCATCAAGTAAACCTAAATGCCAAGAATTCCCCAGTTTTTTCCGCCATGAAGAAATCCAGTGTCCTGTCTGCATGTATCCGAAAAGCTCATTTATTTCCTGAAATTTATTTGTTGGCTGGTTTCTTCAATGTATCCAGGTAAGTGTTTTATAATGAATTCGCAGGGGGAGAATGTTCTACAGGTGTCCACGTAGCTGATTCGCCAAGCGCTTTGTTTCACTGAAGACGAGTCATCACTTCAATTCTCTAAAGACTCATTGGCAAGTTATTTTCAAAACCTTTCAGGAGAAGAATTTAATCAGTGTATGTTTCATCTGAGACCCAATTCAAAAGAATTTCAACTAGAAGATGAAGAATTCAGTTTGGAGATTTTTGATGCTGAGAATAGGCTAGTTCTAAGTTTTATTGTCGAAATTCTGGGCAAAGATAATGACCTTACAGTTGAAAAATCAGTATTAGGAATGTACGCAATGATGATGAAACCAGGGACAGTTCTGGATATTCCATCTTTTTGGCAAGAGACTGTCAACTCACAGTTGATGAGCTTTTCTCTCACAGGTTCCTTTAAATTCCCCTCATTTCTTGTTTATTTATTCTTATATCAAAATGTTGAAGAATTTATGAGTTTGGGGTTAAATATAATGGATGTCAACAAACAGAAGCAGTTAGTTATATTTTGGACTGACATAATTAGAAGAGAGGGAAATGAAGCAAGGTTGTTTGAGTTTTCCAGTCAGTATATGTCAATTGCATATAAAGTATTGAATGGGGTTTCTCCCCCTTGTTTTTTACCAAAATCTAGGGAGTTTTTACAGTTGTGACCTAGTTACAGGTTTGGGGATTGGTTTGTGTTTGAGGAACATTCTGAGATAAGATTGTATGGAACTAATATTGAGCCTTACAGGCTCCCAACTTTTGTGCCTATGAGGCTTTTTTCCCTTGAATTCATCAGAAAAATACCCAATGTAGATCAGGTGCATTTTGCTCCCATGAAGAAAGGTCTCATGTATAAATTGCCCATGAGTGTGGGACCCTTTGTGGTAAATACAAGACAAGAATTTGGTGAAGTGTCTAAGTTGTTGGAGGAGACACGTCTGTTACTAGGTGAAAAATGGTCATACGATCCTCATGGAGTGATTTCCCAAATAAGAGTTGAAAATGGATATCTTGCTTTCACTCACGAAAGAAAACCTAAGCAGGAAAAGTTGGCAAACCCAGGAGAAGTAAATTCAGCAAAAACAAGCATTCAGACACCTATTATAACTGAAAAGTTAAATAAAAGAAGTAAGGATTCTGTTGTTGAGTTAGATGATGAAGAACCAAGAGAGGAGAAAAGAACTAAGTTGGCTGAAGATCATTCTTCAAATTCACCAGGTTTTACCTTCCATTTAAATGAAGAGAAAAATGCTCCCTCTTCTCCTGGAGGTCATGAGCTTTACCAAGAAAAGGTGCCCTCAGTCAAATAGGTGTTTACACATATTGAAGAGAGGAACCAAAGAATAAAAGCTAATATGGATGCTCAGGCAAAGCATCACATAGCTACTAATCAGCCTAGGTTGCTAACTGTGATGGATCTTGAGAAGAATCAGTTCATAATGGCTTTGACACATCCAACAGGGATGTCTCTTGGATCATCAAGCGGTTTCAATGCTATCGATATAACTATGGATGTTAAGAAGATCCCACTGATGGATAAGATGAATCTACATACGCAGACTGGACAATTAATTGTCAATGATCTAACCAAGACCAATGCCATGGCTGTTAAAGCTGAAAAGATGCTAGAAAAGGTTATCAAGCAACTCAAGTTGGAGAAGGCCAATTCAAGGGCCTTATCAATTCAAAATGAGGAGTTGAAAAAGATTATAATAAAGGTTGGTGTAGATCCTAGTGACAAAGATGCAGTGCAGAAGTTCATGGAGAATGTTGGAATAGAGATATCCACCCTGAGGAGAAAGCTGAAGTTACCTGCTGCAGAACATTCAATGGCTGCAGAAGTGGCAGAGGTGGAGAAAGAGAAAGAAGAACTCCATCAGCAATTGTTGCGAAAAGATGAAGAATTTTCTAAAGTAAAGCAGACTGCTATTTCTTTACAAAATCACATTGAAAATAATACTTGTACCTTTGTTTTTCGCACAGGTGATACAGATCCACAGGCACAGATTGCTCAACTCAGCACAGAGATGAAGATGGAAGAAAGAGATCTTAAGCAAGCTCAATCAGAGTTAGAAATGGCCACAAAGGCCATACAGACACTAGAAGATAAAGATAATCAGGATAAATTGAATTTTCAAAAGGTTGAAGCTGAGATTAAGGATCTCAAGGAAAAATTAAAGGGAAATATCTCACTTATAAAGGCTAAAGATATCATTTGGGGTGAAATTATCTCAGAAATGAAGTCCAATTGGAACTTCCTGAATATAATTGCAAAGGAGAAAAACCTTATCTCAGAATATCAAGAGATCCTATCTGACAAGAAAACAACAATTAAGAGAGCCAATTGGGCTATAAAGTTCATAGATTTTATTAACTCCAAGTCAGATGAGGAATTAGAAGATATTTTAATACAGGATAGATTTTTCTATGCTGTGGAGGTTAATAAGATGATAATTAGGAATGATCTCCGAAAAGTTGCAGAAAGGAGATTACTGGGAGTCAAGGAGACGGTGAAAAAATTTGATATATCATTTGATAAATTGACAAGAATAGGTTTGCCTTCGTGTTGGACAGAGAAAGGAATCATTCTGATATGGAAATTTTATGAAGATTTATTAATACTGGCAAAAAGCAAGATGGATAACAGGCATGAAAAGACACAGATTTTAAAAGGATAAATAGTGTTTAATTTCTTGCAAAGTAATCTCAATTTTTTATGGATGGTGAAGACCCTCTTCACAGAGATACCTACACACAGTCAGATTATTGCATTCAGGTTGGAATATCATAGTTTCAAGAATTCATCGCCAACCCAAAATGAGATATGGAAAAGGTGCAAAACATTCTCAATGGACTCAGCAAAATGAACTCCAGCATCTCAGCAAAAAGTAGCCGTTGACTCAGCAACCGTATCAGAAGCACCTGTTCTTATAGATTATGAATTTCCAATTTCACATTATGTTATTTTCTCAAAATCATGTAAATTGTAATAGGACCTTTTTTGAGGCATGTACCTCCGTAACTGCAAGTAGTTAAAGCAGTTAGAATTAGTTTTGTCGTTGGAAACTATTTTGTCATTTTGTATTTAAAGAAGATTCCAAGAAAGAAAGAGGTTCCTAGTTTTTGAACCTTGAAGCCAAATTTTTGTACTCAAGAATGGGAAATCAATGAAAGAATATGCAAGTTTCTATAATTTTGTTTATGCTGAAAAGTTATCTAGTTTACACTATGTGTTTCATATCTGTGAATAAAATAGAGTAATTTGAGCAGCGGGTCTCTTTATACATGTGTATTTAAGAACCTTAATGTGCGCTCCTCTGTTTTAACTTTATCTTTACTTAATTCTTCAGGGTTTTAAAATGATAGATTCTGTTTGAAACAACATATCAGATTGAAATCCTTTTCTCTTTTTCTTTCGTTCATTCATTTCAGCATAAGTGGAATATAGCATTGCAGAACATGCATGGTTTTGATATTTAAGGGTTACATAATCAATGTTCAAGGGTTTATAAGATAGAGACAAGCATATATTCATTTGTGACATAATTATATAATGTCTTAAGCACATTCCTTTTCACAGCTAAGGAATTGTCACTTAAGGTACAACACTTGGCATGATGTTGCAAGAGTAAGGAATGGCACTAGCATAGTGCAAAGAGTAGCACCTCCATCTTGGGAGGATCTCTACATGTACAACAGAATTTTTGGAAGAGTCTTTGACACAATCTATGTCAAAGAATTGAGCTTTGAGGTGACAGTAGCCCTACTCCAAAGGCTAGCAGCGCTGTCACTTAGGAGCTTGGATTTTTTGCTGAAGTGTCCCCAAAACCACTTCACAAGTAATGCACCATGGGAGCAATGAGAATATCGGCATGAGAAATTAAGGGATGAGAGTATCCCCTTCTATGTTTCTACCTTCTTGGCTTGGGTTCCTAAGCACAAGGAAAAATATCTACATGCAGCATTTGTGGACTTTCCCTCCATGCATTTCTATGCATACCATCCTTCAATGGAAGAGTTCACTTGGGAGGGAATTCAATTGAATGTATATCATCATATAGAGAGATGAACAGCCCAGGAGATGAAGGAAAGGTCAGCACAACCACTTCCCTACTCACCTGCAGCAAGGGAGAATTTGCACTTGAGCCATTTCAGCTCAATGACCAAAGTACATGATGGAGGAGGTAAAATTTTGTTTTGTATTTTACACTTCCTTATCTATATGAGCAGCATATCTTACCAAGAAGGGTCTTTCCTTCTTGCATATTGTATTGTTACTTGAGGCCACTTGCAACATTTATGATGGCCATTCTATTTGTGGATTGTGGGGGAATGCCACATGGTTTTCGGTGTGCATCATTGGCACCAAATTATGCTTTCATGATTCCCTTTTGTAAAAGGATGTGGCAACAAACAAGTGGCTAAAAATACACATTTTGCACTATGTATTGAGGTAGGAAAAGGATGCCCTACATTGGTTCCATGAATGGGACTATGTTCTACCTCCTTGTTTTCATATGTTTATGCTTCCATATTATGTTGCTAAAACATTGATTGTAGGAAGTGCCATTGGAGGAGTGGCACAAGAGGCAAAGAGTCACAGTGACAAGATGATTCTTCACATTGTACAAGGTGCATATTTCAGGAAGAATTGTGGGCAGACCTTGATTTCCATGCTATACATCTTACCTTCAAGTGAGAGGACTCATTTGGGAGGTTTGAGTTCTTGGAGGAGACACCTCATGGGTGTTGTAATTGATGGGGTGGCTTGGGTCTTTCTTGAAGACCGTTATATTTCAGCCATATATTAGCAGTAGCCCCATTTATATCATAAGTGGAGAGAGAAGCAACAAGAGATGTACCTTTTGACTCCACACAGTCAGCTATGCATCCCACCTTCTTTTCAGGAACTCATGGTGGAAGAGATCCTTCATGAGTTGCCATACTGGAGGGTGACTCATATTGTTTGGTTGATAGCTTGGGGGAGAGAGATTCAAATGGGGATGATGAATCCCAATCTATATCAGCCCTCATGCTTCAAAGAAGACCTTCAAATAGCCCATTGTTGCCCCATATATGCTTCATTGTCACATCATGTTAGCTATTTGGGATGTTCCCCAATAGATGGCTTGCAAACTTGGGAGGAACAACGTGGAGATATATTTATGATTCAACACCTTGATCCTTGGGAGACTTCATCTTATGAGGGTGCTACAGGGGACAAGAGGATTCTCTTCAGTCCAATCCTTGCAGTTGCTTGAGGACAAGAAACATTTGGGAGGGGAGGTATAAATGGGTAAGGGAGCCCATGAAAAATAAAAATATGAATAATTTCCACCTTAATAAGGAAGGGGATCACTTCAGGAGCTAAAATTTACACTTACAAGTGTGAACAAGGGAAAAATAGATGAGGACATAGTCAAGTTTGACTAAGTCAACATGAACTCTTGAGGAGGAAGAGATCACCTAAAACAAACCAGTTCAATGTGAAAAAGGATCAGCCTAAGACACATATGTAAACTATATTGAAGATCCCTAGTGGGAAAAGAGGCATTGGAGGTGGATTATTTGACCAAGTCAACAACACAACCACAATAGGAGGGAAGCAAGTTAAGGCAACATAGTTTTGAAAGAGGAAGCTTCATGAAGAATTCACCTCAACATTGTGTGGGGTCCGGGGTGAGGAGGCTCACCAAAGATAAAAGGAAGGCATAGCATCAAAGGGAGATCATTCATGTATTCATCTATCTTGGTCTTGAGACCAATTGCATGCTTCAACTGTTTAGCCAGTTGCTGCACTGCTTAGTGCAAGGAATTCCTGTGTAGGAATTCCATCCTCTATTGAGATCAGCTTGCTTAAGGGATCAAAGGGGAGTGATTTGAGCTTAATTTCAAAACTTGGCTTGGGGCCATTCATCCTTATTCAGCAATAGCACAGTCTCCTTCAGAAAATTGCGTCCTTGATGCAGAGGCAGTAGCAGTAGTGTTGCATCCTTTGATATTGTGCTAATCTTTGAGGAGGAGGTACTCATTTCCCTCTGAGAGTTTTTTAGAGAGGCCTTTGGCCATAATTATATATTATTCATCTATTCCATGTCATATTCAGCCATGTGTAATACAGAGATGCAGTAACTGCGTTGTTTCTGCAGTGTTGTTGTTTTTCATGCATTTTGCCAGAATCCTTTGCTGGTTATCTTGTTTTGTTGTATAAGAGGGTAAACCTCCATTTCTTTGTTTTTTGGTTAATATAAGTCTCATATCAGAGCTCTTACATCATTTTTTGTAGAAACCCTTATTAAAATAATGCAGTCCTTGCTTCAATACTTATGGCATTCTTTAGACTATGGCGTTTGGGGCTTATTTTAGCTGTATAGATTTGGGGTATATGTTTATATGAGCTAGAGTTATTTCTTTCACCTCTAATTCTACATATGAACTGTATATCATGTATTCTAAGGGATCTGAGTCCCATTTCTCACTTGCATAGCATTATTTATTGAAGATAGCAGTTTTATGCCATGTATTGCTACATTTCCCCACCAGGAAAGGAGAATAGAGGCCAATATCTTGCTGAGATTCTTTCATATAATGGTGTGATATTATTTGACACCTAATGAGCTGGTATTAATTTCCATGCTCATGGTTTGTTGAAGCTCCACATTGGTAATATCTTGAGATATTCCCAATAGTGTAGTTGTTCTTGAGTCGGGAACATTACAGAACTTAGAAGACAACACTGATGATTCTTGTAAAGAACTGCGGGCATTAAGAGATTTGAAAATGGTGGCCAAAGAGGATGGAAAAGAGGAATTTAATTTTATGGTGGAAACTACAATAGATTTTGAAGATGCTACTATAGGTAAATCCAAAGCTGTCAAAATAAGCATATGAAGCCTCGATGAGCAAGAGAAAAGCCAACTTCATGACTTCATCAACCTGCAAAGCAAAAGTGTCAAAGAGTATCAGTGAGGAATAGAAAAAGATATCAAACATTAGAAAGTGGGTTTTTTTAAGTGAAATTAATTTCCACTTGTCTATAAAAGCTCATCAAACACTTCAAAGGAGTCATTATTTCCTTTCAAAGAGTAAGAGCCATTCAGCAAAGGAAAAATTTGTGGATTTTTGAGAGAATTTTGTCAAAATTCCTTGGTGTTGCGCGTTCAGCACTTAGTGCTGCGCATTTTCCTTGGCGTTGCATGCCTGGGAGTCGGCGTTGTGCCCTTTCCCAATTTCCTCAACGCATTTTCTGAAGGCGTTGCGCACCTGGAGCTCGGCGCTATGCCCTTGTAGAGGCGTTGTAATATCCCAAAATAGGGATTTTCTACAAAAATAAGAATACCCTAAGGTATTCCAAAGTTGGAGAGCAGCAAGTAATCAACTCATATAGTGTATTAAAACACATAGCCATCATATAACCATCACAGCAGCAAACTGTGTCTTCATACAATGTATCTAAGTGGGAAAAGTAGCAATATTGGCCCTGTTAGCCACCTATAAAATTTGTCATATCAAATGGTGGCTAAATCATTTTTGAAGTCTTCAAGAAACAATTTTTATTGCCAAAATTGTTAGTTCTTGAAGTCTTGTGAAGACATCATATCCTTTGATTAATCTTCACTGCTATTTCCCTCTTAAAATCTAAACTTCTGTTGTTTTCCTGGAGAGAAGACTACTGCAAAAAACCCATTTTTTCCCTCATTTTTCCCCTCCTTCACTCATTATTAACCTTCCTTTTTATCCCCTTTTTCCCCATGAAATTCCTCTATTTTTCCTTATTTCCCCTCTTCCATTCATAAATCCCCTTTTATAAGTTTTAAAACTCCTTTTTAAACCTTACCGAAACCCTCAAAATCCTTTGAAAAACCTTGAAAATTCATAAAAAACCCATATTTTCATTATAGGCCTAAGCCCCTTTGGGCTAAGCCCTAAACCACTTCCCCACCATATACCCACACCTAGGACCAAGAATTAAAGTCCCGAGTGCTTATCGCTATTGAAACTTCAATGGGCACATTTCGTTGTTTAAACGAAATTCCCCGATGCGATTGGCCCCCTTGTTCTAAACTCCCGATCCCTTATTCCCTTTATAAAACCAACAGCACCGCAATCGGGTGCTAAACAATATAAAACCCCTCCCCGATGCGAAAAGTCCCTTTATATTTCATAAAAAACCCCATTTTTCATATTATAATGTGACCCACCGTTCATTGGTTGAAGCCATTCCCAACCGTTGATATTAAACCAATCAATGATCGGCAAAATCTCACATCGGAGATTTCATTGGTCGCGTTTAAATATTTTATTCACCCCCTCCGATTGGAAAACTCTCGATGGATTATCAGCCATTGATTTCCCCCCACTAGACCCAGATTCGAAAGCCCTTATCGCTCCATCCCAAAGCCCATCCCTTCGCCTTTGGAGCTCTGCTGACAAATCTCCACTGTTGATCTGATCCTCAGATCAAAGGTCTATGTTCAATTGCATCGGCACCCTTTCCTCTCTCCTCCTCCGGTCGCAAAACTTCCGATTGCATCTGGGCCGTCCATTCTTCTAAATCTGAAAGTCCAAATGAGCCCTCAACCTTTGTTTAAATTTCATGAACCCTGCTATATAATGTATTTTCGGCAAATCTCCACCATTTATCTCTGTAGATCAACAAATCTCATTAATCCTTTCTCCACCTGGCCCCCACCTCATATTTATTTCATTAACCTACATATCAAATCTGAGCCATTGATTTGTTTCATCTGATGGCCCAGATTTATCCCGACAGGCCCAACTATTTTGTGTCCTACCCCTCCAAGATCAGATCTCCGCCATCCATTCATGATCTGATGGTCCAGAACAGAAATGCTTAGGCTCTGCCCCACCTAGTATATCCTGAGCATCTGTTCTTTATCGAGCTCTCTCCACAGCCGTCCGATCTAAGACCCCTAATCTAACGGCTGGCGCGCGGTTTCACGTAAAACTAAGACCAGAGGTTAATGATTCAAAATCACGCGATGTAGGTGGTTTTAAAAGGCCGTGTTAGTCTCTAATTCATATCGCATTTAAAAAGGTTAAACCACCTATCCTCCTTTTTCTTGCACGAAACCACTGGTTTCTTTAGCCGAAACCACCCTTCCCATTTACATTGCATTTCATCACGTTTATTCTCCACCGTTGATCTCTGCAGATCAACGGTCCCAGTTCAATCTCGCCTTTCTTAATCGCCCTCTGCCCATCCTCCAAGGGCCTTCTTCGATCAACCTCCGCCGTTGATCTCTAAGGCCGATCTCATCCGACGGCCCAGAATCCTTTCAGAAACCCCGAATTTCATTTAAACCTTTTTTCCTCCGCCAAAGGTTTTTTCACTCATTTCCTTTGTAATTTCTTTCATTCCACTATAATGTGGCCCTCTTTCATTATATCTTCCCAATCCATTTCTACCATTGATCTCTGTAGATGAACGGCCCTAACTTAATCTCCCCACCTTTTAAATCAACCGCCTCCTATTTGACCCCCCACGAGAAATCTCCACCGTTGGATGCTTTCATCCAATGGTCACGATCCAAACCTAAACCTCTGAAGTAGTTAAACCAAAATACGCAAGATTTTCTAACTTTTTCTTGGTTTGTGCAGGTTTCAATGGTTTTTTCCATTATGTTAAAAAGAAAAACAAAGGCCGGGGATGAAAATCCCCCAGGCCTTTATTCATTAAAGGAATCGTTCCACAAGGTTTCCCATCCAAGTTTGTCCGTGCCTCATGAACACTGGAACCATTATAAAAGCCCCTTTAACACCTGCACGCCAACAAGACACATAAAACTAAATAAATTAAAGAGTATCAATGTTAAAGGATCCAGTCACAGCATACATGAAGAATTGAAGATTTTTTATGCAGTTTCGAAGGATTAAGGCCCACTTTTAGCAAATAAAAAACCTAATCCACTCAATTAAACAAAATTTGAAGAACAGAGACAAAAATTAGGCCTAATTATGCCTAACACATAGATTTAAAGGAAATTAACAGTGTTTAAAGAAAGACAAAAATATCTATCAGTCCGAGAAAGCCTCCACTGCCACATCAGAGGCTAATTAATCCTCTCAGTTGCCAAAAGACACCTACAGCCTCAAAGCATTCAAAAGAGGCGTAGTTATTACTAGAATAGAAGATATTTTCCTTAATATCGCTGAATAGTTATTTCAAATCAAAGAAACTCATTTAAACTGTTAGTAGAGTTATTACAAGGATAACATAGAGCCTTAAAAGTCAACAAATTCTTCCCAGCAAGCTTAATACTTAATGTAAACCAATTAATACAGAGGAAAAATCTGTAATCGTCTCCATTGAGCCCCTCAAAGGCCGAGAAGCATTAAACTATATTAATTGAACCTATAGATATTTTCTCTCATCCACCTCCTCATTTTCCTATAAAATCTTCTTGAGGAGCACATTGTAAAGGGTTGGTTGCAGAACTTTGAAATATAATTGTGCTCGAAACTTTCTACATGTAAATAGTGTTCAGAGGCTCTTGAAGCTCTGTTTGTAATCAATTAAGTTAGGCTGAGAAGAGAAGATGATTGCTGAATTGAAACATTGGACTTGAAGAATGTAACTAGATTGACATCAATATACAAGCTGATTATTGGGATCCTGGTCTATATCACTGGTGAAGTGCTTATTTCTGTGTTATTGTTTTCCTTTCATGTATGCCATTTTGTCCATTTATTCTCTAATAAAGAACAACAAGCATATATTTACGACTTACTGTTTACAGTGCCCTTCTCTGACTGATAAGCTTTATCTCAATGTTTTCCTCCAAATTGTGTGTTTAAGAATGACCCAAGTCAAGTGTAAACATTATCAAGGAATGTTGGTTTGCCCCTGTCTTGATGTGCAAAGCTTGAAAGGAATTTCTTGAATGTTATTTTCATTATTTTCTTAGTAGAGTTAGACTAGAAAATTTTATGGTTTTCCCTATCTTCTAGTTCTTCCTTCAAAGGTAATTCTGGAAGTTTCCCTAAGAGTCTGCTGAAAGCAGTTAGATTTAAAAGTATCTTATCTAATCTTAGGCTGCACTTTGTTTTTCTTATATTTTTTCATCCCTTCTGAAAGTAATTATGTGGATTACTGGATTTTTTGTCTAATAGGTTAGCTTTAATACGAACTTGTCCAAAAAATTCTATGGTTAGCCTTGTCCTTTGGTTGGTTTTTAACAGTTACTTAAAAGGATTTTCTTGTTTGGAAAGACTGATAAATCCTAGTTGAAATTATTGTCTTTTTCCACCCCTTCAACACTTTTAATTTTCCATTCCATCATTTTATCTAAAATATCTTGTGATATAGATGACTTGCCCCTTGGACCACTCTTGAAATTGTTGCACAATTAAACCCTTTTATGACTCCATAGCCCAATGGACTATAAACCAGCGTTATATCTATCCTATCTGCCAAGTCTTGTTCCGATTTCTTGCAACTTCACACCTTTGAAACTCTTTCATTTTAGGACTTTCCACTCAACTAAAAATCATGCTCAACCATCCAAAAACAAACAAAAACCCCTGTTCTTAATAACTAGCCTAATATCACACATAAAAACCTTTAAAGATAAATCAATCTTTGCACTTAGAGAGAGATCCCTCTCTGGATTCGGGAGGGCTAGATCCTGGAATCCCAAAGTGGTTCAAGTGTTCTCTCCGCAGTTCTGGTCTCACCTATTCTACTGGAATTACGGGGAGCTAACATTTCTGGCGACTCCACTGGGGAGAATTTGAGTATTTTTCATCTTAGATATACCTTTAAAGATCTCAGATTACCCTTTAATCAAGAACATTGTTTAGTGCAGTACAAGTAGCCCTCTTCAAGCACTACCAAACTAATGGTAATCATGATAAAACTTGTTTGAATCAGTGACAAACTAAGTAAACCTTAGGATTCTCATAATATCTTATCAAACCTTGAAGGATGAGCTAGCTTAGCCATAAGAGTAGATTTTCTTTGTCTCATCACCATAGATAAGAGTTGGAATAGATTTATGACACTCTTAGAACCCATAGGACTGAAAAAACTCAAAAAACCCCAAAATATTTCAGATTGGTATTCAAATAAACATGACGGTGGACCATAAAACCTTTTACCTCCAAAAGAGCTAAAAATTTCCACCTAGTGACTCCAAAATCCTAAAAATACCTTAACACTCCACTGGGAAGACCCATTATCATCATAACATCATATAAAATCAGTTAGAGGACTTTAGGATTAAATTTTTCTTGTTTAAAAGATCAGTTAGCCTCTTAAATATTTTCATATTTGGTTAAAATTTTCTTGTTTAGTTGGGTCTGAAAAACACAATATAGTGGCTTCTAGAAGGATTCATACTACAGCCTACCCTGACCCAAACCCCCCTGAGATAGTTGATAACCCTAAAAGAATACTTAGGAAGTCTCTTAGGTTAAATCTTCAACTGTTTTCAGATAACCCCTTAGAGCTAATTCTATTCCTAAAAACCTTGTAGCTCTACAAGAATCACAAGTTGACTTAAGAAATCCATTTAGAACTAGGTCACTTGATGATTTATATCAGCTAGATTCAGAGTCTTCACTTTCATCCCTAGATAGAAGTGAACATCCTGGTAGTAGAGAAACTACACCACCTGATTTACATTTCCTTTACAATTTAGGTGTCTCTCATCCAAGATCAGCTCAAAAATCTATTACTGGTCCATCCACATCTGTTCTTCATACATCCACTATCCAAATCACTACATTCCAACCCACTTTCCCTCTTGTTAATCCACCACTTGTAAACCCCCCACTGTTCCCACAACCTCCTATCATGGCAACATGGTATGCTCCCCTAGTCCTTCCTTTACCCTTACTCAATCTTCCACAGGACTATTAGTCCAAGATACCATTTTATGATGCCATTAATGCTACTACTTCTTCACAACATGTGGATAAGATGAATGACTACTTTGACAAAAATGAAATTGATGATGAAACTGTCAAACTTAGACTATTTGCTCAGAGTTTAGGGGGAGAAGTAAGAAAATGGTTCAAAGTATTAACCCCTCACAGTATTAATGATCTTCAAGCCTTCCATTAGATATTCTTAAACAAATGGGAAGTGAGGAAAATACGTCTCCAAATACTTTCGAATTATAAGAATCTCCAAAGAAATGCAGGGGAAAGTGTACAGGCCTATTGCACTAGGTTTAACAGTGTTTATAATGACCTTCCCCTAGACTTAAAACCTCCACAAGGCTCAGCTTTAAACAAGTTTCCTAAAGGATTTGATCCTAAAATGGCCTATCAGCTGAGAGAGAGAGAGATCCTTTAACCCTCGAAGATATGCAAAAAGGAGCTCTTGCTGTGGAAGTTAACTTAATGGAGAAAAGAGCAAGAATGAGGAATGAGAAGAAAGTGTCCTTTAGAGAGGAATCTGAACCTTCCACATCTAGCTCAAAGATGGAGATAATGATGGAGGAGATGATGAAAAAGATGAGCATACTTGAGAGAGCACAAGATAGTCAAAACCAAATAGCTCCCCAAAACATAAATCAAAACCAAAATCAGAATTTTAGGAGAAACCAACCTCAAAATAGACCAAGGGGGGATGATCAACATATCACTCCTCCTTTTCATCAAAATTATGTGAGTGAGGTTGAATATGACATCAATATGTTGGGGGTAGATAATGATGACTTTGAAGTCCATTACAACAGGAAACAACGTCTATATACACCCTATGATGACAAGAGACCAGAAGATGAATATTAATATCAAGAAATGGAAAATGTCATCATAGAAACCATAAAGGAATATGACCTTAGGAGTAAAAAGAATCTAGAAACTCCCAACAACAAAACCTCTGACAATTCTTCGCAAAACAACACTGTAAATAAACCAAAAGTTACAAATAAAAAAGATAAAACAGTGGCTGGAAATTCTGATAAAAACAAAGAGAAAGGCACTCAAAACAATAAAAAATAGAGTGCAGATCTAGTACCTCAGCTAGTACTCCTATTAGAACAATTTTGACAAATGTAAACAGAGGAAATCAGCAAACTAATTTTGCTGACAGAGTGGCAGTTAATAAGGCTGAAACAAGCACTTTAAAGAATCAGATGCCTTTTAGTTTGGAGCAAGAAATTGCCAGAATCAAAATCTCTATTCCTCTCACTAAATTAGCTACCCAAAATGTATATAGGTCTCAAATTTTGAAGGCTTTAAACATAGAAGAAAATAATGACACTATCAATCTTAACGATGACCAACCAGAGCTCATATTTGGTCCTAAGATTGAGGGTAGATATCAAGAGGGACCAATTCCTCCTTTTTATGTTAGTTTAAATGTTCATGAAAAGATTTTACATAATGTTATGCATGATTCAAGGGCCTCTTATAATTTAATGCCCAAAGCTGTAATGGAGAGCCTAGGCCTTGAAATCACCAGACCTTATAAATATCTTTACTCCTTTGACTCAAGCAGAGTGAAATGTTTAGGATTAATCAAAGACCTCTGTGTTAACTTAGCACAAATTCCAGCCAAGTGTTTAGTCATGGATATTGTAGTGGCTGATGCACCCCCAAAGTATTGTATGTTGTTATCAAGATCTTAGGGAGATAAGTTACAAGGAACTATGCAGATGGACATGACATATGCAACCATCCCTATTTTCAATCAGACTAGAAGACTTTACAGGGAGTCCCATATGAAATACATGGTTACTAGATAAGAGAAAAGACAAAACTCTCCCCTTTATTCTGCAAACACAGGGCTTGATTCATTTATCATTTTTAATGATGAAACATTCAATAAACAAGTGACTTTAACTGAATTAATAGCAGATAGAGAGGAGGAGAAAGACAACATAGAAGTGTCAAAACAAATTGCTAAAAAATAAAACTGCGGCAAACCAAACACAGGTCTAGAGCTACAAATCATCCATCCTTTGCTTTTAAACCTTGACAGTCAAGAAAGCAGTCCTCAATGCAATGAAAAACATGAGGAACTAAAACAAATTCAACTAAGTGCCAATATTCAACAACAATAAAAAATCACGTTAGTTGAAGAGGATAGTAATCAAACTGATGAACCTAAAACTAGTCCTCTTTGGAGTATGAACTTCGATGGGTCTTGCACTAGGAGCAATGCTGGTGCAAGATTCTGGATACACAACACCGAAAATAATCAAACAGAAGGGCATTCCTACAGATTAAATTTTCAGTGTTCGAATAACATAGCGGAATACAAATCCCTTCTTTTAGGCTTACACCTGTTGAAGAAATTAGGAGCTAAAATAATAAAAGTGCATGGGGATTCAGAGTTAATCATTAGGCAAGTAAATGGGGAATACAACACTAAACACCCCAGACTTAGAGCCTATCGAAATGACGTCATGGATTTATTGAAATCCTTTGAGGAATCCCAACTTGTTTCTGTCCCAAGACAAAAGAATATCATGGCCCATAGTTTAGCCTTTGCTGCTAGAACATGCTTAACACCTTATGAAACCAAGCAATGTACAACTCAAATTAAATTCAGACCAGTTGTCCCTGATAACGAGAAATATTGGCATGTTTTTAATGGAGACAAACAAATAGAAGACTTCCTGCAGTCCAGAAATGAATTTGCACTATCAAGTTCAGATTCAGACTATGAAACAGACTGTCCTAGTGAAGAAAATCTACTTGATGAAGAAGAAGAGTCTCCAAAGATTGCTGATATAAATATGTTGTCTAACAAACTTGAAAACATAACAGAAATGACTGCAGAATTAGAAACATAAGACTTAGAAACTCTGCAGTCTAAAAGTCAAAGTTTGCCAAAGGATCCGGTCCCTTTAGAAGAGTTGTTTGATTTCAACGATGTGGCCAAGAATCCAGAACTGGAGCCTGTTTAATCTAAAGTTGAATAGTGTAATATAGGCAGTGAACTAAAACCAAAGATGATCAAATTGTCTAAGACTTTACCAGCTCACATCAAACTCAAATACATAGAGCTGTTTAAAGAATTTTCTGATGTTTTTGCATGGAGTTATGAGGATCTGAAATCCTATGACACTGAAATAATCCAACACAAGATACCTCTCAAGGAAAAGCAAAAGCCATTTAAACAAAAACTACGCAGAATAAACCTTGTTCAGTTACCTTTGGTTGAGAAGGAAATCAAGAAAATGTATGAAGCTGGTATTATTGTCCCTATTAGATATTCTGAGTGGGTGTCTAATCTGGTGTCAGTTAGGAAGAAAATAGGAGAGATTAGGCTTTGTATAGACTTTAGAGACTTAAAAAAAGCCTCATTAAAGGAAAACTACCCTTTACCCAATGGATCATATTTTACAAAGGGTACTTGGTTCTAAAATAATTTCTTTGCTGGATGGCTACTCAGGATACAATCAGATTTTAGTTCATCCTGATGATCAATTAAAGATAGCTTTTACTACACCTTGGGGCACTTTCATGTATGTGAAAATGCCCTTTGGTTTAATGAATGCTGGTGCTACTTTCCAGAGACCCATGGATATTGCATTCTCGGAAGAATTAGGCTACTTCATCATTATATACCTTGATGATGTCATTGTTTTTTCCAAGATAGATGAAGAGCACTTAGAACACTTGAGAAAAGTATTCGAGAAATGCAGAAAGTTTTGGATATCTTTAAATCCAAAGAAAACATTGTTTGGTCTCGAAGAAGGTAAGATTCTTGGGCACATCATATCAAAAGAGGGGATAAAGATGGACCCAAAAAGGATTGAGGCTATATTGCAAATCACTCATCCTAGAAACATCAAGGAACTTCAATCTTTCATTGGAAAGATTAATTTCTTGAGAAGGTTCATACTCAACTTGGCTGAACTCCTTAGAATCATTACAAACATGCTGAAAAAGGAACAAGGAGTTAAATGGACCTTGGAAGAAAAGAAGTCCTTTGAACTGGTTAAACAAGCATTAACCAAAACACTAGTTCTAATAAGTCCTGATTTTTCAAAATATTTTTATATTTTTTCATTTGCATCAGAACATACAATAGCTGTTGTCCTATTACAAAAAAATCCACAAGGAGAAGAGTAGCCCATTGCATTCTTTAGCAAGGCATTGAGAGATGCTCCTCTGAAGTACAACATTATGAAAAAACAAGTCTTTGCCTTAGTCAAAACCTTAAAAGACTTCAGAGTTTACATTCTACACTCCCACATCATTGCCTTTATCCCAAATTCAGTTTTGAAAGACATTCTAACACAGGACCCAGATGGTAAGAGAGGTAAGTGGATAGCTGTGATACTTGAATATGATTTAAAAATCAAGCCCACTAAACTCATTAAAGGCCAAGTACTGGCTAGATTAATGGCTAAATCAAATTTTGAAGTTCTTGATATAAATATGATAAATACTTTAGATGAACAAGAGGAGTTCTCAACTCCCACTGTTGAAGACCATTTTATGAATTCCTCTTGGTATGCTGATATTTTATATGTTTTTCTTAATCTGAATACACCTCCTAGTTTATCAAAAACAAAGGCAAGGTTTTTAAAATTAAAAGCTGTAAACTACTGCATTATAGATAAATGTCTTTATTGGAAAAATGCAAGTGGAATATTGCTTAAATGTTTTCGTGAGAATGATGCAGAGAAGGTTAAGCATGAATTCCATGAAGGAGAATGTGGAGGCCACCTCAACTGGAAGACAACAGCTAACAAAATCCTTAGAGCTAGTTACTATTGGCCCACACTCTTTCTAGACATCCATAAAATGATCATTTCCTGTAATAAATGTCAACTTTTTGAAGGCAAAAGAAAGTTTCTGCCCTTACCTCTGCATCCAATCACTGTTGAAGCTCCATTTCAACAGTGGGGACTTTACTTCATAGGATAAATCCATCCACCCTCATCTACCCAACGTAAATGGATTCTCACTACAATAGATTACTTCACCAAATGGATAGAAGCCATCCCTTCTAGGAAAGCCAATGACTCTGTCATCATAAAATTCATTGAGACTCATATCCTCTCTAGATTTGGATGTCCTAGGAAGATCATCACTGATAATGCAACAACATTTGGATCTAAGAATATGGTTGAATTTTGTCACAAATATCAGATAACATTGGGTCATTATATTGCTTATTACCCTTAAGGTAATGGGCTAGAAGAATCCTCAAACAAGAGTTTGGTGAACATAATCAAAAAGTTGCTAGAGAACAACAAGAAGTCTTGGCACACAAAGATAGTACATGCACTATGGGCTGACAGATTGACACTTAAGAAATCTATTGGAATGTCACCCTACCAGCATGTGTATGGTACAGATGAAATTTTTCTAACCAGCCTTGGTGTACCAGTTATGAAGTTGATTCAAGAAGTGTAGTCTGAAGACAATGACATGATCAGAAGGATTAATTAGAATATACATCTTCAGCAAACCATAGAGGAGGTTTAGAACAGAGCATTACTAAAGCAAGAGAGCCTGAAGAAGCTGTTTAACAGAAGGTGTTAGCCACCTATAATATTTTGTTATACCAAAAGGTGGCTAAATCTGTTTTGAGCCTTCAAGGAACAATTTTTCATTACTAAAATTTGTTGGCTCTCGAAGACTCCTTGTAGGCCTCATGCCTCTGTCCAAAATCTTCATCACTTTCCCTATTAATTCTGCTGATTTCCTGTAAGAAACTGCTGAAGAAACCATCATTTTCCCCTTTCTCCCACTCATAACTAACCTTCATTTACTCCCCCTTTTCTCCATATTATTTCCCTACTTTTCATAAGTTTCTCCTTCCATTCATGAAAATCCTCCTGGCATGGTTTAAAACTTCTTTTTGAGCTGTGCCGAAACCCCCAAATCCATTTAAAACCTTGAAATTTTTCATAAAAAACAAAGTTTCATTGCTATGGACCTAAGCCCCTTGGGCTAAGCCCTAAACCACTTCCCCACCATACGCTTTGGGTCTAGAACCACTTGCTAATACGTTAAGGTGCTAATCGCATCGGAAAGAATCAAAGACGCAAGTCTTTGCCATACTCCAAAAGTTCCGATTGCGATTAGCCTTGCTGCTTAAGACCCCCGATCATATTATTTTCATATAACCCTGAGCCCGCCCTCAGCGCTTAAGCCTTGTGAATATTTCATTTCCGACCCATTTTTCCTTTGTAAATTACAAAAACCCTCTTTTCCAAAGTTTTGATTTAATGAGCCAAAGTCACATGTTAAATATAAAATGGTTAGATCAAAAAGACCGATCGCGCAATCGCAATCGGGGAAATTTCAATGGGTTGATCGGAAAGACCAGGCCCGCAGTTCCGATTGCGATTAGGCCCTTATTATATATAAAGCCCCGAGCCTATCAATTTTCATACATCCAAAGGCCCTGCAGTCGGGCACCTGTCCGCTTTATATATATGTTTTTCCACCCCGATCCATAAAAACCTTTGTTTATTTCAAAAGTTTGGGTTTTATATAAAATACAAGGGTTTCTCCCCAATTCCATTCTCCACCGTTGATCTAGTCCTTTGATCCAACGGCCTGCGCTCAATCGCATCGCAAACTTTCAATCGCATGCGTTTTTGTTGCGTCCCCGATTGTCGATCCCCGATTCGATCCCGACCGTCCATCTGTTTCGCGATCCGACGGCCATCGCACACCCTCGCGATCCCTCCGATTCATTCCATGCCGTCGATCTGGTCCTCAGATCAACGGCCAGCGCTCAATCGCAAAGTTTCAATCGCATATTGTTGTGTGACCTCCCCGATTGCGATCCTCCGATTAAATCTGGGCCGTCCATTTCCCGCCCATCCAACGGTCCTTATTCCCTCCGATCGCAAGTCTTACCGCCATTTCAAAACCCTCCGATTCACTTTCCACCGTTGATTTGATCTGCAGATCAACGACCAGTGCTTAATCACATCGCTGCGTTTCAATCGCATGCACTTACCTGCCACCCCCGATTGAGATCCTTCGATTAGATCTGGACCGTCCACGTGTCCAGATCGGACAGTCCAAAACCACCCCGCCTTATTTCTTCTCCCCGCTCTCATTTTTTTTGTTTTGCGCCGATCTCCACCGTTAGATGTTTTTATCCGACGGCTACGCTCCTTCCCCGCCATATGAAGCAGTTTAAACCTATTTTCCGCAGGATTTCTTAATTGTTTTTTGTTTGATGCAGGTGTTCTAAATGGTTTTTCATTGTATAACGAAGAAATGCCAAGGGCTGGGAATGACGATTCTCATGCCCTCGTTTCATTACAGAGAAGCCATTCACGGGGCTCTATTCCATGTTTCGTCAGTACTCTATGAGTATTGATGCCGTAAAGCCCAGTGCGGGTATGCACATCGACAAGACACTATTTTAATTCAAACACAGTTAAAGAGTATCAGTTTTGAAGACGTAGCACAGCAGATGAAGATTGAAGACAGTTTTTATGGGGATTACGGCTAAGACAGTTATCCAAAGCCTAATCCCCAATCTAAAACACATTTTAAAAGAAAACCTAAAGTGTTTTATCAGACAGAAAGCCTCCACCGCCACATCTGAGGCAAATTGATTCCTCAGCTACCACCGAGCCACCTGTTGCCTCAAAGCATTCAAATAGAGGCCGAAGTTATTGAAGAAAATCTGATATTCGCCTTCAGCATAGCCAAGAAATTACTCCACACAGCGTACAGAGCATCAAAGTCAAATAAAGCTCCCACCGAGCTTTGATATTTATTGTAAACAGTTAATACAGTGTTCCACCTGTGAATTTATTCATCGAGCCCCTCAAAAGGCCACGAAGTCTTGAAACTGTATTAATTATCCTGAGAGATCTTTTCTCATATCACCTCCTCATCCTTCTATAAATACCTCAGAAGAAGATGAGAAATTGTTGGTTGCAGAACTTTGAAATACACTTGAGCTCGAGACTTCTATTTGTACATAGTGTTCACTAGCCCTTGAAGCTCTGTTTGTGCTAGAGTAGTTAGGTTGAATAGTGAAGATGATTGCTGAACTGAAACATTGGACTTGAAGATTGTAACTGGTTTGACATCAATATAAAAGTTGTTTTTTGGGATCCTGGTCTTTATCACTGGTGAAGTACTTCTTTCTTTGTTAATCGTTTTCCTTCTATGTATGCCATATTGTTCATTTTCCCTCTGTAAAGAACAGTTTAAACAGGGTTAGGATTTTCTGTATAGCAGTAACCTTCTCTGGCTGAGAAATATTTATCTTAATGTTTTCTTCAGATTTGTTTATTTTATAATAATTCAATACAGTTTAAACAGTTAGGAATGTTGGCGTTCCCTCATCCTTCTGTTTGCTCAAACATTTTTCTCGAATGTTATTTCCATTATTTGCTATTAAAGTTAGACTAGAGAAGATATGGTTTGCCCTGATTCCTAGATTCTTTTCTCCAAAGGCAGATTCTGAAAGTTTCCCTTGGTGTTGACTGAAAGTAGACTAGGTTTAAAAGTACTTTATCTGATCTTAAGTTACACTTTGTTTTTCTTATGTGTTTTCATACTTTCTGAAGGTAATTATGTGGATTACTGGATTGTTTGTCAATTAAGCTGCTTTAATAAGAACTTGCCCAAGAAGTCTATGGTTAGCCCTGTCCTTGGTTGGTTTTAAAACGGTTACTTAAGAGGCTTTTCTTGTTTGGACTGACTATAAATCCTCTGAGAAATTATTATCAGTTTCCACCCCTCCAACATTTTAATGTTTCCATTTCATCATTTTAATCTCAATAATCTTGTGGTATAGATGACTTTCCCCTTGGATCACACTTGATGTTGTTGTTCAATTAAAGCCCATATATGACTCTCCATAGCCCAATGGACTAAAAACCAGCGTTATATCTATCTATCTGCCAAAACTGTTCTATTTGCTTGCAACTTCTCACTTTTGAAACTTTTTTCACTTAGGACTTTCCCCTCAAGTAACATTTCATGCTCAACCATCCAAAACAAAACAAAACCTTTGGCCTTCATAACTAGCCTAATATCATTACCTTAAGATTTTCAAAGACAATATCCATCTTTGTACATATTGGAGAGATCCCTCTCCGGATTCAGGAGGGCTAGATCCTAGAATCCCAAAGTTGGTTGAAATGATGTTAACTCTGTGATTGGACTCTCCCAATCTTGCTAATAAATTACAGAGACCTAACAGAAGGACAAAGGCCAGCAATTTCAATGTTGGTGACAAAGTGTTAAATTGGGACTCAAGGAGAGAAGACAAGGGCAAGCATGGGAAATTTGATAACTTATGGCTTGGCCCTTATCTCATTCATTCTACTGCTAGTAACAATGCTTATTTTTTGCTGGAGTTGAATGGAGCTGAACTGTTTGGGGGTCCTGTCAATGGCAGGATGCTCAAACATTATTTCTCTTGATCCTATCATGTTTGGAAGCCTTTTTATATTTTTATCATTATAAATATTTCATCCATCATTGCATTCAAAGTTAGAAAAGTCAAAATACAAAAACAATAAAAAGAGAAAAGAGGGCAGATTGTAAAAACAAGAAAGGTACAGCCCCATACCAAAAAAGAGAAAAAAAATCTGAAAGTGTGCAAGCTCAAATGCCACTCCTAAGAAACACACTTCTAGTTAGTCATACATCCTAATCATGACTAATTGGTTTTAAATTTAATACTGATAAGTTAGTGAATTTCATTTTCCAAACAGTTTAATATTGGCTTATCAGTTAGGTAAATTAGGATAGAAAATACAGGTTCAAACAAGCTCAAAATCCGAACCTCGGTTTTCAAAAGAAGAATGGCTCTAATCTGTTTAAATCCTGAGTCAAAGATAGAAGTAAACTGGTTCTAATAAGCCCAAAACTTGAACCATCTAACAAAGAAAAAACAGCTCAAACAAGCCTAAAAAATAGAGCTGAAGAAAAGAGAAGGATGTGCTTAGAACTTTCATATCTTAAGCCTTCACCATTTTTATTTAATTTTCTGCAAATAAAAATCTATGTACATCTTGTTTTCATGCCATAGATCAGCAACAAGTTAGACTATTCAATCCTAACTTGTATGCTTTTAAATTTCTGTTTTAGAAATTAGTGAATAAAAATCTGTTAGACAGTTTAATCCTAACAGATAGTAGTTAGGTAGAGAAGCTTATGAACTCAACTGTTTAATCTGAGTTCATGGAGAAATAAGAAGTAGCCTTATATTAGTTTTTTTCTTTCAAAAGAATAAAATGTTTGTAAAAGAGTTTGCCAATCCAAATGCACTCTTAAAAGAAGAAAAAATGTTAGATCAGTAGGATTGGGTAGGTAGAAAGCTTGTTTGATAGAATTCCATTATTTTCCATGGCTGCTAACATTATTAGAAAAAAAGAATATCATCCAAGTGAATAAAGTTGTAGCCCAATGGATGAGGCATTGATTAGCCCCCAGAGAATACAAGTCTGAAGTTCTTGATGCCTTCAAGAAGGCACCATCCCATTGTGGAGCCACTGTTAGCCACCTATAAAATTTGTCATATCAAATGGTGGCTAAATCATTTTTGAAGTCCTCAAGAAACAATTTTTATTGCCAAAATTGTTAGTTATTGAATTCTTGTGAAGACATCATATCCTTTGCTTAATATTCACTGCTATTTCCCTCTTAAACTCTGAAATTCTGTTGTTTTCCTAAAGAAAATATTGTTGCAAAAAACCCATTTTTTCCATCATTTTTCCCCTCCTTCACTCATTATTAACCTTCCTTTTTATCCCCCTTTTTCCCCATGAAATTCCTCTTTTTTTCCTTATCTCCCCTCTTCCCTTCATAAATCCCCTTTTATAAGGTTTAAAACTCCTTTTTAAACCTTACCGAAACCCTCAAAATCCTTTGAAAAACCTTGAAAATTCATAAAAAACCCATATTTTCATTATAGGCCTAAGCCCCTTTGGGCTAAGCCCTAAACCACTCCCCCACCATATACCCACACCCAGGACCAAGAGTTAAAGTCCTGAGTGCTTATCACTATTGGAACTTTCGATGGGCACATTTCTTTGTTTAAACGAAATTCCCCGATGCGATTGGCCCCCTTGTTCTAAACTTCTGATCCCTTGTTCCCTTTGTAAAACCAAAAACACTGCAATCGGGTAGTAAACACTATAAAACCCCTCCCTAATGCAAAAATTCCCTTTATATTTCATAAAAAACCCCATTTTTCATATTATAACATGACCCGTTGTTGATTAGTTGAAGCCATTCCCAACCATTGATCTTAAACCAATCAACTATTATCGTATCGAAGATTTCATTGGTCGTATTTAAATATTTTATTCACCCCCTCCAATTGGCAAACTGCTGATGGATTATCAGCCGTTGATCTCCCCCCGCTAGACCCAAATCCGACAGCCCTTATCTCTCCATCCCAAAGCACATCCATCCGCCTTTGGACCTTCGTTGAAAAATCTCCACCGTTGAAAAAGTGGAGAGATCACCTGAATATTTTCACACATATAAATTAACATTAACACATGAGTTCAGGAACAAGACGGTTCTTCATTATTATGAACAACATGTACAGTAGTAAAAGTGGAGAGATCACCTGAATCCTTCCACGATCTTCGAGCAGTCCGTCGTCCGAATCCGTCCCTACCCTTGCCTCGCTAAGATTCTTCCAAGACTTGTGCACTCGAGATGGCATATAAATGGATGAACATCTCCAGGAAACAAAGGTTTCCTGTTATGAATCTGGGAAAGTGCAGGAGGCATGGGGAATCAGACTTGAATTGGGATTCCAACAGAGTATAATGTCTATAAAATTTCTCTCTCCCTTAGGCCATACACATGAGGTGCTTTTATACTCCCTCAAAGTAGTTTCAATCAGTTGGAAATAGTTGGCCACGTGCTGGGGTGGTTGAACTACCAGAGTAACCATCAAACCAGCCCGAAAATAGGGAATTTTAATATTTTTTTAATGATTTTAATGACATACGCGGAAAAGTCTGGGCATAGCCGCGTATGGGAATTTTAACACTGTTTTTAAATGAATTTTGTTCAAGTCTGTAGGAATGGGTGCCCAAAGCCATAAAGACAATCATGAATCACCAGAGGGTGAAAAATGATGCTATAACAGATGCCTCCTAATATATGAGGTCAGAAGGGGTACATGATGGCTGAAATGTATTATGCACATAGAAAGAACTTCGCAAGGACAAGAGAGGACTTCACCAGATTTCAGCCTGCCAAAAACCATTGAAAGAAAACAAGAGTCAACTCATGATGAGGCGGGCATACCCATGCTCAGTCAAAAATACATCATATAGAAAGTACTGAACGGATCCAAAATGTATACAAGTATAGCTGAACTGAAAGTACATAATGAATCATCTGAGCATGGCCCGGAAATATAAGTCTGAATCAATGTCCAAGTATCACATATAGAAAGCTGATGAATGATAGTGCAACAGGATGTCTGATCATATAAGTAACTGAATCTCCATGTACCAAATCATAAGGGGTGGAACAAACGGTACAATCACGCAACTCGGGAGCCAACATATAGGATGCTGCTGTACTGAACTGCAACATATAAGGGTGAACGGTATCACTGGCAGAAACTAAATGGACTGTCAAAAGTGAACCGAGAAATGTTGATGCAACCTGAGGTCTTCACCGATCACTACAGCACAATTCTACACAATGGGAATAAATGAGCTGAAGTCGACCATGTGAGAAATCGTTGGATTACCGGTCAATGATGTATACCGTTAACCAACGCGAGACAACCCAGCAATAATGAAAATGAGTGTCAAGGTGCCCCATTACAATCTAACAAGTGCGAATGAATGAGTTGAAGTCGAACACTTGAAAGAATCTACCAATTAGGAGGCAATGATGAATCCCCACTGTCGATAGCAAAGAGTCTGCCACTGATGACTTCAAACCCTAAGGTACTGACAAAAAGACTCTAGACCTTATTCCCATAGCAATGAGTCAGAGTCGATGGGAAAAGATCTACTGGAAGGTAGGCATTAAGGCATCCCACATCATTCCAGCGCGAGTGTAACCCGCAGGCCAAGATTTGGAAGGAATCGGATGAAGGAGAGTGACGGAACCAAACCGAAGTACGTTTCGAACATGCACAAGATGAAGCTAGAGCACGGAAGAAACCCTCTGAACCAACCAATAATGAAAGCTGACACAGAGGTGAGAAATCCACCGATAGGGTCAAATGGAAATCAAGGTACTGCATGAATCCCAAGTGTGATAATGTATGCTGACGTCGAACACAAGGAAAACCACTCAGTCAAAGACCCATAATGATGATCAAATGCTGAGCACAAGGTCACCTATCAATGATGGAAATAGGGCCAGGGTGCGGCTCTAGGTTTTCTCTCAGAGCAATGTGTCGTAGTCGATAAGAAAAAACCCGCCAGCGAGAAGTCAATGGAGACCTTCTCAAACCAGCACGAGCAGAATACCAAACCATCTGATGTGATAGAACAAGATACTGACCAGATCGGGAAGGCCGACTGAATATGAGTCAAGAGACACTGCAGAATGGCCGACTCTGGTTAGACTTCCCTTGAACAAAATCACGACTCGTGATGACCATGGCAGTAAACAATGACACTGTATAAGTTTGTTATGCAGGAGGCAGAACAAACTCTCCATATGATTGGAAGAGATAACCAACCGGGGGAGGACTGACCAGTGAAACAAGGATAAGGCTGAACCTAGGTCAAAACTAAAACCATCCCAAATGAAGGAAATATATAAGTGTATGTGCTTTGTTCAAGGGAGAAAAATTGACATTGTACTACCATAAAAGTATGAAGTTACATCCCGCTCCCGCTCTTTTTTTTCAATATTTGATTTTTTTTGTCTTTTTCATATAATAAGCCTGAAAAAGAATAAAAGAATGCTATTATACAATGGATAGAACGAGTATCAAGAAACAGATGCACTAGTTCCTTGGATTGGAACGATCCTATGCTCAATGCAAGGTGGTGAAAACTAGTAAGCGATACTCAGAGGAATGTTCCATCCATGGGTAAAAAGGGTGTCAAGTCACGATAGCTAAATGCATGCAATGGTTAACTTGTACAGATAGACAAGGTCAAAAGTTGGCTTAAACACTGAGTCCAAATGAAGCCGGCTAAAGGCCAAGATAAACAAGTGGCCAATATGCAATGCAGTAATACAACTCAACAACACCAGGTAGCCTCTAGGGTAATAGCCAGAAAAATGATAGTGAGGAAGAAGAAGAATGAAGATTCAACACATAAGTCATGGTGGGACTAAAGAGGACTCCTGAGCCTACATAAAACGCAGCATGGGCAACAAGTGATAACGAGGAACTAACTAGGAAACCCATGTAAAGGAAGGCTCTACCACCAAGTCATGATTAAATAATCGGCGAGTGAAATGGGTGTAATATTGATGACCTGATGGGATCGAACCTACGGCAAGTGATCAAAATGGAGGCTAGTATGCAAAATGCAATGGAAAGTGAATCCCTAACCTATATGCCAGTGAAGATCATATACCTGCCATGACGGGTCAGCAGTCATGGATAAAAAACCGGGAAAAATCTCGAATTCGTCAAAATGTACCTGAAAAAATACCAAACTGGGCACTTCCAAGCATCCGGGTTATGCAGCTTAAGATAGACTGAAAAAATAAGCATAAAAAATTTTTGCGAAAATTTTCAACTTTTTGGGCATAAATAGACAAATTACCTCATATTTGGTTCATTATTACATTGTTGATTTGGAAAAAAGTGCTCTGGAGAAAAAAACTTCTTTCGTCAAAACAGGAGCAACCGACCGTCGAAATCCACTGAATTTCTCAGGTTAGCTCTTAATTCATCCTTGCTATTCATTTTGTCCGTTCATAAATTAAAATTTGGGAATTTTCACCATAGAATCTCTTGCTAAAATCACGGGTTTGCGCATACGCGGGTTGGTAATGACCAAGTCGCGTATATACGCGACTGTGCACAAATGAAGTCGTGTATGCGCAGCCCAATATGAAAAATGCGTAGCTAATGAATGGATTATTGAAATTTTACAGGATGACCATATCATGGAGAGAGCGCGAACATAGTGCAATAGACAATGAAGTCATGCAGAACCAAGCATCACTGAATATTCTTCGAAATTGTGGATTACTCAAGTTTTTTAAAATGCCAAATATGAAGAGCAATGTCCGGTTGCTTGAAATGCTTGTGAACTATTGGGAACCGGAAGAGGACTGCTTTATGATAGATCAGATGCCTATACGCATTGAAGTGGAAGATATGTATTTTATCACTGGACTCTCCTGGAGGGGGGAGCCAGTAGACTTGCATGGTAAGCCTTTGGGAGGGCTCACCATGGAATATTACGTCCACGTGTACTGCGTACAGGGTTCCAAGAAAGTTGGAACTCAAATTGCAATCAAAGATTTAAGGGATTTGCACATGAAAATCCTCCTTTTCACCATTGGCAGGGTGGCAGGATCTGCCTCCCTACACCAGGCGTCCAGGACGCAAATGAGTATAGCAGTGGAATGCTTAACTCATGTATATGATTGGTGCACATCCCTACTAATGAACATGAAGCAAAAATTGACCTCTATCCGCCAAGTAAAGACAAAAATTTTTGGATACGGTACAATTTTGATGACATTCTTCTTCGAGAAGATTCCAGTACTAAGACCCAGAGTGATCTCTACCATTAGCAGCCCGAGGGACCCAAGAATTGCTCGCTGGGCAAACACGATGAAGAGATTGGGGGGAAGTGAAGTTCCCCGGACCACTTGGGATGATGAGTTCTTCCAATGGTGGAGAGAAAAAATCATCGCGGTGGATTAATATCCCTATGCCGGGATGGACTTTCGAGGCGATCCAGATCTTGTCCTTCCACCAGGCGC
The DNA here is from genome assembly GCA_034641835.2 of Pinus albicaulis. Lineage (NCBI taxonomy): Eukaryota > Viridiplantae > Streptophyta > Pinopsida > Pinales > Pinaceae > Pinus > Pinus albicaulis. The sequence continues at coordinate 100,690 of JAXQQM020060418.1, forward strand.
AGCATGGGGTACAATCGATAAGTTTACAAAAGTTTTTTTTTTTTTTTGAGTTATATGATTTTTTGGATTTTTTCAATATGTATGAAAAAATGAAACATGTTTTTTGATTGGATTCCAATGACTTACAATATTATAATGATCATGATACAGATATTGGACCAGTCAGACCTGAGGGTTACCCGCGACATAAGCGTCGCAGAGGCGAGGCGGATACAGTAGACTCGGAGAGAACTCTCCATGCTGTACATAGGAACTTGGAGGGATTAACCCGCCAAGTGCCTATGGCGGTAGTGGAGGATCTTCCCGAGGCCGTCCAGAGACGAGTGGTAGGAGTACCTCGTGACTGGGTGCGGTTATTCCACCGAGTCGCGACTGCGATCATGTTCTATAGGAACACGACTTCTGGGCAGGGACCACAGGAGTAGTTAGATATGATTTACTGGATGACTGTATATTTTTTGATACTGAACATGATGGGGCATAAGCCCAAATTTTGTATGACTTATGGATCCAAATTTTGTATAGTTTTGAACACTCTGATGATATATATACAGCGATGTTTGATGTGATGTAACAAATGTATGAAAATATATGATGTTTTTGATGATTAAATTTTATTGTATGGAATGATTAATATGCCAATCAATTGCTTGATTAGCTAATGAGTCTGCCAACCAATTGTCAGCTCGAGGAATATGAATGAAAGTTAAAAATTGAAATGATATTTGTAACAAACGTACCCTCAAGAACAACCGGAGTAAAAATGGATCTCGAACCTGATAAGTATTGTTCAACTGCGACACCACCAGCTGAGAGTCCAAGAAAACTACCAACGAATCAACACCCAAAGATATTGCCTCCGAGATTAGATAAAAAACTGCAGTGTATTCTGCTATATTATTGGAAGCAGGACCAATGCAGACCCCTCTTGATACTAACAGCTGACCGGATGGATAATGAAGTACCCAAGCCACGAAAGCTAAGTTCCAGGTGTGTCTACTAGCACCATCGGCGAAACCAAAATGACTCATGACATTCGACACAACCTACCAAAGCAGATCAAAAACATCACCAACCCATCAAAGATATAAAAAAAAATCAGATATGTACAAAGAAAAACTACTATATACAAAAGCAACATGCCAGGCCGAATCCTAAGCATAATACTTCTTCAAATAGAGCCCATTTCTGGGCTTCGGCAACTCGTTCCCTTCAAAATGAACCAAGGTATATGCTCCTTTCTTAAGGAATTTTTTGACGATAAAGGGGCCATACCACATAGACTTAAACTTTCCTACCCCCAGGGCATCTTTTTCTTGGGCATAGACCAAAACAACGTCACCTTCCGAAAAAACCCTAGGCTTGACCGCCTTATCGTACTGAGCTTTAACTCGGTTTTTATGCGCCTCATTCATCGTGGCGGCATCCCGACGCTGCTCATCGAGGTGTTCCAGATGAAGGAGACGTTCTGCCAGACTAGAAGTGTCAGGAAGGAGCTCAATAGCTAACTTAAGAGAAGGAATCTCGCATTCGATGGGAAATACGGATTCCAACCCGTAAACTAGCTGAAACGGAGTAAAGCCAGTTGCAGTTTTCACTGACGTCCTGTATGCCCAAAGTGCAGGATATAGCATAATATGCCAGTTGGATCGATCTTTATTAATTTTCCTTTGAAGAATTGTCTTCAAGGATTTATTCACGGCTTCCACTTGCCCATTGGCTTGAGGATAATACGAAGATGAATTCTCCTGTCGGAAACCTAATTTCTGAGCCAACTCAGCCATCATGCTGTTCTGAAAATGACTTCCATGGTCAGTGACAATCTCTTTAGGAATACCAAAATGAGCAATAACCTGGTTGAATAGGAAAAGAGCTGCAGTCTCACCATTGTTCCCAAAAGTAGGCATAGCCTCGACCCACTTCGTAAAGTAGTCTACTGCTACAATAATGTACTTGTGACCTTTAGCTGAAGGTGAGTTACAAGTAGTATAATCAATACCCCACTTTTTAAAGGGACCGACAGTAATGACTGGAAAAATCGGAGCTGGATGAGCGCGCATTTTTCGAGTATAAACTTGACACGGGTGACACTTTTTGACCGACTCCATACAATCTTTGAAAATCGAAGGCCAAAAGTACCCAGCATGCAAGATTTTTTGGGCTGTAGCAAGCCCAGATAAATGACCACCACAAGCTCCACTGTGGGAATCATTCAGCATAGCCTTAGCTTCTTCGAGAGTTAAGCAACGTCTCAGGATTGAATCAACCCCTCGACGGTATAAGGCATCACCAATAATCACATAATTTTTAGCCGTGTGACGCAGCTTATGACGCTCATCTTTCGAAAAAGTAGAGGGAAACTTCGCCGTCTGAAGATATATAATGATATCTCCATACCAAGGATCCTGTGAAGAGATAAGAAATAAATGTTCATCCGGGAAGGATTCATCATAGACAATCTCATCCCCACAGGGCAACTTGGAGACCGATTCCGCGAAAACTAATGATTTCTTAGACTTGACAGACATAAACTCAAGATCAAATTCCTGCAAAATCACAATCCATCTATTGTATTTTCCCCCAATCACTTGCCTACTGAGGACAAACTGAAATGGATTGGCTGCTGCCAAAACATAATTTTTTCATAGAATAATGTAATGCCGGAGTCGCTGCACAGCATGAACAACTGCCAAAGCTAACTTTCCTATCGGAGTGTACCGGAGTTCAGGACCTACCAAGCCTCGACTAAGATAGTAAATAACATGCTCTGCAAGAGCATCATCTTCCTGAACCAGAACCATACCAATAGTAGATTCTGCTACTGCTAGATACAAAAGGAAATCCCTGCTATAATCAGGTGGACTCAATAAAGGAGCAGAGGTCAATTCTTTTTTCAAAGCATCGAATGAGCGTTGAGCGAAGTCATCCCAAAGAAATGGAACACCCTTCTTCAAAAATCTCATAAATCCTTTGGTAACTTCAGCATAATTTACGATAAATCTCTGAAGAAAATTAGACTTTCCTTGTAGACTTTGAAGTTGACGAACAGAGGACGGGGGAGGCAACCAAAGTATTGCCTCAACCTTGAAGGGATCTATCCTAATCCCTTCACTATACACAATGAATCCCAATAACCGACTGGATGTGACCGTGAAAAGGCACTTTTTCGGATTCAACCTAATCTTATAGAAATGACATCGTTCAAATATTTGACAAAGGTGAGCAGGATGATCCATCCTCTTTCGAGAATGAGCAGCTAAATCATCCAAATATGCCTCGATAATCTTTTTGATGTCGTGGAAGGCATATGACATGGCCCGCTGAAAGGTAGCCCCAGCATTTTTAAGACCAAAAGGCATCTTCTTGTATGCAAAAATACCCCAGGGACAAATAAAGGCAGTCTTATGCTGATCTTCAGGACGGATAGTAATCTGATTATATCCGGAGAAATCGTGCATGAAGGAGAAGATCTCATCACCGGCACACTCGTCAATGATCTGATCGATAAATGGTGTGGGGTAATTATCTTTAGGACATGCTTTATTTAGGTCTCTGAAATCGATGCAAACTCGAATCGTTCCTTGCTTTTTATCTACCGGAACAGGGTTTGAAACCCATTCAGTCAAAGGAACAGGGAAAATGAATCCCGCCTTAAGCAGCTTCTCAACCTTAGCTTCGATAGCTGCTGCCTTCCTAGGATTGACCAGACGAAGTTTTTGCCTCATAGGCTTAGCGTTTTCATAAGTCTTGATCTCATGCTGGACAATAGATGGATCTATACCAGGCATTTCCTCATAAGACCAAGCGAATACATCCCTATACTCTTTAAAGAGCTTGGTGTAAATCTGAATCTCTTCACGGGAACATTCAGCTCCGATGAAGACATTCTCAATAATATTGGGATCCCTGAAAATGTTCACCGGGATAGTAGGACAAATCAAAACCATGTTCCCTTCAGCATAAACCTGTGTTGGTGCTAAAGGGTTCAGGACTGGGTGAACAGGACCAGGAGACAGAGGACCTGGAAAACTCGTTTCTACTTCGCTTAAATCAGGTAAAAAGTAAGACCGATGATGCAAATCATCCCACGGTCTATCTATACCAGTCATAGCTTCCAGGATGGCCTCTTTAGATGGAAGAGTGGTATCAAGACAATCCTGGGTCGAAGAAGAACTAAGCGTCCAAGCCAGAGCCACATCTCCATCCAACTCTTCCGGTGAGAGAGGAGCTGGGATGGATTCTGCAGAGTCAACAATAGACTGATAAGCAATCTCAGCTACAGACATTGGAAATTCCATTCCACCCACTTGACCTTCCACTAATGTGGCAGTAGGGGAAGGTAAGGTCTAAGGGTCTGAAAAATAATGAGTTCTGAAGAACTCTCTTCGAAGAGGAGCCTTGGAGGATGAAATTGCATTAATATGAACCGTAGGAGGAGGAATATCGAAAGTACCCATCAAGGAAGAATACATTCCAACCCCTAAATTCTCAACAGACGCCTTAGTACTATCCAACTTGGGAACAGATGAGTCAGTAGACGCATGCGGGTCTACAGGAGGACAGTCCAGTTGGTCCACTGTAACAATCCTCCCTTCGTGAGCGAAACAAATAATCCGAAATAATGAGGATGCAATAGCATCCATCTCATAAATCCAGTTTCTCCCCAACAGAAGGTTGTAGTCCAAGCTTGCATCAACTACCTCAACCTCTATATTCACAGTTTTTCCCCCAACACAGATAGGCAAAGCTGGGACAATACCATGGGGTCTGTGAGAATGACCATCAAACGCAGTCAGAAGAGTGGTAGATGGAACAGCTTTGGGAGATCCAATCATCTTCCAACATGTGAGAGACATCACGCACATGGAAGCACCCTCATCAACAACCGTCCGAAAGATATTGCACTTCCGGTACGATGATTTAATATGAAAAGCCATATGATGGGGAAGTCTCTTCTTAAAATTAGTCATATCAAATGTAATCAGAAGAGAATTTTTTGGATCAATAGCCCCAATGGCAATGAGCAAGGCACTGCGCTGAGCCAGACAAGACTGGAGCACCTCTAAAGCTGACATAGCATAAGGACTCTGCGCCAGATCTTCCACAATAGAGTAGTTTTGGGCAGCCCTAGCATTTGGATTAATCGTCGAACACTTAGTGGATGTTTTGGGCATCCGAGGCATAGGCTCAACAGTAGGCCTTGTGATGTGAAGCGGCTCAGTAGCATCAGGAGCATCCTTATCTTTCGAAGACTCTTCTCTGCCATAATCACGGGATCTCGTAGCGACATCCACATGAGCACTCATCATGAATATGTTCGATGGAATTTCCCCTTCCTGGGTGCTCCCAGAGGAAGCCCGAGGATTTTGATTCGCGCCAACAACTAATTGTTGCCCTTGGGGAAAAGGGTTTGTTAACACAACTTGGGAACTAGAAGAACCCTGCTGAGCTAACAAGCGCTGCGCATCCTGAATTTTAGGGCAAAGGTGCGTAAGATGGTCTCCAGCACACAGCTTGCATGGAAAATTCACTTTCTTTTTCTCTTTTTGACCCTCACCAACATGCTCGTTGGTTTTATTCGCATTACCCTTCCCATTCTTGCAATTTTTCTTATTATTTCATCCCTTCTTCTTCCCTTCAGATTGTTCATTTCCTTTGGGATCGGAAGCTTGGACTGCATTTATGGACAAAGATTGGGAAGACGATGACTCAGCAGGCACAGCCTGACCAGAAGGAGCAGATTGTAAAGACAACTGCTGCAATTGAGTAAGCAGGCTGGCTGCACCACTATTGATCGATCCAATCAGTCCACCACCATGAGGACCAGGCTTAGTTTTGGATAAATCTAATTTGGAACGAGGAGCATTGGGCAGATATTTATGGAGGACCCCAGACTGAGAATATATCAGTTCCAACTGCTGGGCCCTAAAAATGGCCTGCTCCTCGAAAAATACCTCGAAGAGGGATACATCTTTCGAAATATCTGACTCCAGAGATTTCAGAAACCATTCCAAAAGGAATTCACCTGGAATATGAGCTTTAATAAGCCTCTTCCTTCTCTGCCATTCTTGAATATGGTCAGAAATGTGGGTTGCATCATCCTGTTTAAAATTAGCTAGGAGTTCAGTCCCGGCATCATATCGGATGAGCAACTGGAAATGGTTTAGAAATGTAACAGCCAATTCTCCAAATGTAGCAAAACTGCCCCCAGTTAGCTCAATATACCATTTGGCAGCATTTCCAGTTAGGGTGCGTTGAAACAATATCAACCTAATCGAATCATCGATCAGGGAGTTAGAAGAACACCATAAATGGATCGTGGTGATGTGGTCAGCCGGATCCTCTTCATTCTTGCCTTCAAACTTTGGAATGTCTGAAGGTAGTTTGGTCGGGACCGGAGGCCACCCCGGACTATAACGGATTGGATCATTAGTCAATTTTGACAGATCTGGCAAGTTTAACGTTGCCAGAAAAGGTAAATGAGGCGGAGCCTGAGGATTCCATCCTTGATGGGATGAATTCCCAACATTCTGAAAAGAATACCCTAGGTTTGATGAGGCACCAGGTTGCCAGAAAGAACTCGTAGAAAAAGGAGAAGAACCTCCTCCCAACACAGAGTTACCAAAGCCCAGACCAGTTCCCCCCCCCGAAGTATGAAATGAAGAGGAAAGCCCCTGATAGGGGTTTCAGGCATTAGAAATAGGGGAAAAGGTCTGATAAGCACTCGACGAAGGGAAAGAAGCATTCCCTTGGTGACCAGCGTAAAACTGATTCCCTGTCCCCACTGTAGTAAATACAGGGTTCCAACTTGTAAAAGTGGTCGAATTCTGACCTCCAGACCAAGGGTTGAAACTCTGGGTCTGTGAAGTAAACGGAAAGGACCCTAAAGAAGGATTAGAACTAGGAATGTGCCCAGTTCCAAAGGGAAACCCCTGAAAAGAAGCTGATCCACTAGCCATGGAAGACATGGGTATAGATCCAGCTGCAGCAGCGGAAAAGGAAAAAGAAGGAATCCCACTAGTGGGCATTCCAAAACAGAAGGGACCAGATTGGGAAGCATGTGCTTGGGTGAAACCAGAGCCAAACACAGTAGTGCTAGAAGCAATCGAAGATATAGCAATAGTGCCCCCTCCTTCAATAGAAGTAGGAGTCTGAATGCCTGCAGCACTCACAACAGAGGCCGCGTTCCCAGTCGTGGCCATCGAAAGGTATGTATAATACGAAGGATCTTCTAGTCTCTCTGACTCAGGTCCGATGTATTCAACAATGAACGGATAATCAGGAGGAAGCGGAGATGGAAGTGACACAGAGGGTTCAGGTACTTCCTCTATTTGAAAATCTTCTTCCTGCGGAAATAAAACTCACGAGGTGAGCAGAACGCTCCTCTCGGAACCAACACCAGAATCAACTACGAAACCTTCAGACCCTTGTGGAGGATCTCTCTCCACTGCGTCAGATGTCACAGGGTGATACTCACCTGCTAAACTACTCCTACGCCTTCTTGAAGAAGGCTCTGAACTCTCGGGAGATAACCCCCGGATTTTCCTCGATCGACGAGGCGCTTGATCAACCACTTTAACAAATTTTAATTAGACTCAAAAAATATAAAGCTAGGCAAGCTAGGAGCAAAGAGCACTCACTACAAAAGAAAATCCCTGAGATACAATCAAGCAAACAGCCTTCAGGTATTTCCGCTCTGGGTGATTAGGACCGGACACCAAAATACAAGAAAGCGAAATATAGGACCTCCCGAAAGTAGTCTGGGATAATTACGGCCCAGGCCTACTAGCGAAGGTAACAGAAATATTTATGCCGACCTCCTAACAACAGCCTTTGCCGGCTCAAGTACCCAAGCTTCGCAAGGGCACCCCCAAGAAGTACTGCTAGAATTGATGCGACGTCTGCCTCAGGTACCACGGGTATTCCCCCCCGCAGTCACCTATGTGGAACCTAGGAGTGGCAACTATGGGCACCAATCCGTGTCAGAAGCTGGGCGAAACGGTCTTGAGGTCAGATCCAACAAATCAGAGAGGGGGTATCTCTCTTCTCAGCCTTCACTTCCCCTCACGCTTGACTCTCTGGAGGAGAGATTTCCCGGTCCACCTAACAGAGTTGGATTTCACTCAATTAATCAACTTCTATGTTTTGTTTGAGCGGCCTTGGAGAGTTAACTCTCCACTCACCTAATCCAAGGCCCTACAACCTAGCTAGTTGGTCTATGACACTTAAAAACTTGCTAGTTGCTTTTAAATTATATCGCTTATTTTAATTGGCCGTTATGTTAAGTCAAAGGGATACGGAAATGAAACTTGTGGTGTTTTGACGCAGAAAAGAAATTAATAAAAACCAAACTACATGCAAATGCAGTTATTGTCTTTCGATGAAAAGAAACTTCTACACAGGTTCTATGAGACTAAAAAAAATTATTTTTCTTTTTAGATAACAAACTTCACACTCACAAAAACTATGAAAATGACTAAATGCTTAAATGCACCTGATGCAAATCACTAAGAGCATGCAAATTCTAAGATGAAAAATATACTAAAGCAGAGAGAAATTTCCCAAAGAACCTTCAGTTTTAACTCTTTTTGGTTGTCCAGAAAGCTAGTTCCCTAAATCAGAAACTCTTAATATAAAGACACCAAAAATTCTTGAAACAAGAGGTAGAAACCAATGACAATTCCTTTCCAAAATCAAGTCAAAAACCAAAAGCGATAAACCTCAACAAAGCCTCAACAGATATAACAAAACGAAAACAAAAATGCAAAAAAAAAGCAAAAGACAAAACAATTTTTTTTTGAGCTTTTGAGTTTTATAAAAAGGAAGAGCTCGAAAAGACCAAGAAAAACTATCAAATCCCAAGCCAAACAACTCTGAATTTCAAGAAAAAACTTCAAAAATGCTCTAAACCTTATAGGGCTAACTAGTAGCAAGATTTATATGAGCAAAATAAGACAAGAAAATCAAACACTCAGCCTAGAAGAATAGTACAACCTTGCAGCAAACAAAAACTTCAAAGAACCTAAAAATACTCTTCAAAAATTGCAACAAGAGCTAGTCGACTGAACTCAAGAAAACCAACCAAACAATGGGCAAAAATCAACGCGCAAAGCAAGACACAAAGGTAGGAAAGAGTAAATGAGCAGAAGCTCTCTGTTCTGATGAAGCAGAACATCCAAGAATCCCCAGGAAGAGATCTTGATACCCTAACCAGAAATGCCAGCACAAGAAACAAGGTTTGCCAAAAATCTATTTTGCAACCAAACGAGAGAGAGAAAAAGCCAAAGACCACTTTCTACACAATCCAGAGGACACAAGGACACTGCAGGAACAGGTATCCACAGTCAGACAAGAATAAAAAGCCAAGAAACCTAAAATTTCAAAATTGACCCAGGTATACGCGACTTGACATTTTAGAAACAAGCGTGCATACGCGACTGTGTTAAAGGAAATCAGCTTATACGCGACTCCCTTTAACAAAAAATGCGTGTATAAGCGTCTGTGTGCAGAAAAACCCGCGTATGAAAAGGTAAATAATGAAAAATAAAAAAGATCAAGCCTGGATAAGAAACCAGGACTTCAGTCTAACTGAAAAAGAGTTAACTGGACTGGAAATAAAAGTTAAAACTGTTGGAAACTTATCAAATAGCTGAAACCACCCAAGAGGGGAATCACAAGAATGTGGTCCCCACTAGAGTCGCCAGTTCTGTTTCGGGGAAAATCACCCTAGAGGTTTTTTGGGTCTAAACCTCCACAGAGCAGGGCATGCTATTCAGAAGGACTCACACACAACCATACTTGAATGAAAAAACTAGTGAACAACGATAACAGAACTCACCCGTAGTCCTATGTTCGATGTAGATCCCGCGGGGTCCAAACCCCCAGAAACCCTTCTTCCTCCTTCAACCTGAAAACAAGAAAGAACGTTCACGGAAACCTAGTTGTACAACATATACTTCTCCTAAACGTTAGTGCAATCCATGTGAAATATTATATAAACCATAATAAATGCTTAAATGATAATCTTTTCACACGTATAAATAAACATTAACACACGAGTTCAGGAACAAGACGGTTCTTCATTATTATGATCAACATATACAGTAGTAAAAGTGGAGAGATCACCTGAATCCTTCCACGATCTTCGAGCAGACCTTCGTCCAGATCCGTCCCTACCCTTGCCTCGCTAAGATTCTTCCAAGACTTGTGCACTCGAGATGGCATATAAATGGATGAACATCTCCAGGAAACAAAGGTTTCCTGTTATGAATCTGGGAAAGTGCAGGAGGCATGGGGAATCCGACTTGAATTGGGATTCCAACAGAGTATAATGTCTATAAAATTTCTCTCTCCCTTAGGCCATACACATGAGGTGCTTTTATACTCCCTCAAAGTAGTTTCAATCAGTTGGAAACAATTGGCCACGTGCTAGGGTGGTTGAAATACCAGAGTAACCATCAAACCAGCCCGAAAATAGGGAATTTTAATATATTTTTTAATGATTTTGATGACATACGCGGAAAAGTACATGTGGACTCGTGTATACACGTGGAAAAGTCTGGGCATACCCGCGTATGGGAATTTTAACACTGTTTTTAAGTGAATTTTGTTCAATTCTGTAGGAATGGGTGCCCAAAGCCATAAAGACAATCATGAATCACCAGAGGGTGAAAAATGATGCTATAACAGATCTGATCCTTAGATCAACGGTCTACATTCAAAATCATGCGATGTAGGTGGTTTTAAAACGCCACTTGTCGGGCTATAACACATATCGTGTTAAAAAAGGTTAAACCAATTATCAGCCTTTTTCTTGCGCGAAACTACTGGTTTCTTTAGCCGAAACCACACTTCCCATTTACATTACATTTCATCGCGTTTATTCTCCACCGTTGATCTCTGTAGATCAATCGTCCCAGTTCAATCTTGCCTTTCTTAATGGCCCTCCTCCCATCCTCCAAGGGCCTTCTTCGATCAACCTTCGCCATTGATCTCTGAGGCCGATCTCATCCGACGGCCCAGAATCCTTTTGGAAACCCCGAATTTCATTTAAACCTTCTTTCCTCCGCGAAAGGTTTTTTCACTCATTTCCTTTGTAATTTCTTTCATTCCACTATAATGTGGCCCTCTTTCATTATATCTTCTTAATACATTTCGATCGTTGATCTCTGCAGATCAACGACCCTAACTTAATCTCCCCACTGTTTAAATCAACTACCTCCTATTTGACCCCCCGCGAGCAATCTCCACCGTTGGATGCTTTCATCCAATGGTCACGATCCAAACCTAAACCTTTGAAGTAGTTAAACCAAAATACACAGGTTTTTCTAACTTTTTCTTGGTTTGTGTAGGTTTCAATGGCTTTTTCCATTATGTTAAAAAGAAAAACAAATTCCAGGGATGACGATCCCCCAGGCCTTTATTCATTAAAGGAATCGTTCCACAGGGTTTCCCATCCAAGTTTGTTGGTGCTTCATGAACACTAGCACCATTATAAAATCCCCTGCAATGTCGGCACATCAACAAGACACATCAAACTAAATCAATCAAAGAGTATCAGTGTTAAAGGATCCAATCACAGTAGACATGAAGAATTGAATATTTTTTATACAGTTTCGAAGGATTAAGGCCCACTTTCAGCAAATCAAAAGCCTAATCCACTCAAATAAACACAGTTTGAAGAAAAAAGACAGAAATTAGGCCTAATTATGCCTAAGACACAGAGTTAAAGAAAATTAACAGTGTTTAAAGAAAGACAAAAATATCCACTAGTCCGAGAAAGCCTCCACTACCGCATCAGAGGCTAATTGAATCCTCTCAGCTACCAAAAGACACCTGCAGCCTCAAAGCATTCAAAAGAGGCATAGTTATTACCAGAATAGAAGATATTTTACTTAATACAGCTGAATAGTTATTTCAAATCAAAGAAACTCATTTAAACTGTCAGCAGAGTTATTACAAGGATAACACAGAGCCTTAAAAGTCAACAAATTCTTCCCAACGAGCTTAATACTTAATGTAAACCAATTAATACAGAGGAAAAATATGTAATCTTCTCCATTGAGCCCGTCAATGACCAAGAAGCATTAAACTGTATTAATTGAACATATAGATCTTTTCTCTCATCCACCTCCTCATTTTCCTATAAAATCTTCTTGAGGAGCACATTGTAAAGGGTTGGTTGCAAAACTTTGAAATATACTTGTGCTCAAAACTTTCTACATGTAAATAGTGTTCAGAGGCTCTTGAAGCTCTGTTTGTAATCAAATAAGTTAGGCCGAGAAGAGAAGATGATTGCTGATCTAAAAAATTGGACTTGAAGAATGTAACTGGATTGACATCAATATACAAGCTGATTCTTGGGATCCTGGACTATATCACTGGTGAAGTGCTTCTTTCTGTGTTATTTTTTTCCTTTCATGTATGCCATTTTTTCCATTTATTCTCTGATAAAGAAAAACAAGCATAGAGTTAGGACTTATTGTTTACAGTACCCTTCTCTAACTAATAATATTTATCTCAATGTTTTCCTCCAAATTGTGTGTTTAAGAATGACCCAAGTCAAGTGTAAACATTATCAAGGAATGTTGGTTTTCCCCTGTCTTGATGTGCAAAGCTTGAAAAGAAGTTCTTGAATGTTATTTTCATTATTTGCTTAGTAGAGTTAGACTAGAAAATTTTATGGTTTTCCTAGTCTTCTAGTTCTTCCTTCAAAGGTAATTCTGAAAGTTTCCCTAAGAGTATGCTGAAAGCAGTTAGATTTAAAAGTATCTTATCTGATCTTAAGCTGCACTTTGTTTTTCTTATCTATTTTCATCACTTCTGAAAGTAATTATGTGGGTTACTGGATTGTTTTTATGATAGGTGAGCTTTAATACGAACTTGTCCAAAGAAGTCTATGGTTAGCACTGTCCTTTGGTTGGTTTTTAATAGTTACTTAAAAGGCTTTTCTTGCTTGGAAAGACTGATAAATCCTAGTTGAAATTATTGTCTTTTTCCACCCCTTCAACACTTTTATTGTTCCATTCCATCATTTTATCTAAAATATCTTGTGATATAGATGACTTTCCCATTAGACCACTCTTGAAATTGTTGCACAATTAAACCCTTTTATGACTCCATAGCCCAATGGACTAAAAACCAGCGTTATATCTATCATTTCAGCCAAGTCTTGTTCCGATTTCTTGCAACTTCACACCTTTGAAACTCTTTCATTTTAGGACTTTCCACTCAACTAAAAATCATTCTCAACCATCCAAAAACAAACAAAAACCCCTGTTCTTAATAACTAGCCTAATATCACACATAAAAACCATTAAAGATAAATCAATCTTTGCACTTATAGAGAGATCCCTCTCTAGATTTAGGAGGGCTATATCCTATAATCCCAAAGTGGTTCAAGTGTTCTCTCCACAGTTCTGGTCTCACGAATCTGCTGGAATTACGGGGAGCTAACAGGCCCCAAAAACATTATTTGCTGAACATGGAGTTATAACAGTGGAAAATAATGGTTTTTTCCTGTAGCATATGTAATATATGGCTTGCATACAAAAGATTTTTAGAAACAAATGCCTTTGGCCTAGTTAAACAGGCCTCCAATGCTCAAAACAACTTAAAATTGACAAAACCCCAAGACTGCAACACACAAAATTTGCTGCATAAGAGACTACGCAGTCTAATGGAGATCAAACTCAGAAAATAGAGAGATAAATAATATCTTCTATTAGATTACTCAATGAGGTATAAAAACAGAGATCTTATCTCTTTTATACAGATCCAAGAATACTCGGCAAGGGTTTCTTGATAGAAATGATATACAAGAAAGAACTGCTACAGATCTATGGCTAAATCACGCTGTATAGATTAAGATCTACATAAAAATGGATGAACATGCAAAGAAATGGTTGTATACTCTTCCTCTAGCTTTCTGGAGAAAAGGTTGATCCGTCTCTTGGGAAAATTGCTCACAAAAATGGGGTTTTGACCCCTCCCACTGCACACCTTAAGAAATAATGCAGTTTTCTAAAGGGACTACATTTTTTCTGAAGGTAAATGCTTGGTCCAACACCAATTAGTGGGAAATTCAACTCTAAAATCTCCTCTTATATTTCTTAGAAAATATCTCCAATAAAGAGTAGGGAATCCCCACCCGGGAAAACCTTTGCACTAAGCAGTGCAAAAAACTTAGCTAAACAGCCAAAGTATGTAGGAAGTCTAAAAATACCACATAAAATATAATATCCAATCTAACCCCTTATTCTTTCCATCTCTTCCATTATATAGTTTATGAGCTCCCTCACCAAGTGTCCCACCCCAATAGGAGGTTGCTTCCATGCAAAGGCTCCTCCACCAAAATCACGTTGTCTTCATTAGTGAGGATCATCCCTTTACAGTGTAGTTTGATTTAGTCAAGCTTGACTGCATCAATCTTGATGGGATCATCCTTGACTAAATCTTCATGCCTTGTCTCCTTTCACACTCAAGGTGTCTTCATTTTGACTAGCTAGATTGATCTTCATTCACATTGAGCTATCTTTATTTGGGATCCACTCTATGAGGATAAATTTTGTTGACTTGGTCAAACTTGACCTTGTCCACATAGTTTAGACCTTGTGCACACATGTGGATGCTTAATCTGGTTATTTCATGATCCCTTTTCACACTGTGAGGGATTTGTATTCCTACTTAATCAACTAATGGGCCCCCTTGCTCATTTATTCATTCAATTTGATTTTAGAAGAAATTTAATATTCCTATTAGCTGCATGCTAATTCAGGAATATTACTGTATCCCCCTCCCAAATGCTGTTTGTCCTCAAGAAACTACAAGGGTGCTGCAAAATATCCCCTCCTCCTCTTGTGGCCTCCTCATTCAAAAGTCTCCACAATTGTTTTAGTTTTGCTGTAATAATTCTGTCTCCCAATGGTTCCTCCCAAGTGTGCAAGTTGGTATTTGGTGGATAAATCAAATGGCTCTCATCATGAAAGAAATGAAGGTATACATGGAAACCTTCTTGCTCATCCGTGGCCTTCTCGAGATAGAATTGATGGTCATCATGGGTAATTTCATCATCAATGAAGGACTTCCACCCCCATGCCATCATCCAAATGAAATGAAATACCCTCTAGCTTGGTACTTCATAGTAAGGCTCCTCCCAATAACTCATGAGAGGCATGTCCCAAGTGCTCCCCCCAATCATATGGTCCACATCATGAGGAAATAAATGATATACTATAGGGGCCATATAGTTTCCCATGCTCCCTTGAGACAATGTAGTGCAACCAAAGGGGGAAATCTCTTTCCCCAAGGACACATTCCACCAATGTGTCTCTCCTCCAACCATGTCCCCAAAAGTAGTAACATTTCTAGCATAAGGAATCATGATTAGAATCATGCTAGCTTCCATATATAATAAAGGAGAAGGGAAATAATTTCTCTTGTGCAACCAACGTAGTTTTACTCTTAGTTTCCATAGAATAGAAGATGACAAGTGCCTTCCCCAACACTTGTTTGTTGATCATTCCTTCTTGCATTCTTGGAGAAGGTGCATAATAGTAGGTGAAAAGGGTTCACCCCATGAAAGTGATTCATCTCTCCAAGATCCTTCAAGTAATGACCAACATCCCCATAGTTCATGGCCTTGAGTGGCCTATGAAGCTCATCATAAATAGTGCTCCTTCTTGGAGCAAAGCCCTGCAAGTGAATGTTAGAAAAAATACAAGCATATAGGAAATACATCATAATATTTTGAAATACAACTCCCTCTATACACTTGTTTTTCATTAGTGAGGTAACTCATGGATGAGTTCCCTCTCACATTCAATGAGTAAGGAGGTGTGAATGATAACTCTTCCTAAGAGCTATGTTCATCCTCATCCAGAAAATAATCCATGCACTTCTTCATATGAGAGTGCACCTCTTCTTTGAAATTCTCCCACATGAATCCATATAAGATAGTATGGCATGCTCTAATGAAACTAGTGGGTTTGGAAAGCAGGATTTCATAGGTTTCATTCAGTAATTTCTCCTTGAGCTTGGAGTCTCTAACCAAATAGATCTGATCATGGAGATAAATGACTCCCTCAACTACCTTATACCTTCCATCCATTACCTTCCCATCAAGAACCTCACATGTGAAAAGGTCCTTGGAGTATTCCATCATGAGTTGGGAATCCCAATAAGGATCTAGGCTTCCCAAAAATGATAGTGTTGTAGAGGTCTGGAATGCAGCCCCTTTCATATCATGGCTCTCCTCTTTAACATGCTTCATGTCACGATCACAGGCTGGAGTATTATAAACTTCCTTTTGTTGTTGATCTTTCTCAAGACAAGATTGAATTAGATGGAAATCGACCTCCCCTTGGAAAGTCCTTGTACTCCAATACTTCCTTAATTTGGCCCATGCATGCAAGAGTGTTAGCATCCTCCTGTCATGTTCATAAATATATTTTGTGAATGAAGATACCATGGGTTGTCCCATAGATATGGATTTGTCATGTGTCCTCATGTCCATGCCATCATAGATTTCAGATTTCTCCTTTCTCAGCGCAGATAACTGAGTGGGAGATTGCAACGTATGTTTCATAAAATTGTTTACCTCTCTTCTGATTTCATGAGAGATTCTCTACATTGTGCTAGCTTCTCCCAATACTCCTTCCTTAGATAAGTATGAAAATTCTGACCATAGTTGAGAGAACACTTTAGTTTTCCTCCAATCAGGATGTCTTCCTGTTGGAATGCCTTGATCTCTATATGTGAGATCCTTTGGAACCTCTTGCAAGAATGCAAGAGTTTCTCTCCTTGGAGCAAGTGCCCCATCCTACTTTTCATGAGGTGCTCTTTTCATGACTGTGTTATTATCTCCTGTCTTCCCTTCCTCCTCTTCAATAGTTGAAGTGGCCTCATCATCAGTAAGAGACCTTAGATCTTGGTCTTCTATTGAAGGAGGAATCTTCATGCCTTCCTCTTGAGAAGGAAGCCCTTCATCCAATGGAGATCTTGCCCTTGGCAAGGTATCAAACAAGATTACACCCTCTTCAATGGTTTTCAAAAATGGAGTTGGATTTATAGACCCTTCCAACTCATGCAAAATTTTTGTTTGATATGGTTTGATATCCTCCATAGAAGATGTTTCACATGATGTTTCATCAAACCTTTCTACTAATTTTTCAATAAAATTTGCATAAGTAGGTGTATTTGTGTTCCTTAAGGAAAAATATTCAAACAACCACCAAGCATATGCTTTAACTTCAAAATGTAGCACTGCTACTTTGATGGCTTCAATTTTCAAGACTTGATGTTGTTGCACAAAGTTGTCTAGCTCCTCCACCCAAACCCTAGCTGGACATAGAGGTGATCCATCAAAAGTAGATAGAAAGAATCTACTCTCACCCTGATTCTTGCTCCTTGTGCTCCTATCCTCATTAATCTTGCAAAACCCTTGGAATTTCGAATGATCTTTGAACTCCTTAGATTGAGCTTCATACTCCTGCAAATAATCACCAAGAGTATCCCTCTTTGGCACATCTCCTTTCTTCCTATCCATGAAGAAGTTGCTAATAGAACATGGTAGATCTGATGATATGGCTGAGTGCTCATATCCATAAGATGAGGACTTAGAACATTCCTCTTGTATAGATCTTATAGATCTTGTTGAGGGATCTTCATGTTTTCCCCTCCTCATTTCTTTGATGCCCTTGCTTCTGCCCTGCAGATCTGGAAAGAGAAGTTCTGAGAACCTCTTTTCTCCAGAAAAAAAATATTTGTTTTGATCTCTATTTTTTATCTTCTCCTCCCCATGAGAAGACTCCATAATGAAGAACACAGGCTGAGCCAAGAAAGGAGCTCTAATACCACAATAATATCCCAAAATAGGGATTTTCTACAACAATAAGAATACCCTAAGGTATTCCAAAGTTGTATAGTAGCAATTAATAAACTCATATAGTGTATTAAAACACATATCCATCATATAACCATCACAGCAGCAAACTATGTCTTCATACAATGTAACTAAGTGGGGAAAAGTAGCAATATTGGCCCCAAAAATGTTATTTTCTGAAGATGGAGTTATAAAATTGGAAAATAATTGTTGTTTCCATTATAATATGTAATATATGAATTGCATAAAAAATATTTTCAGAAAAAAAAATGCCTTTAGCCTAGCTGAACGGGCCTCGCATGCTCAAAACAACTTAAAATTGACAAAACCCCAAGACTGCAACACATAGAAATTGTTGCATAAGAGAATACGAATTCTAATGGAGATAAAACTCAGAAAATAGAGAGATAAATCATATCTTCTATTATATTACTCAATGAGGCATAAAAACAGAGGTCTAATCTCTTTTATACAGATCCAAGAAGACCCGACACGAGTTTCTTGACAGAAATGATATACAAGAAAGAACTGCTGCAGATATGTGGCTGAATCACACTGTATAGCTGAAGCTCTACATGAAAATGGCTGAACATGCAAAGAAATGGCTATAGACTCTTCCTCTAGCTTTCCGGAGAAAATGCTGATCCTTCTCTTGGGAAACTAGCTCACAAAAATGGGGTTTCGACTCCTCCCACTGCACACCTTAAGAAATAACGCATTTTTCGGAAGGGACTACGTTTTTTCTGAAGGTAAATTCTTGGTACAACACCAGGTAGTGGGAAATGCAGCTCTAAAATCTCCTCTTAGATTTCTTAGACAAGATCTCCAAGAAAGAGTAGGGAATCCCCACCCGAGAAAACCCTTGCACTAAGAAGTGCAACAAACTTAGCTAAACAACCAAAGTATGCAGGAAGTCTAAATAGACCACATAAAATATAATCTCCAATCTAACCCCTTATGCTTACCATCTCTTCCATTATATATTTGATGATCTCCCTCACCAAGGGTCCCACCCCAATAGGAGGTTGCTTCCATGCAAAGGCTCCTCCACCAAAATCACGTTGTCTTCATTAGTGAGGATAATCCCTTTACAGTGCAGTTTGATTTATTCAAGCTTGACTGGATCAATATTGATGGGATCATCCTTGAATAAATCTTCATGCCTTGTCTCCTTTCACACTCAAGGTGTCTTCTTTTTGACTAGCTAGATTGATCTTCATTCACATTGAGCTGTCTTTATTTGGGATCCACTCTTTGAGGATAAATTCTATTGACTTGATCAAACTTGACCTTGTCCACATAGTTTAGACCTTGTTCACACATGTGGATGCTTAATCTCGTTATTTCATGATCCCTTTTCACACTGTGAGGGATTTTTATTCCTACTTAAGCAACTAATGAGCCCCCTTGGTCATTTATTCATTCAACTTGATTTTAAAAGAAAAATTAATATTCTTATTAGTTGGATGCTAATTCAGGAATATTACAGGCGATGAGCGCTTACCACTAATGTTGCGCGCCTAGCCAAAGAAGATTGTGAAGTGATCCATCAATCCAAATCACTTCAAATTTCCTTCAAATATTTGCCAAAGTCCTCCAAAGCACTGTCAAGTGGTAATTGCATACCATAAACTATTTTTAAGCTATTTTGGTCATCATTTAATCAATTGAAGTGTAACCCTAAGAAAACCCTAATTTTAAGCTTGTGATCACTGTTTTATCCCTATTTCATCCTCCTTAAAGTAAATCAGTCATAAACAAGGGTAATTATATTGATTAAGGGTTTTAATTCATCTACTTTGTCCCTTCACACATTCCTTTTCACTCATTCACTTCACTCACACTCATTCCCTTCATTTGTTCAAAACTGCCATTTCACTCCCTTCCCCTCATTCATTTCACTTACACCCTAGGGTTTCCAAATCAGAATTTGAAGATGTCAGAGGAAGAAGACAGTGGCATAGTTGGTGAGGCACAAATGCCAAAGAGACATGATCATAAGGGAGGAAAAATAAATAGTTTTTAACCTATCACCACAAGAGAACTCATGGCCTCCCCTCTCAAACATATGGGTTTTTTTTACTTTTATAATAAAATGCAGCAAGTCCAAAATCACCCGGAGCTAACAAGACTATTCATCATTAATCTACATGAAAAGCAGGTCAATCTTGCTGGAGTTACATTTGAGATGTCCACCAATTCCATTGCAGCTGCTACAGGGATACCTAGTGTAGGAGAGAGTTGGTTTAAACAAGAAAAATTGGACATGAGCCATTATGAACCATACCTCAAACATAGGTACAAAGATCACAAGAAGTCCATTTTCCCTTTCTCTCATCTCCTTGACCAGTATGTGCCCATGATGAGGATAATAATGAAATACTTCACTAGTGAGAGAAGGTTTTCCTGCCTCTACTCATACCATATCCATATTATTATGCATTTCACTAGAGTTAGGATGTTTCATTTGCCTTATTATATTTTCCGCAGCATTGGCAAGATGGCCTACATTGTGCAAAAGAGAGATTACAATCAGCAAATGTAGAGCCTATTTCATCATTCACTCATCCAGATGGTAGTCATCCATCAACTATAGCAGAAAACATTCCATGGGATACCTTCACTGCCAATGAGATTTTCACTAACATACATGGCCATCATTAGTAGGATATTCCTTCATCATCTCATCCTCTCGTATCCCCTTCTCCATCACATCCCACTACTCATACATCTCCACCTACTCACATCCATTCACCTCATGTTGATCCTTCCTCATCACTTTTCCACAACCCTTCACCTTCATCTCATGATACCATAGCATCGAGAAGTAAAAGGAACATTGATATAGATGGCACTAAAATTATTGACATTGAGCCTTTTCCCTTGATATATTAGAGAGGCCACAGGCATGTGTTTTCTTCACTTGGTGTGAAAGGGGCCATGCCTTCTTCATCAGCAAAACAGGTTGATAAGGGAAAGGAGAAGGTTACGGAGCATATCATTGTTGAAGAGGAGGACAAACAATAAACTGAGCAAGAGTTTTAGTTGATTGAGATTGATGATGAGGATGAAGATAGGGCTACTAGTGCAGGAAAGGAGGCCAATATTATTGATCTTCAAGCTAATCTTGATAGAGCACAATACGTTATTGATTTTCTTGAGCTAGAGAATCAGTAGCTAAAGGAAAAATAGACCATTAGTGAGGTCAGGGAAATTAGAGCTCAGAAAGAGGCAGGAAAGGCCAAATCTTTTCTGGATGAGACCTTGGGTAGTTTTGATGCTGTGTGAGTGGCAGAGAGCCAATTTGAATCTAGAAGGCCTACTAGAGAAGGTAAAGAGAGACACCGACATTTAGAGGAACATGGAAAAACATTATGCCATGAGAAATAGGATTGCAAGGGCCAAGCTCAAACAAGCCCATTCAAAGATTCGAGCTTTGACTAATGCGAAGGAGAAAGAGAATCTAAAAATTATTGCTAAGGTGTTCCCTCCAGGCCTCTAAGCCTTTATGAGCAAGAAAATTTCCAATTTTTTCACTTTTGTGCACATTTTGAATTTTTGACAGTTTGACTTGCAGAAAATTGGCCAAACGCATAGCGCCACTGGCGCTGCGCTCTTTTTTGGGGGAATAAAATGAAAAATGGGTAGAATATTCATGTTCCTAATGAATATTACATCATCCTTAGAAAGTTTCAGGAGATTTGGAGTAAAAATGGTTCCTCAAAAAGGCCAAAAACCACCGAACAATCACCATTCTGCCCTCTTTTTGGCACTGCCTATTACAGAGCATTTTGTCACTGTCCCTGCAATCCAAATCCCACACATTGGAGGGTCATTTCTATGACTTCTGAATAGTGTCATTCCTTGCAAATAACATCATTGCATCCCTTTTGATGAAGGCAACATTCTTCTTGTTGACATTTCCTTGAGTAGAGTATTAAAAATCCCTGTTTTTTCCTTGGCGCAAGTAGCCAGTTCTGCCCTCATGCCGAAGTGGAAGATTAACACTAGGGCCCATGCCACTTGGAACTTTGTCCCAGTGTAATGCTCATAACAAGCTATTTATGAATTTTTTTTTTTTAAATATAGATGGAGGTCAACCACCTCCAGGATGTGTCATTGGAAGTGGTTGAACTAAAACAACCACGGGCCTCCTCCCTTAGTTAGTAGTTTCCACCTACCTTGGAACACTTTTAAAGGATAGGCTTCCCTTCCATCTTTTTAGGGATCCCAACCTCCTCTTTTCCCTCTATATAAACAAGCCTTCTTCCTTTATGAAAACTAGCTGAACTTGAAGAACTGAACACATTATAGTTGAATAACTGAGTTATTGAGAAGGTAGAACAAGGAGAAATCCATCGAGAGGTCCCTTATCCCATCTGAATTCCCCAACGAGCTTTAAGACGTGCTTCACCTGAGCCCCGCTAGAGGAGACCGCAACGTCATAGCATGGTTGTATCTCTTCTTTCTACCTATTAATATAAGTGACTATTGTCTGGTTCCAGTCTTGTGTTTTATCTTTATTGAATGTGATATGCTAATCTTCTCTTACTGATTAGTAGCTTTTGGATGAAATTAATATGTGGTATGTTGTTATCATTTTCTGATCTCTGTGCAGGTGTCTAAATGTGATAAGCAGAAGGGTTGTGATTTTCCTTCATTCAGGAGCGGGAAGTTCTCATCATCACTACAAGTGTCAACGATAGCTTTGGACCACAGGTAGGCCATCTTATTTGCATCCTCTTTCATTCAAATGTCTAGGAACCTACACTATAGCATGATTCCTTGTTACTAGACCCACCCTAGGGCTATAGGGATCGTATTTGTCCCTAGTGGAGTCGCCAACTTGTTATGTAGGTAAAAATTATGTCCTCCGGATTATAACTGTGATTTTTCCCTCTATTTGGCTGTCGCTTTTAGTACAATTGCCATGGTTTTGGTGCAAGACGATGATGAAAATCATGAGCATGTTATTTATTACTTGTCTCGTAACCTTATCGATCCTGAAACATATTATGCTCATGTCAAGAAGTTAGCACTAGTTGCGGTCCAGGCCATTTAGTGCTTTCTTCATTATATCCTTTTGCGTATGGTGAATGTGATTTCCAATCGCAAACCCATGACCTATATTTTGTCTCAACAAATTCTGGGGGGGGAAATAACCCAAATGGATCATTATCCTTCAAGAGTTTTATTTGGAATTTACTTCTGCCAAATCTAAGAAATCATTGGTTTTCGCTGATTTGATTTGTTCCCTCCCTTCTGACACCGCTCTGACTCGTTTTAAGGACCGTATTCCAAACGATACACTTTTCTTGATTAGCACCCTCGACCCATGGTATGGTGATATCATCATCTATCTCCAGACTTCCAAGTTCCAATTTGAGTTGACAAAGGATGCCCGTCACCGCATCTGACATCATTTGTAACCTTATCGTATAGTCGGAGATACGCTCTATCATGTTGGAGTTGATTCTATACTTTTCTGATGTTTGACCCTCGAGAAAAACTGAGAAAATATTGAATGATTGTCATAGTGGCACCTGTGGTGGTCACATGTCTAGTTATGCTACAACACAAAAGATTCTTCATGCTGGTTATTTTTGGCCTTCTATTTTCAAAGACTGTATTGTCGGAGTTCATAAATTCCATGATTGCCAAATTTATGAACGCAAGATGCATGCGCCACCCATTCCTCTTCACCCTGTCATTATCGTTGGTCCTTTTTCCAAATGGGGCATCAATTTTATGACGTGTAACCCTCACTCGGCTGGGGGGCATGCTTATATCATCATCGCCATGGAATACTTCACCAAATGGGCTAAAGCAATGCCTACACTTTCCGTTGACGGTAAGACAAATGCTCAGTTCATATTCAACCATATTATTGCTAGGTTTGGTGTCCCTCAAGCCATTGTTACTGATCATGGTTCCCATTTTCGGCATTATATGGTGGCAGAGTTGACTTCCAAGTTGGGTCTGCGTCATGACAGCTCAACGCCGTACTACCCTCAAGCCAATGGCCAGGTTGAAGCTATGAACAAATTTCTTATCACCATGCTTCAATGTACGATTGGGATCCACAAATAAAACTGGCATCTCATGTTATTTTTTTCTCTTTGGGCATATCGAACCTTAGTGAAGAGTGCGACCAGATTTGCCCCGTTTCAATTGGTTTACGGTCTCGAAGCTACTCTCCCGATTGAGTGTGAAATACCTTCACTCAAGTTAGCTATGGAATTACTGACAAATAATTCTCCAGAAGAAGAGCATCTCCTTTACTTAGAGAGATTGGACAAAACTCATCGCTTAGCTGCTTTGGTCATTGAAGCATAAAAGAAGCAAGTCAAAGCTCATTTTTACCAATCAGTTTCTCCTCGTTCCTTCGTTGAAGGAGATCTCGTCCTCCTGTATGACCAAGCTCATGATAAGCTGGGGGTAGGAAAATTTCAACCTATGTGGCATGGGCCATACATCGTTAAATGTGTATTGAAAAATGGGGCCTATGAGTTAATTGACTATGAAGGTCATCCGCTTGAACAACCCAGAAATGGGTTGTATCTCAAAAAATATTATGCCTGAGTCATTCATGCATAACAAGTGCACATGGGTGTTTTTTTTTCATTTTTGTACATGTTTTGGGTTTGCTGTGCTTTGTGAAAATTTTCCTGCTTAATGGTCTTGCTTATTGTGCAGATGTCTATTACCCCTTATGTCGGTTTCGCGGATGGTGCTTCCTGTAATACCAAGAATTTTTCTTCGGCAGCCTGGGTAATTTATAATCCTGCTAGTGAGTTGATAGATCTACAAGGTATTTGTCTAGGATGAACTACAAATGATGTCACTGAATATAGCGTTGTCGTTGAACATAGCGTTGTCATTGAGTTATTAACTGGGGCAATCAACCTCGGTATACGCACATTGCTTGTAAATCTTGATTCACATCTTGTTGTTCTACAACTCAATAATTATTATTCAGTTAGAAATCCGCACATTCTGAGATTGTATTTATGTATTTGTTTACTGGAAAGAAATTTTAATTTCATTACTTATCAACATATTCCTAGATGAATGAACACGTTAACTGATACAGTGGCTAACATTGTATTAGATAGGCATTTGCATAATTTGTAAAAGCATCATCACATGTAAAAGATCCATGTAGGGAAATATATGTATATATATATCGCATGTTTACAACTGTGTGCATCATAACGTCAAAAAATATATGTATGTTTCTGCTACATCCTGAGACATCATGTCTTGCAAAATATGCAGATAAAATAAACCTAGGTGTCTAATCTGCATGGTGCTCATGATAACATGTCACCTGACCCATATATTGGCCGGTGCAGGCACCCCTATGAGCATGCCTGGCCAGGCATGAGGAACATCATCAAAAACGTCATAATGGAACTCCTTGGGTGATCCTAGGTTGCGCTATCTCGTCTTCCTGCCGTAGCCTCACCTTGAGTAAATCGCGAGGAATTCGCCTCGTTGGTGACATACGGGTGGGTCTCTGCGGGCCAATGTGCGCATCACATGGATTCAATGTCAGAACAGCCACTTAAATAAGAAAAAAAATCATATTACTCATAAAATTTTTAAAATGAGGTCATACCCAAATCTTCATCCCAATCTTCCCCTCAGAGTGGGAGGTCTAACTTCATCATCAATAATGTCTTTCTTTCTCTGCAGCTCGCTGTGTTTGTAATCTGATTATTAACATGAAATATACATCGGAAGCTCTTGATCCCATAGGATGAAATCGCCCCCTACCCTTGGCATCAGTGCTACCCATCGGACCATCCGTGGTTCTCCTGCTGGTGGGTTCGGAACTATAACCTCCTGTTTCTGAAAAATCGATAACTGTTCCAAGAAGAACGATACCAGAATGGATCCATAACCAAATTATTTCAGTTTTGTCTTCTTGCATTTGGTTATTTGGCGCTTCATGTTGATGGTTACGACCTCTACATAATTGTAGAGAGTCGGCGCCATGTAGTCCACAGCAAGAAGCAACTGTGTCTTCATTTCTTCATGCAGTGCTTGTGATCCAGCATCCCGTGTGATGGTATGAAATACCACCCGTAGTGTCAAATCAGGGATAGTTTGAATATCAACTTTCCCACTACCTGAACCTTTCCGCGCTCCTTGACATACCCTATCAATTACCATGGTCATGTTTTCCATGCAGGGCCAAGTGTCAGTTAGGAGTGGTGCTGCACCCATCCGCAATAATCCTGTGATGAAATATACATCGGAAACATCAATCTCAAGCTCTTGATCCCATAGGATGAAATTCTCTTGGTTTTCATCCCATATACTGACTAGATATTGTAGCAATTCTGGTTGGGCTCAAAGGCACTGTGTTAAAAAGAATTTGAGCAAACCACAGTTCCTGAGGGCTGCCATGACTCCCTCATTTTCCATGGCCAAATCATCTTCATCACTATGTTCCCTTTATTTCCATTCTATAACCATTTTTGCTCTTATCTACCTGCAAACACACAGATTCAAGTGGTATTAGTCAATATTTGTCCTTGAAATTGTGAAAAATTGGGACATTGGATATGTATTTTTGTTTGAAATCGGGTTGTGCCGTTGGCACGACTGTTTCTAAAACATTCGTGCCAATGTGCGCGCCCTAGTATTAAAAATGGGCATTTGGTGCGACTCTATGCCTGAAACCCGCACCAACCGTGCAACCCTATATTTTGCAATTTCTCCCCCCAAATTCAAAATTGACAAATGCAGGAAGCAAAGAATAGCTTAAAATGACAAGAGGGATCTCAGCTCTTACCTGGAGTTGACGAATTTGTGATTGGTGTACTGGATTGGCCGCTATTGTCGCCGCAAGATCAGACAATAAGATGGATGAAAATTTCTCCACAAGAGGTAAAAGTGAAAAGTAATTATTTTTTACCATTTTTCGGCATTTTATAAATTTTTCACAACCCTAATTAGGTTTTAAGGCATGTTTTTCGATTATTTTATTGTATTATTTTTGAAAAATACGTTTTACACATGTCTCTTGTGCAGCAACAGGTTTCTTATGTGACAGTGATGAAGTAACAAGTTAGATTTTATACTTTTTCAGACTCGGTAAAAAAACGAAAAAGTCACTACTGGAGTCATATTTCAGCTCTTTTCTGACTCTCTAAAACTGAAAAGATTGCCGAGACGCTTGTCATTTTGAACTCGTTAAATGGATGGGAAAAAATATCTACCCAGTATACCTTTAACCCTTTTTCGGGCTGGGATATATTATTTACGAAAAAGGAATACCTTAGCCTATCATGACTAAGAGGTTCTCTCAGACACAATTTTATACCTTTTTAGATCTGTGAGACTACCTACGAAAAGGGATTTCTGGAGTTTTCTTTTCTGCCTTCTTTTCAAACTCTCTAAACAGGAAATGATGCCGAGTTCTTCCTTTGTCAAAATCATTAAACTCTGATGACATCGGGCTTCGTCACCATGATGTTATTCAAGTTCCTCCTTCCTAGGGCTCGTAAAATGTACTAGGATGGATTTGTCCAAAGAAAAAACTTACAGTGCAAGAATATTCTATCCCCTTCAATCTTGTTTTCAAAAATAATTGGGGTACTCACCAGAAATGGTGGGAGAAAATGGAACCAGATTGTAGTCCTGTTGGCAGTATGTCACTCTTGAACATAGCACTTGTCTGCATTCGTGTCGGGTTAGGGATATCTCATTTAGTCATTTTTTCCTCCATGGGTTTGGGTAATCTCTTTTGACCTCTCATTTTCTCTTTTCCATTTCGTCATGACCTCAGATCCTTTGATGTCAAATACTACCAAATCGAGTGTCGTGCTGCTGATATGTTCAAGAGAAGTTTTCCCTTGAAGTTTTCAACCTCCCTCTGATTCTTTGTTGGTCCTGATTCACAAACATCATATTCCTCTGTCTCGTGTCTATGATGTGGGAAACATTATGGCCCACCTTCGATTAGGTCACTTCCTGTCGACTTCAACTCATTATCCAGGAATTTGATCTAGAGACTCCTTTTCGGTACCTTGGAGCTTTCATGCCTCAATGGCAGGTTCTTCGCATTCGACGTAAGGTCCACATCATTGGCCTTCGATCGATTGACTCTGCAGGTTTTCGACGCCAGATCATTGTTCACATTCTGTGGATTGTACCTTTCATACCTTGAGAGCCGTTGTCATTATTGGTGGTTTCTCTTGTGTCTGTTAACAACTTTCATCATTGGCTAGTAATCAGATGATTTTCTTGCATGTTCAACTTCAGATCACATATTCGCATGCTTGAATTTGTATTTGTTCGGATTGAGACGGAGCGAAAGACCCTGGGTTTTGTCTGATAAAACCCAGGCTGCGGGTTCTTTGTGGATTATCATGACATATTGCATGAATCTTTGATTGGATGGTGGCGTCCATAGCTATATCTCAGTTTTTATATACTCTTTTATGGATGGCTGCACCCATGCCACATGATCATGTATCAGAAATATCAGTTGTATTTGTAATTGAAATTTTTTCGATAGTGGTGTTTGGCTCGAATGCATTCTCATAAAGCATTTCACCCCTCCCTCTCCCTCAGACTTCATGCTTTAGGGGGCATTTGTTACATAGCATTTTGTCACTGTCCCTGCAATCCCCATCCCGCACATTGGAAGGTCATTTCTATGACTTCTGAATAGTTTCATGCCTTGCAAATAACATCATTGGATTCCTTTTGATGAATGAAACATTCTTCTTGTTGACATTTCCTTAAGTAGAGCAATAAAAATCCCTGCTTTTGCCTTGGCGTGAGTAGCTAGTTCTTCCCTTGCGTAGAGGAATATTAACACTAGGGCCCACGCCACCTGGCACTCTGTCCCAGTGTAATGCCTATGCCAAGCTATTTATGAAATGTTTTTTAAAAATAGAGTTGGAGGTTCCATTCCAACCACCTCCGAGATGAGTCATTGGGAGTGGTTGAACTGTAACAACCACCAGCCTCCTCCTTTAGTTAGTATTTTTCACTTCCCTTGGAACACTCCTAAAGGATAGGCTTCCCTTCCACCTTTGTAGGGATCCCAACCTCCTCTTTTCCCTCCATATAAAAAAGCCTTATCCCTTTATGAAAGCTAGCTGAACTTGAAGAACTGAACACATTATAGTTAAATAAATGAGTTCTTGAGAAGGTATAACAAGGAGAAATCCATCGAGTGTTGTGAAACCATCTCCAGAAATAGAAGAAAATAGATATCAATGCCTTAGAAATAAGCCACTTCGAGGGGGAAACCTCCAATACATTACATGAATGAACAATTCTTAGATGATACAAATTACAAAACCTCCTTTCTATATATAGGAGTCCATGGGGCCACAATGTAATCCTAGCCGACCTAACAATAATAAGGGCACAATAATAACAATATGGGGGTTACAGTGGTACAATAATAACAATAATGGGGTTATACTAACAACAATAAGGGACTATACTAGTAATATAGGGGCCTAACATGCCCCTCTCCTTCAAAAAAGTGTTGTCCTCAACACTTGAGTAGCTCTGGGTGCTTCGATATAAAATTATCATCCTCCCATGTAGAATCTTCACTGGGTAAGTTCTTCCACTTGATGAGATACTCTGAAATTGATCGATTTCGTAGCTGTCGAGTTCTTGTTTCCATGACCGCTTCAGGTTCCAATATAATTTTTCCTTCCTCATCAAGTTTGGGCAATATTGTTTGACCTGGAAGATTTTCACCTATAACCTTCTTTAAGCATGAAACATGGAAAATTGGATGCGCTTGTGAGGAAGCAAGAAGCTCCAAATTGTATGCCACTGTACCAATCTTTTGCAACACCTTGTAAGGACCATAGTACTTTGGAGATAATTTATTACCCTTCTTTGATCAGGTGATCAAGTCCTCAATGGGAAAAATGCTCAAAAACTTAGTTGCTCAAAATTGGTCCAAACCAGAATGACTGGAAAGAGCTCAGAAAAATGATCCTGTAGACATGAACGACACTAAAAACCGATGCTGTATGAGAAAGTTATTCATCTTTGAAGTTTGCCAATTTCAGTTAAAAAATGGCCAATTTGATTTTATAAAAATATTTTATTTAAAAAAATAATATTCCACGGAATATTCTGGGAATATTTCGTGGAATATTCCATAGAATATTTTGAAAAATATTCTTGAAGCGGACAATCAGTGGGCGCCACGTGGCCAGCCCGGAGGCCACCACATGGCCCCAAGAATTCGAATGAAATTGCATTTCAAAAATTTGTTTGACGCGGCAGGATTTGACCCCGAGTCGGGGTGGAGCCAACCGGGCGGCCCAACTATTGGGCCACTGTAGTTCTTATAAACCATGGTCACAAATTTATATTTAAACTGTATGTTTTGTTTGGGCGGGGCCGTAAAGGGGCCAGCCCTTACGGGCCAGCCCCTCCTTCATAGAACCTATGGCTCAGAACCAGGAGGCTATTTGTCGGTGCACATTACATCGGGTTATGGTCACATAGGACTGGCGGAAGGTGCGGAGACACATTTTATTATATGGTTTAAACTTTAACACTTCCGCATTTAACTCTATGTTTACAACAATATGGCTGACGGGTGCGGTCCTATGGACCCCCATGGCCCCTATCCCTAACCACCTTCAGACTGGCGGAGTTATGGCGGATTCCGCTTAATTTGGTGGTCGCCCCTTATTTGTCGGGCTCAATTGAAGTTATCCACATTTAGTGGAGCTTTTCAAGGGCACACTGGGCAAAAACTTCAGTTGACCATAACTTTGGCTAGGGAAGTCCAATTGGGACGAATGTTTTTTTGATTTTGGGGTATTGAAGCATTCTAAAGCTATTGGGATAGGTTGCAGAGCCATCAGGGCAATCTGTCAGTGATTTTATCAGCGAATTTTCTTGTGGAGCCACCAGGGCTTGGTGAAAGATTAGCTATATTGGACTATACTCATCCATTTGAGGTGAATGAATAGTCGATTTTTACTATTTTCAGTCCTCTGTTTCTGAATTTGCAGCTAATTTAGCCTTTTGAGGCTTTCTTCTCAGTGTAATACTTATTTTGAGCATTAATGAAAGAGGGAAAAGCCTATTTGGAGGCTTTTGGACCCAGCAGAGGTAGCCCAAGAGAGGGGTGAACTGCTTAAACAAATGCTTACTATCATGTTGTGCATTTTTGCTGCTATATTCCAAATTTTACTACATTAAACAATAATTTTTAATAAGTCCACTTTTCACAATGAGACTTATACAGTGATCAAAACTCATTTGTTTCACTTCAAACCACATTACTTCCATTGCAGAATACTTGAACTTGCTTATTCACACATAAAATTTTGGTTAACGAACACTTTGCAAATATAAACAAATACTTTCATTGCCAGATCGATTTAGTGTTTAACTTATATTTCTTTAGGTAGAGCCAGTAAGAGGGCCAGAAGCTTCTGGTTTCATCCTTTCTAGTAAAGGTGAAATAACTAGTAAAAGTCCCTACTGTCTATCTCTGTATAAGAAATATTTTGTTCACACATTTCAGATCATTGTTAGCTTGCTTGAGGGACATTTTTTTGTATGGTTGTAGCCATAAAAATACCCAGTATCCTACATCAAAACTTCTCTCACTGAGATGTTGATTTGCGTGTTGTTTCATTTGATTTTGTGCCAAATTTAGGTTATCCTTTAAGAGTTGGAGAACTTCTTGTTGATACTTGATGTGATCTTCCACTTCTTGAACCTTCGAATTTTCTCTTAAAGATGATGTTATGGATAGTGGATGATATCCATAAAGTGCCATAAATGGGGTCATTTTTGCTGCAGTATGGATGGAAGTGTTATACCACCATTCAGCGAGAGGTAACCACTTGACCCATTGTGTTTGTTTATCAAATACAAGATAGCGAAGATATCTTTCCAAACATTTATTTACTATCTTAGTTTGACCATCGGATTGAAGATGACAAGATGAGCTATGAGCTAATTGAGTACCCAAACAAGAAAATAACTCTGTCCAAAAATTTCCCGTAAAAATGGAATCTCTATCGCTCACAATAACCTTTGGGTTTCCATGTAGCTTTTGAATTGTTTCCATAAATGTAGTTGCAACTATTCTTGATTTAAATGGATGAGATAATGCACAAAAGTGTGCATACTTGGTAAGTGTATCAACTACCACCATGATGACACTCTGCCCTTTGGACTTAGGTAAACCTGTGATAAAATCCACTAAAATCTCCTCCCAAAGTTGACTTGGAATGGATAAAGGTTGTAGAAGACCCGGGGTCTTAATTGTCTCCACTTTATTCTACTGGCAAACCAAAAATTGTGCCACAAACTTTTGAATATCAGATTTAAGGCCATCCCAAAAAAATTCTTTCTTCACCCTGTGGTAAGTTTTTAAAAATCATGAGTGTCCTCCTAAAGGAGAAGTGTGCAATTCGAAAAGAATCTTTTGTTTTAGTTGGGAATTCTTACAAAGATATAAGTGATCTTTGTACCATAAGCAATAATTTTTCCAACTAAATGTATCAAATGTACTAGGATCTTGCTGCAATTTTTGAATGAGTGTTGAAACTTCTTCGTCCTTCTTCCATTCATCCCTTGCTTCAATTATCCAATCTGGTTGGAAAATAGAAATGACACAAAGCAATGCCTCCACCTCTTCATTCTTTCTTGAGATTTCATTCGCAACAACAGTTAGTTTCCCTTTTTTGTAGATTATTTCAAAGTCATAACGCAACATCCTTGTGACCCATTTTTGCTGCTCTTCTGAAGATAGTCTTTGTTCCAAAAAGTATTTAAGACTATCATGATCATTTTTTACCTTGAAGTTTCTTCCCATTAGGTAAGGTCGCTATTTCTTTGGTGCATGCAGTATTGCTAACATTTCCTTCTCATAAATTGCTTTCTAGAAATACTTTCCTTTGATTGGATGACTTTCAAAAGCAATGGGTCTTCCTTGTTGCATTAAAACAACACCAATTCCATTTCCTGAGGCATCACATTCCACAATAAAGGTTTTTGTGAAGTCTGGCATAGCTAAGACTGGTGTTAGGCACATTACCTATTTAAGATGTTCAAAGGCCTTAGTTGCTTCAGGAGTCCATGAAAATGCATCTTTCTTCAATAATGTTGTTAGAGGTGTTGCTATTATCCCATAATTCTTAACAATCTTTTGATAATACCCTGTTAACCCGAGAAATCCTCCCAAGTGCTTTATGGTTGTGGGGACTTTCCATTCCTTAATGGCTTTAATTTTGTTAGGGTCTACCTTAACACCCTCATGAGATACAATATGACCCAGATATTCCACCTCTTGTACTCCAAAGAAACATTTGGATTCCTTTGCATATAATTGTTTCTCCTGCAATAGTTTGAGAACCATGTCAACATGTTGAACATGATCCTTCCACGACCTGCTATAGATTAGTATATCATCAAAAAATACCAGCACAATTTTTCTAAGGAAGGGTTTGAAAATGGAATTCATCAACCCTTGAAATGTAGAAGGTGCATTGGTAAGGCCAAAAGGCATGACCAAAAATTCATAATGACCCTCATGAGTTTGAAATGCTGTTTCCGGAATATCTTCAGTCTTCATTCTAATTTGATGATATCCTGAACAAAGATCCAACTTGGTAAAATAAATTGCTCTATGTATTTCATCCAATAATTCATCAATCACAGGAATGAGAAATTTATCTTTAATGGTGAGCTTACTGACCTCCCTATAATCCGGACACATGCACCATGATCCATCCTTCTTGTGTACCAACACTATAGGAGTAGAGAAATAACTTTGACTAGGTTGAATTATACCAGCCTCTATCATTTCTGCAATCATACATTCAATTTCTCTCTTTTGGACATTAGGATATCTATAAGGCCTGATGTTTGGAGGAACACTTCCTGAAGAATAGGTGGGAGTCCTTTTGGAGTTTCAAACACTCTAGAATGATTGTCCAAGACTTTTTGGAGATCTGTAGAAATATGTGATTTTGATGTTGGAACTTCTAGTGAGAATAATTGTGCAATTACACCTCATTGTTCTTTCTTTAGAAGCTTTGTCATGACATTAGAGCTTATTATCTTTTTCGGCTTCCCCGCAATACCCCATAATTCGACTTCCTTTCCTTCTGAAAAAAAATTAAAGAAAATTTCTTGAAAATTAAAAGCTACTGTCCCCAAAGATTGTAACCATTTTACTCCTAGTACAACATCAGCACCTCCCATAGGAATGGAAAGAATTGGAATATTCAATACATATTCTCCCATGGTTAGCTTGATATTATGGCATTTTCTATAGAAATTTATAGTTCCTCCATTTTCAACCATCACTTGACATTCTGGTGTTGGGTATAGGAAACAATTCAATTCCTTGTCTACCTTACAATGAATAAAGTTATGGGTACTACCTGAATCAATCAACACTATTACCTTTTTCTTCTTTATATGTCCTTCTATCTTGAGAGTTTTAGGAGTGGTAATTCCTGCCAATGCATTACACGATATGGTCAGACTTATTTCTTCCTCTTCTAGGGCTGGTTCCTGGTGTATATCCTCTTCTTGTTCATTTTCTTCTTCCTCTTCACAATCTATGTAAAATAATTTCTTCTCAGCACACTTATGACCTTTAGTGTATTTTCTATCACAACTGTAGCAAAGCCCTTTTGCTCTTTTTTCTTCCAATTGTTGTGGTGTCAACCTTGTAGGTTGTGGAAATTTAGGAGTAGCAACACTTCCATCTTTATAGAAGTGAGTGGTAGGCTTCCTTGTCGCCATAATTTTACATTCAATTTTTCTTGCCAACCTGAATGCCTTCTCCAATGAATCAGGTTCCAAAACGCGAACTTCATGTTGGATGTTATCCTTTAAAGTACCTATGAAGGGATCAATCCTGTGTTCCTTTGAAATATCAGTTACCCTTATATTCAATTTTTGGAAGTCCTCAATGTGCTCCCCCACTGAACACTTTTTCTTGAGATTTATCAATTGGCTAAAGAAAGTGTTGCTCTTTGCATCCTCATAATGTTCTATCATTTCCTCTGTAAAAATTGACCAAGTGACAATTTTTTTACTAGAGCAAAGCCATCGATACCATAAAAATTTATTTTGTTCTAAATGTAAAGTTGCAATGCGTACCTTTTGTGTGTTTTGCACATTATTGAGATTAAAATATTGCTCCACCTGTAGCATCCATGTTACAGGATCCTTTCCACCAAACTTCCTCATATCCATTTTTGGAATATGGTGGTTCTTCCCTCCAACATTAGAGTTTATGAAATCATGATTAACATCTATTTTGTTCTCATCGTGATTTTCCTCTACTATCTTTTCACCATTAGGAATCATTTCTTGTATCAACTTTGTCAAACCTTCGATGTCTGCTTTTAGATCATTCTTCATGTTTTCCATCTTAGCTTCCATACCATCTTCCATGCCATCTATCTTAGATTCCATGCCTTTCTTCAAACCATCCATCTTAGTTTCCACACCTTTCTTCAAAACTTCCATGTCATTTTTTGTTGCTCTTTGCGAGAGCGAAATTTGTTGCACTTGCTCTTGTAATTTTGATATGTCATGTTGCCATTATTCATCTTCATGAGTCATAGTAGAACCTTATAAAAGCTTAATAGGTGTTGAATTCTTTTTAGGGGCCATTTTAGAAATCAATATTGATATCTATTCTACGATATGCCCTTGGAATCAATTCAACTTGATTCTTCAAACAAGACTTATGCAATTCGGGAAAAAAATACACACCTTTTACTTGCTTTTGTAGAGCTCTATATTGAAATTGAATTATCTCTATAATTGAAGATCCTCACTATCTGAAATTTGGCTCTGCAGTAGTCCTTTGAAGCTTCTTTCAAATTCCACAGGTCTGACTTGATTTGGATTCTTCAAGGGAAATTTATGTCCAATGTCCCACAATGACTTAATTATGGATTGGTTCCGTAGAGTGAACTTGTATGACTTGCCACGTGTCACTGTTTTCTCCTTTGGTTCTAAAATTTATAGACAAGAAAATACAGTCTGTGTACTTCCAACCACTTTTTACAGAATTCCAATCCGATGCTCAGAGAGAGAGTTATGAAGATTTTCCCATGATCACCTCTTTGAGATGAAATT
Organism: Pinus albicaulis; assembly: GCA_034641835.2. Lineage (NCBI taxonomy): Eukaryota > Viridiplantae > Streptophyta > Pinopsida > Pinales > Pinaceae > Pinus > Pinus albicaulis. The sequence continues at coordinate 136,700 of JAXQQM020060418.1, forward strand.
AGGGAGCCTGAACAATACCTAACTTCCATAGATCATATCTCTGAAACTGTTGTGAACCAAGCTCTAAAATTTTGCGATGATTTTCCTCAGGATCTCGGCTTCGCACTCTAAAAATTTCATCTTCTAAACCTTCTTAGAAAAAAAATTATAGAGAAAATTCTGCGATGACCTGTTTAAGTGAAATTCAAGAGCCTGAAAAAAGCCCTACCTTCCACAGATCATATCTCCACAAATATTGTGAACCAAGCTCTGAAATTTTGTGACGATGTTCCTCAAGATTTTGGCTTCACACCCTAAAAATTCCAGCTTCTTAACCTTCGTAGATAAAACGTTATAGAAAAAATTACACGATGACCTGTTTGGAGCAGTGAAAGCCTAGAATCCAAAGCTCTGATACCAAATGTTGTGAAACCAGCTCCATAAATAGAAGAAAAGAGATATCAACGCCTTAGAAAAAATCCACTTCGAGGGGGCAACCTCCAATACATTACATGAATGAACAATTCTTGGATGATGCAAATTACAAAACCTCCTTTCTATATATAGGAGTCCATGTGGCCATAATGTAATCCTAGTGGGGCCACAATGTAATCCTTGCCAACCAAACAATAATAATTTAAGGGCACAATAATAAAAATATGGGGGTTACAGGGGTACAATAATAACAATAATGGGATTATACTAACAACAATAAGGGACTATACTAGTAATATAGGGGCCTAACATCGAGAGGTCCTTTATCTCGTCAGAATTCCCCGACGAGCTTTGAGACGTGCTTCACCTGAGCCCCGTTGGAGGAGACCACAACGTCAAAGCATGGTTGTATCTCTTCTTTCTACCTATTAATATAAGTGACTATTTTCCGGTTCCTGTCTTGTGTTTTATCTTTATTGAATGCAATATGCTAATCTTCTCTTACTGAGTAGTAGCTTTTGGATGAAATTAGTATGTGGTATGTGGTTATCATTTTCTGATCTCTGTGTAGGTTTCCAAACGTGATAAGTGGAAGGGTTGTGACTTTCCTTCGATCAAGAGCGGGAAGTTCTCATAATCACTACAAGTGTCGATGATAGATTTGGACCACAGGTAGGCCATCTTATTCACATCCTCTTTCATTTAAATGTCTAGGAACCTACACTCTAGCATGATTCCTTGTTACTAGACCCACCCTAGGGCTAGAGGGATTGTATCTATCCGCAGAGAGGATTTACCTACATAACACTGCCGTTGTGAATTTAGCAGTCTTGGGAACACATGTTTTTGAAGAGGAAACTCAGCACCATTATGGAAAGTGAAAGCAGATCTGGAAACTAGACTCAGATTCCTTTCCAATGAGCCATCATGGAGCTCATTTGGACACCAGAAAGGCCTCCAAAAGTTGGCAACAAAACATGCCATTTTCTTAGTCTTGGCATTGCACGTTTTCACTAGTGCTACGCCCCTATACCTTGGAACTGCGCCCTTACCAGGAGTTATTGAAAAATTTATTATAAAGCCTTAAAGTCAAACTTTTTCCAAAATTAGCTCAGTAGTTATGTTAGAAGCTATTATTACAATATATGAGTCTTAGATATTTTTCCTTGGGCCTTGCATGGTCTCAAAGGTCAAAATGCATTAACTATGTAATAAATACAAAATTGAAACCCTAGGTAGGGTTAACCTCCTCATTTTACAGATAAATACTGCATGTAAGCTTCATGTTTTTTGTTGGTTAGTTGGTTGTTGAGCTGAATAGAGCATAGAATCTAAGTTGTAATGAAGTTTGGCTTTGGAGCTTTGTAATTGTTTTAGGCTAGATGTTAATGGAACAAGCACATTCACAGGATTCATGAAATTTGTTAAATGGTGTTGTTGTTCTTATCTTATACTTTTCTCCTTTTCTTTTCCATATTGTTCATCCTTTCTCTTATAACAGAGCAGAAAATTTAGAAGATATGCTGCTAGAGGCACCTTAATTTTACCTGCTTTCTATTGTTTAAATGTTTTCCTCTACTAGGTTTGATTGGATAACTTAGGAGTTCCCTGCTCTCCATTTCCATCTAGTTTGTTTTCTTGAGATTAACTTGGTAGAGTTTGGCTAAATAAGTTTATGGTTTGCCTTGTCCTTTGGTTCTACTTGAAATCTTGTTCTCGAGGGTTACTTTGAAGTTTACTTATTAGGGTTTAGCTAAAGAAGTTTATGGTTTGCCCTGTCCTTTGGTCTATCTTGAAAAGTCACTTTGAAGGTCTATGAAGTCTGATTGAAGAAATTAGGAGTTCCCTGCTCTTTAATTATTACTAATTTTTTTATCTTAAATGTTTTCTTTGTCTGAAAGTAAGTAGCTAGAGAATTTAGGAGTTCCCTGCTCTCTAGAGTTTGTTGGATTGTTGTTTTAAAGTTTACTTACTAGGGTTTGGCCAAAGAAATTTATGGTATGCCATGTCCTCTGGTTCTTTCTTCAAAATAGTAATCTTAAAGACTCTTCTTGTTCTAGTACACGTTAAAGGATTCTTAATTTCTCTTTAAGCTACTAAAATCACAACTTAATGTTAATTTCACATCCACCTAAGCTATTAAGATCCATTTGGCGTTGTTAGCTTTGCTTATGGAATACCCTTGATTCATTGATGTACTCCTTAGACCTTTTGCAGACCCCATATCCCAATGGTTTGAATGTCTCTTACTCTATTTTTTCTTCCTAACAAGAAACCCAACCAAACAAAACAAAACAAACAATCCCTATCACTTGAACTAGCCTAAAATTAGTATCTTAAATCAATCAGGAACACCCTTGTGCTAAACAGCACAACAACCCTGCTAAATAAAAAATGAATGCAAAGTGTAAGTAGACCAATATCAAAATGATAATCTAAAACATGAATAAAAAAGGCTACCATCCTCTCCATATATAGCAAGTGAACCTCCTCACATTGGGTCCCATCCATACTTGCCACGAAGCTCATGCAAGTTGTCCTCCACTAAAACTACGTTATCCCATTATAAAGGCCACTCCTCCATGACAGCATTGTTGACTTGGTCAAAGTTGACTGAATCAACATGATCCAATCCCTGTTCACACCAAAAGGTTCTTAATCCAGCTGCTTATTCTTCCTCCTTTCACATTAGGAGTGTTATTATTCCTTCTAAAGAGGTTTATGGGCCTCCCTACCCACTTATTCACCTAACTAGTGATAAAACAAACTATAATATTCCATTTAGATGAAGACTAAATTTTTGGAATATTACAAGGTGATTGAGATGTGAGAGAAAGCCTTAGAGATTGCTATGAAACTAGATGTATGGCATTCGTCCACACTAAGGATCAGTGTCCCCTACTATAGGACTACATGCAGGCTGGGGGGCCCAGCCCATTGCATCCCAGAGAGGCTGCGGGACCAAGTGGTCCAATGTTATGGTGTGCTGACTATCGCGTAGCTAGACTACATGATACCAACCACTGTCCCCGTCTTGGTGCTTATGTTCCATAATTAAAGCAAAAATGGTGTCAATTTTTCTCCTCTGTGGGACATGGCGAGCATAACTGTCAGACCTATGACTTGATGATAGATTGAGGGAACCTATACAGGGTATAGGCTGATGCTTCTTCACCACTATCTCCCTTAGGCAGAGGAGGTTCCCCAGCAAGAAGAAGGGGAGGGGGAACGGGTGGAGGCGCAGGTTGAGGAAGAGGGAAATTGAACTGTTACAAATGTGGGGAAATAGGGTACTTCGCAAGGGACTGTCTGAACCCTGCACGACAATCTTGTAGATATTATAGACAATTGGATCACGTGATCGAAGATTTCCTAGTTTTGATAGCAAAAATGCAGGAAAAATAGCCGACGCCAATGCATAATGTGCAGAGGGTTAAGGCGGAGCCACACAATGAGGGGCCAATTATTAATGTCATAACGCGCAGCAGCATGGCTACTGGGGGAGCTGAGGAGAAAGTTGCGACTGAACCCCTTATCTGGAAGGCTGCTATCAAAATTAAAGCTTGGACCTACAGAAGGAGAAAGAAACCTTTGTAGCAGCCTGCAAGGACTTTGCCAAGGATGAGGCATCTACCTCCAAGGCTGCAGCAAACCTAAGAACATACGACGAAGTTAAACCATTCCTACAAGCATGTATGAAGCTGCTATGCAACCAGAAGGTAGTAGAAAATCTTCAAAGACTGATATACAGCTACACAAAAAGAACTAACCCTCCTATAGGTGTTAGAGATGTTCACAAGTTGTACAAGCACAAGAAACGTACGTGGTGGGAGATGCGGCCAACAACACAGATCGATGACTATGAAATGGATCAGGTCATCTTGGGTCTGGGATCAGATGTGAATGTAATTCCCAAGAAAACATGGCAGGGGATGGGAGAACCTAAGCTAGAATGGTCCATTATACAACTGTGCATGGCTAACCAATAGAAAATCATACCATTAGGGAGGATGTCAAAGATTATGGTAGATATTGCAGGAGTTAAGGTATGTGAAGATTTTGAAGTCATTCAGATTGTGGAAGATGTGGACCCTTATCCTGCGCTCGTAGGACTGGATTGGGTGATAGACATGGGAGGCATTATCAATCCGAAGAAAAGGAGCATGGTTTTTGAAAATGAGGGTACAAGGGTGATAGTCCCACTAGACCCCGTAGAAGGAGAGCGGTATATAGAATAGGTGCACGAAGAAGAGTACGTGGATCACATTTATAAATTAACAGCTCGGGATGAGGATTGGATCATTCCTACATCTAGCGGTGGTGTGATTTGTTGGGAAAAAGATAGTGAATGCCTCTCTGACTCCGATGGGGAGATAGAAAATTGGCAGAATCGATTACATGATGTATCTGCACTGCGATGTCTCAGGATCACGAAAATATTCTAATGTATCTCCTCAGAGGTAAGAGAATTTCCCTACTTTTATGGTTCTGGTAGTGTTAGAGATTTTCTGTGAACATTTGAAGCCGAAGTCCCAAGGGAACGAAGGATGTGGGCACTTAAACTAGGCATGCCCAAAACCCCTGCACAGTGGTGGGAAACAAATAAGGGGACATTCCAGGGTTGAGAGGAATGTTGTGAAATGATGGTCTTGCGGTTTGAACCCCCAGTCCACCTGCACATGAAGACTTTCCTTCACCCAGGAGACCTGTTAGGTCCCTGTAATTTGTCATATTGGTAAGACCAAATTGAACAAGGGTAACATCAAACCAACTTTGGAGTCCTAGGACCTATTCTTCCTAGACTCGGAGAGGGCTCTCTCTATGTTTGTATAAAAGATGTAACTTGATTATGCTTATTTTAGGCTAGTTAAAGTGATAGGTTTGTTTGTTTTGTTTTGTTTGGTTGGGTTTGTTAGTATGAATCTTTCATCGTAAAATATCACTTTAGCTACGCATAACAAATAGCCCTAATATCAATCGTGGCTGCAAAATACCTTTAAGTTTGCTGCACAAATTCAGATCCAAGCATAAAAGACATTAAGCAGGAAAAATGTAATATAGCTCCATGCATCCAATAGAAAAGACAAGAACAATGTGTTTAAAATAATTTTATATTATATTAAAGAATGGGGCACCTGAGAAGAAAACAAGAAAGGTGTTTTCCAGTTCTCTTCAATGGGATGGGTTCTTGAAATTCCTCAGTGTTTCAGATCTAAAATTCCTCTCTTCTATTGATATGGAAAACCTAGACAAACATAGAACTCAATGGGAGCTCACAATGCAAAAATGGAAAAATGGTGACCAAGAATAGATCCAGAGTGATCTAATGCAATGGAGGTGACTAATGAATGGGGAAAACCCTTCTATTTATAAAAAAATATTGGGGTGTTCTAGAACTCGGTGCGTGAATAAAATATTATTAATCAAATTCTAGAATCACCCTTTAGGAATATTTTGTTATATTTGTTGGAGGGAAAAGGGTTTTTGACTTGGGTCAATTCCTTTATTTATAAATAACAAATAAATAAATGATTTATTTATTATTTTAGGGAAATGATGGGAATATAATTAAATAAATAATGGTTTATTTAATTATTTAAAAATGATTTAGTCAAATTTAACTAGGAATAACATTTGAATAGTGATTTAAATAACTTATTCTTAGGAAATAATCAAATAAATAATGATTTATTTAATTGATTTCCTTGTTTTGGGTTAAATATGACCAGGAAATATAGACAAATGTTAATTCACATGGTGAAAGCAATTTTACTTAGGGTAAAATTGGTCTTACATGGTGTACTTGGGTTCATCTAATCATAATAGGTTAGATGACCAAAAAATGGTGTAACAGATTTCCCCCCAACGTACGAGTATTAGGAGAAAATCGTATGACCGAAGTACGTTGTAAGAACTCAATCACTAGACGACAAGATGGAAATGAGAGAGAGGAATGTAAGGTAGTCTAAAGTGTTGAAGAACTAGACCCTGAGGAGACGAGACTTACAGGTGCAACAAGTCTCAAGTTTATGAAGTGGTACCAATGCGAAAGGCGACAGGGGAGGCATACCTATGCCCGCTGAAACAATAGTACAAAAAATAAGGTGCCCGGAAAACCACGGAACGCAATGATGAAATAGGTGTTGGCCTAAACATGAGCCAGAGAAATAGAAGGATGAATCTCACATACATGTTATGCCTGGAATAACCGTCAGGACTTATACAATAATAGTTTAGTACACGAGATACAAATATACCCAAATGCCCCCTACACATGGGGAGGGGCCCACAAACTCTGACTGATACAAGAAAATCGAAAAAGGCTCTACAAGCGATGGAGGCCGATATCATCAAATAAGAGGAGCTGCATCAAGGGCAGAAATGAAGAAGTCATCCGGGCATGTGGGGGGCTACCTGGAGGGCCACCCGCTCATGAGTGTTGAGACATCTCACACACACCCGAGTATCACCAATAGCTGTTGCTGCATCACTGAACCATCAAGTGCATAGATCACGATCAAGCTGAAACGAGTTCGAACCAAGGTACACTGCCCCCTGGGACTAACTTCTGGAGTAAATGAGCTGATGTCGACAGAAGAAGATCTGCCATAGGTGAGGCAATAAGGGGTCCCCAACTAAGGCATGGGGGAAAAAGTAGAGTGACTAATAGATGGACACTAATGATGATAATGCAATGAGGGATAGATCCAATGGGGACCATAAAAATCATGAGTATAAAATGGTATCTCATGACGGAAATTATCACGAACGGAAATGAGTGTGGGGGCAAGGTGGTGCCCCCACTAAAATGTGTTGTGAGTGAGAAAATATGATTTTAAGGAGAGGTGAAATAAGGCTTCGTGGACAACAGGTGTCCTGCTGAAGTAGTGAAATGCAAAAACAAACATATTCTAGCTATCTACAAGAGAATAAAACATGCATTTTGAGTGGGAAATTCTAAGGGTAATATCTCTTAAGATAGAGTGCATTGCAAGGATTAGGAAGGGGGTGGCCTTCAAATTCCTCTAAAAGATATGCCCCCTTCCCAAGATCTTTACTGATGATGTAAGGACCTAGCCATAATGAGTCGAACTTCCCACGACCGAGAGTATCGTGAGCCTGGTCATATACTAGAACAAGGTCACCTTCATGAAAGGTGCGAGGGTGGACTTTTCGGTCATACTGAGCTTTGGTGCACTTTTTGGCTGCTTCAAGGGTTTGTAATGCAACACAACGATCTTTAGAGGTGCGCTCAGGCATGATAAGTCATTGTTCTAGAGGTTGGGTATCAGGGAGAAGTTTGACGGCCAAATGAAGGGAAGGGATTTCACACTCAATCGGTAAGACTGCCTCCTCACCGAAGACCAGCTGGAAAGGACTGAAATCGGTGGCAGTTTTAACAGAAGTACCATAAGCCCAAAAAGTAGGGAAGAGCATGAGGTGCCAATTGTTTTTGTGCTTATTCACCATTCTTTGAAGCATGGTTTTAAGAATTTTTTTGACTGCTTCAACTTGGCCATTACCCTGGGGTAATAGGAAGATGAATATTGGTGCTCAAAACCCAAGAGGGAGGATAGCTCATGCCAAATTTCATCTTCAAAATGTCGGCCATGGTCGGAAACTAATTTTTTTGGGACTCCAAATCGAGCAATGAAATGGTTAAAGAAAAAGAGGGCGGCGGTGGCCGCCGTATTGTTGAATGTTGGCATAGCTTCAGCCCATTTAGTGAAATAGTCAACCGCCATGATGATATATTTGTGGTTACCATTGGATGGAGGTCGACATTCCATAAATTCAATGGCCCATTTACAAAAAGGGCCAGCTGTGACGACAAGATGGAGGGGAGCGGGAGGGGCTCGCGCCTTGGGGGCGAAATGTTGGCAATTGGAACAGTGTTTGACTGCTTCAATGCAATCACCGAAGAGAGAAGGCCAAAAATACCCTACGCGCATGATTTTTTGGGCGGTGGCAAGGCCAGAGAGGTGGCCACCACAAGCACCACTATGACAGGCATTGAGGACTTGCTCGACTTTAGCATGTGTGAGGCAACGATGAAGGACAGTATCTACTCCATGACGATAAAGTTCGTCACCGATTAGAAGGTAGAGGGAGGCTTGGTGGCTGATATGTCGTCGAGCATCATGATCAAGATGAAGGGCTAACTTTTGGGTTCGCAAGTAAGTGAGGATATCACCGTACCAAGGATCATTGGTGGTGATGGCAAATAAATGTTCATCGGGAAGAGCATCATTAATTGGAGTATCTTGCGTCCCAGTAGGCAAATCAGAAATGAGTTCAGTGAGGGCTAAACCTTTCTTACTTTTTGGGGTGACAAATTCGAGGTCAAATTCTTGGAGGATAATGACCCAACGAGCGTACTTCCCACTGAGGATGTGTCGACTCAATAGGAAAGCCATGGGGTTGGAATCAGTCACAACCTTGGTGGAACGCATGAGGATATAATGACGCAGTTTTTGGACCGAGAACACAACAACTAGGGCTAATTTTTCTTCATGGGAGTAGGACATGGGGCGGCCAGCAAGGTTTTTACTGACATAATAGATCACATGTTCGGCACCATTATCATCCTCTTGGATAAGGACACCAGCAACCGAATGGGTGGAAGTGAAGATGTATAGGATGAAATCGCGGTCAAAGTCGGGAGGACGAATCAAGGGAGTGGATGTGAGAGCATGCTTGAGGGCATCAAAAAACTCTTGAGCGTAGGTGTCCCAGACAAATGGGGTGTGAGATAGAAGAAGTCTAAGGAAACCATGCACGATAGTAGCATAGTCGGGAACGAATCGGGAAAGAAAATTAGCTTTGCCTTGGAGACTTTGTAGTTGGCGTAAGGTACAAGGAATATGAAGTTCAAGAACGGCTTGAACCTTCAAAGGGTCGATAGTAATCTAGTCTTTAGATACTATGAAGCCGAGGAGATGACCGGCGGGAACACAGAAGACACATTTCAAGGGGTTGAGGCAGATGTTATACTTCTGACATCGGAGGAAAATGGTACACAGATCATGGAGGTGTTGTGCCCGATGTTTAGAACGTGCAGTAAGGTCATCTAAATAGGAAAGGATAATATGAGCTAAGTCATGGAAACAATAATACATGGCTCATTGAAAATTGGCGCCGACGTTGTTTAAGCCAAATGGCATGACTCAGTATGCGAAAGTGCCCCATGGACTAATGAACGCGGTTTTAAGTTGATCAACACAACGGATAACAATTTGGTTGTATCTAGAGAAGCCATCCATAAAGGATAGGACCTCGTGCCCCACACAATCATCAATGATTTGGTCAATAAATGGTGTGGGGAAGTTTTCTTTAGGATAGGCTTGGTTCAGATTGCGAAAGTCAGTGCAAACACGAATGGTGCCTTGTTTTTTGAGGACGGGAACTGGGTTGGACACCCAGGTGGTGTACTCAATGGGATAAATGAAACCAGCCTGCTAGAGCTTATTGATTTCAACTTTGATGGCTTCGCGTCTAGAGGGATGAATGGGTATCAACTTTTGACAGACTGGGGTGGCATCAGGCCATGTGTCGATGTGGTGTTCGACAATGGCCGAATCGAGTCCGGGCATTTCTGAGTAGGACCAGGCGAAAATATCACGGAATTCTTTGAAGAGTTTGGTGTAGGCTTCAATTTCTTCCGGAGTGCATTGGGCACCCATGGTGATATGTTCTTCGATACCAAGTTTGACAGAAATGTTTATTTTGATGGTAGGAGAGATATTATCCATATTGCCTTCTTCAAATGCGTCTGGTGCAGGGATGGGATTTTTGAACCAATCGACTTTATTGGGAATGAAGTCTTTGGATTCAAGAGAATATTGGTCATGGGAGTGATGTGGTAGGAAGTATGCACGATGGTGGATATCATCCCATGGAAAGTCAGGTTTGGTCATGGCTTCCATGATGTCTTCGTCGGACTGGAATATGGGAAGAGTGGATGGCATAGGAGGACCGGAGGAGGTGGAAATATGAGATATATTATTTTGAGGGGAAAGTCTGAAATTCATGTCATCATGAGGGGTGACAGTGGGGTCAGCAGATGAGTGGGTAGGAGAAACCGCAGGGGACGGTACTAAGGGGTCGGTTTCCAGAGAATGCGGTGATGAGCTGTTGTAGCTCCTACAACACCCTCCAAAAATACATAAAATCATAACACACACTTCAAAAATTTTGGAGCCCCTTTGAAACTAAAGAAGGAAAAAGCCAAGTAAAGTTTTTAAGAGCAAGTCGCTAAGTCGCGGATCCATGATTTGCGACCCATGCGACCCATGCGACTCTGCGACCCTAAGGTCGCAGAGGTCGCCAGGTCGCAAGAGTCGGAAGTCAAGCAATTTGCGACCTTGCGACCCAGCTACCTTAAGGTCGCAAGGTCGCAAAATGAAGTATTAGGGGAATTAGCGACTCAGCGACCTTTGCGACCCAGCGACCTTAAGGTCGCGAGGTCGCAAGGTCGCAAACTGACAACTTGCGACCTCATTTATTGCTCGCACGTGCGACTCCTTTCTATAAGGGCAGGTCGCTAGGTCGCATTTGTGACTCGCGGCAAAAATCGTGGAATTGCTCTGACAGGTCGGCTGGCGCGTTTTCTTCTGGGTAAGTTGCCATTTCCTCCCTATGTTTCCTTTCCCAGCATTTCTTGCTAAAATCTAGCCACCCCATGATCTTAATTACTCGCTGGTGAGCAGATAGGGTTTCCGGTTGAGTTTTATTCTTGTTTAGTTTCTCACAAACCCCAGGGTCACCTGTGTCTTGCCAAATTCCTCATGGCTGTGCCTTATTTCCAGTTTAGACCCTTTCCAGCCGCGTATTTTTTCCGTTAAGGAGAGTTTATCCGCAAAACTGCGCGCGCTCGAAACCCCCCGGTAGGCTCAAGTGCGACCTGCGACCCAGCGACCCGGTCGCAAGGTTGCAAGGTCGCGCGACTCCCTGTTAGCGACTCTGCGACCCTGCGACCTAGTCACAAGGTCGCGCGGTCGCGTGTGAAGTTCTTTTGTAGATCAGCGACCCTGCAACCCCCAGAGAGCAGTTAGTTAAACTCTGCATGTGTAGACTTTATTTAGCCGTTATCATCATGTCTTTCTCATCCTGGGATTCTTTCTTGAATGCAACAGGTGAATTTAGAGCAGACACGATACCGGTCCTCTCCGACTCTAGCAATATGTCACCCCGGGTATCCCGAAGGAGAAGTAAGCAGGTGGTGGAGGAAGATTCAGACACAGACATACAAACATCTCCTCCACCAATATACAGAGACACCCTTTGCACCTTCGCAAAGGAGGATAGCCTTAGGTGGTATGAAGTATACTGTGAGTTCGCCATACCAGAAGAGGAGTTTCCAGAAGATCTCCCGGACCGGGAAGTATACCTGAAGGTCAAGAAATCCAAATTGCACCTAGCAGGGTCACATCCCGCCATCTTTCCGTGCCCAGAAGTGTTAGACTGGATTATACAGAAGACGGATCCTAAGAATTTCGCAATTCGAGATAGTAGAGGTAAAGCTTTTGCAACATTGGAGAGATCAAAGGCATAGGTCTACTACTCGCTACCCCAACCAGAGGTAAATTTTACCCCGAGATGGTTTTCCGCAAATGAAGTACCGATGGTTGATACAATCAAAAAATGGTGGGCAGAACCAGATAAATTTAAAATCAAGAAAGACCAGGAGTATCCGGTGGCCAGTCTGAGGAAGATGTATAAGTTAGTGGCCGCCATGCTGTGCAGAGTGTACGGACGTTCGGACGCTACCACTTTCAACGGAACATGGGAAACCATTATGGAACACATAACAGTACATGGCACTCGGTTCAATTGGGCTGGTATATTAATGGGCTCCATGCACACAAATTTGGCTTCAGCTTTAGCCCCAGATGAGGGAGAGCCATCAGAATTTTATATGGCTTCGTATTTATTAGATGCTGTCTGTGCCCAGCTGCATGTTGAGGGATGGCCACATAACTGGGACCCTGAACAGACCCAGGCAATCCATTTGCAGACCAAGGTATTCTGGGAATCCAGGTACAAGTCAGATATCGAGCAAATCTCTCATATATTCATTCCCGCCCTTTACGGGAAACTTTTTGGTCAAGACACCCCCTGCATGTCTTGGCGAGCAATGGAGACACTAGGTCAGGTAGCACACTGGTTTCCATTCGCTGAATTTACAATCATCCGAGTATTTGGCTCATTCAAAGCACCACATGCTCTGCCTAAGTTTATTACCGATAAGGTGCTCATGCAGGAGGTATGTTCCCAGATGACCTCGGGCTTCTCCAACGTCCTTTCCAAAGGGAAGAAGAAACCTTGGCCCGCTCTACCTCTCACCATTGGTGCTTATACAGTCAAGGACTTCAGAGAAGTAGGGCGTGAAGGGGAAGAGGTAAAAAGTTACCACTTCAGAAATCTGGATTGCCGAACTTATGACCTAGTCAAGATAGTTCCTGAGCATTGTAAAAGGGCCAATTTTAGATGGAGTTATCAGCATGTCGAGCGCCCGGCAGAGGACGAAAGAAGAAACTGGTACAACGCAGACAGGCATCTAGCTCCGGGGATTGACTCTGACCAAGAAGAAGAGGATCACCATAATTTAGAAGATAGGAGCCATAAACTGGGAGCCGCTTCTTCCTCCAAAGATAAAAGAACACGGACCAGTACAGGGCCTGACACCTCGGATCAAAAAAGGGAAGCAAAAGCCTAAGCCAAGAAGGAAGAGGAAAAGAAAATGAAGGAGGATGAAGAGAAACGTAAGAAAGATGCTAGGACAGAGCGGAAAAAGAAGCAGGCTGAGGAAAAGGAAAGACAGGAAAAGGAAGCACAGGCGGCTGCAGAACAAGCACTTAAAGAATAAATTGACAAAGTCGATCGTCAAAAGAAGGCAGAACAAGCCGCCGCAGCAGAGCGAAAGAGAAAAGAAGAAAAGGAAGCAGAAGCAGAGTCAGAACGCAGGAAGAAGGAGGAACATGACAAGGCAGAAGCCGAACGCCGGCAAAAGGAGAAAGAAAAAGGACAAACACAGGATGAAGAGGATGAATTGATAGATGATATCGACATATCTCCCCTGGACATTCCTCCGAGTGGCAAGAAAAGTATCCTCCCTGATGACGAGTTTCCCAGGGAACAAGAAGAAGAGGTCTTCGACCTGACTAGATTGACATTTGACCAATTCTCTTTCAAGATACGTTAAGAGAGAAGAAAAGCCTTGGCGCAAAGCCCTTCCGCCATATCCACGGTCGCCACTAGAAAGGACATAGTCCCAGATACAAGGACTAACCCTGTAATGATAGCATCAGCAGGTACCGCCTTTGCCGCAGCTATGGAGGAAAATGTCACTAGAATGAGCAGGGAGATTATCTCCCTACAAAACAGGCTAAAAGCAACGGAACAGGAGAAAGCAGTACTGGAGAGTGAAGTGCGACAGCTCCAAGGTAAGCCTTCCCAAGTCAATGAAGTCCCACTAGCAGTCATGAAAGAATGTGACGTATTGGAAACAACCATGTAGCAAGTATACAAAGAAATGCTGGCCCTAAAACAAACAGTGGCCCCATTAGCAGAGGCACGAGCGGAAACCAAAGTGAAGCATGAGCAGCTCAAGGAGGCCTCGGCAGCTTTAGACAAAATGATAAACTGGACAGCGCAGTACCAGCAAGCTCCCGAAAATGTGCCTAAGAAGGATTGCGGTCACACACAAGATGCCAAAGTATAAATCCCGATGAAGATGCAATCCAAAGACAAGCTGGTCAAAGATTTGGACAAGGTGGTGTCTGCATATAATCACCTGATCAGTGGTATAGACTCCATGAACGCTCTTCATCACATTCCGTCGTTGGGGGCACTGGACGAAACTAAAGACTGGGAGCAAGTAGATCAGGAAATTCAGTCCTTTCTGCAACCCTTGAGACAAGCTGCTGCCGCACCAGAATTTGAGGCATCACAAGAGAACCTAAACCGGTTGCTTGTCGCTCCAGTACAAATTTATACCAAGCTTGCCTCCCTATCCATCCATATTTCCCAGAAGAAGGAGACTCTGATACCGAATGCTTTGGAATGTACGCATCGGTTAAAAGAAGAAACCTCTCTAGTCTTCCCTATAGCAGCGGATTACCAGGCCTGGCAAGACTTCCTCAAGGAGAAGAAGATAGACACTCCAGACCTCTCAATTACGCGACCACCTCCATAGCTTAACTGCTGGGTCGCAGGTCGCATTTTGTCCCCCAGGTCGCAAGTCGCACCGGCGCCTAAGTCGCAGGTCGCAATCTTCTGGTCGCAGGTCGCATGTTCGGCAAAGGGTCGCAGGGAAGCTGAACCGTCGGGAAGTTGAAGCGTCGGAAGGCCTAAAGGGCGTTTCTTGAATCTATAAATACCCCTGTGGGGCACATAGTTGTGGCTCCTCTTTTTTGGACTGAAGGGAAATATTGCATTGTAATTGAAGAATCATACTCTTGGCATATGTAATACAATACATGTTAAAACCCCTTTGATTGGATGATGTGTTTAGCTGTGACAACACTGTGTGTATTCTGCGTACAGTTTCAGAATATCGTTTGATTAATGAATCTGTGTTATTAATGGTGTCATTCATGCTCCATAGCTATCTGTGATTGTGTTGATGATGCTCAAGTTTACTGTTTACTCATATGATGAATGTTAATGAACTGTTTTATTAGCATCTCGTTATATCTTTCGGAGAGTTAAGGGATATTCTCGCCATTAAGAACTGTTTCTTTGGTGGTCATATTATCTTGCATGCATTACCCCATAGAGGTGTTGCTAACGACACTTCCTGGGCGTATGCATTTCGTCTATTACCTTGCTACGCACAGTGTCATATATTGGTTTGATACATCAGTCATGTATTCTGTATCATGTGAATGAGTGTATGTTTGCAGGTTCAATCAGGTTGTTCGAGACCGAAGAGAAAGTCATTTAAGCGGTAGCTGGACCCACACCCCGGACGGGATCCCTACTCCAAACGGTTCAAAGTCTAATTGGGACTTTCTACCGGGGAGATCCCCTACTGTTGGCCGGACATATTTTCCCGTCAACAGATTTGGCACTAGAAGGAGGGCCATGGCATCCTCCCAGCATACGACCGATATTCCGTCACAAACTCCCCGCCGGGAGGTCACAAATAACGAACCTCCTCTTCCCCCCTTAGAGGATATTCCAACGGAGGCGGCTCGATACTTTGAAATCACTAATGAACAGTTGAGATCCTTACGCCCAGTTGCCCGTAATCTCGTCAGGGATTTATGATATGCCCCCATCATGGAATTTCTAGCTCACACTAGGACCCCTACTGAGAACATCACTCGTAATGGTGTGCTTGTTAGCACCATACCTGAACTCGTAAACTCCATGACTGAAGACCTCGGGCGGGCAGTCCAGGAAAATGACCCCATTCTCCAAGATAGTGAAGGTTTCCCTAATACTGAACCTTTCCCCGAACCTCAGCCTGACTTACATCAGTGGAACGACAACCAAGTGTACGACCTGCAAGAAGAAGGAGAGGGGGGTTGAAGGAACGAGAGAGAAGTTAACAGAACCCGAAGAAATGTAAGAGAAGGTAATAGGCCTCGAAGAAATGAGGGTGGGGTTAATAGGGGTCACGGACGTGGAGGTAGAGGAGATATGGTCCACGGCCGGAGACATCACAAAAACCATCATCACCACCAAAACCAAAATAGACCCCCTCTCCACAACTGGGAGTACCTTAGAAATATGAATAACCGTGAAAGACACCGAGATGAGCACTCTCGCCATCAGGATGGAGCATCAGTGTCAGGGACGGGAAGTGAATCCGAGGCTGAAACTCGATATCATCAGCGCCCCAGGAGGGTGCAGCCCCTAGCCTGGATGGCTCAATCCCCATTGGCTCTTTTAGGTCCTCTCCATGATATGCCTAGACACCCGGAGAAGCATCTTCCTAAGTTTGACCCTGAGAAAGGTACCTCAGCGGAAGATCATATTAGTAGTTTCTATCTGTCCCTACAAATCATGAGATTTCAGTCCGATGATGTCACTTGTCGACTGTTCTCACACACTCTTCTAAACCTTGCAGCCACCTGGTACCGTTCCCTACCCAGTGCTTCTATTACTTCATGGGACCAGTTCCGTCGCGTGTTCCTGCAAAATTTTGCAGAGGATAAAACACCCTCTATGCTCCTCATAGAGTTAAGCACCATCAAGTGTCACAGAAAAGAGAAGGTTAAAGACTTTAACCAACGCTTCGCCACAATATTGCAAAAATTTCCAACAAACTTAGCATTGGACGATTCTATCACCATCGACTACTACACTAAATCTCTCCCTAGGGATATTGCCGTTTTCGTCAAACGTGAGGCCCGCGCTACCCTTACAGCAAATTACGCTGCTGCTCTCGCGGTAGAGAAAGACATGTTTTCGATAGGAGTCATGGACCATGAAGGAAAAGATGATCACAAACCAACCACTAAAAAAGGTCAGTCTGCCACCCCTAATAGAGAGAGAGAAACTTTTGATTTCGAGAGTATGGCCAAGACCCTCAAACTTCTAACGAATGAGGTCTCTGACTTAAAGAGAAAGGGCGTTGAAACCTCAACTACAAATAAACCCCCAAAACCCTTTTTCAAGAAAAATAATCCCAACACCAGCAGACCTCCGTCAAACTCCAGTGCCGCTCTCAACGTGGAAGAAATAGGGAAAGACAATTTTTGCTCTTTTCACCAAGCTGCCCATTTCGAAAAAACGTGCCCGCAATGGATTGGCAGCATGACCGCGGTGGTTAATCAACTTTTGGATGACCAAACTCCGGGGAACCAGACAGAGGATGATGTTTCTGATCGAGATGAAGGTTCGCTCCTAGATGGGGAATCAGGAGCCTCTGTCTTAACTTTTGATATAATCCGCGGGGGGGAGAGTCTTGTTCCCATTGATATCAACATGGCAGGCAGTCCCAAGGCTCAGCCCACTCGAAACTATAGTCTTAGAAGCAAAGGATCTGTTCCCGAACAATCTTATGAAGACAAGAAAAGGGATTTCCTGAGGAAAATTCTTCCCCCTGGAAACGAAGGACACGCTACGCCAGATAAGCCCACAAATAGCAACAGCAAAGCAAGTCACAAGACCAAGCTCCCGGTAGAATCCTCGAAAACCACTATCGAACCTAGTCCCCAAACCGATACTAGCTACAACATAGTGGAGGACATGAAAAAGACCATAGCTAATATCTCACTCTACGAGCTGGCCCGCATCACAAATCAAAAGGAACTTATTTTAAAAGCTTTCGCCAACCACCAAAATACGAAAACTGTGAGCAACACATCTACACAAACCAGTCCAGATATCCAATCTATAGTGAACGCTGTCAACGCGAATTCGAGAGGATCCACCCCTCCATTCCTCTTTTCTTTTGAGATGTTTAATTTCAACGTTCACAATTGTCTCGTTGACTCTGGTGCATCCACAAATGTCATGCCTCTATCTGTGTGCAAGAAACTCAACATCCTCCCAGAGAAAACTGACACAAAAATCATTCAACTGGACAGATCACAAGTACCAGCAGTTGGAGAATTAAACAATGTCATCATTCGCCTCTCATCCGACTCTAGGGTCCATCAATGTATTGATATTGTGGTTGTTGACATCCCTGAAGCTTATGGTGTACTGCTCAGCAGGGACTGGTCTAGCAAGTTGCAAGGATACTTTGCCACAGATTGGTCCCACTTATGGCTACCTTACAAGGGGAGAAATAACCAAATCAGAGTCGAAAGCGAACCATAAATGAAACATACTGTAACTGATTTGGATGCCACAAATGAACCCATCAGCTTTGCCCAAGAGGAACTCGGGATGTGTTTCCTGGAGTCCATTTTTGGATGCTATCGACCTCCTTAGTCTTCAGTAGGCCCCGAGGTCCTTTCTGAAATGACGCTCGTCGCAGAGGAACAAGCCCAAACTGTCTCACACCAAGCCGAAATTCCTCCACAATCCATTACCCCCAAGGACCCGGAAAGCGACATATGGACCTTGTATTACGACGCTTCCAAGAATCTCGATGGTTCTGGCGCTGGCTGCGTTTTGCTTGATCCACATAAGAAAAAATTCTTAGTCTCTTGTTGACTTGAGTTCCAATGCACTAACAACACTACCGAGTATGAATCTTTGATCCTTGGGCTTAAAAAGGCACTGGATTTGAAGGTAAAATGCTTACGGGTCATTGGAGACTCTGAGATTATCACTCGGCAGGTACGCAATACTATTCACTGTTTGTCTCCACATTTGAAGGCGTATCAGCAAGAGGTATGGCGATTAATTTCTGCTTTTGACGCTTTTGGAATTAAATCTATTCTAAGAATGCATAACGCAGCGGCGGATACTCTAGCTAATGCTGCCGCGAGGTTTACCCCTTTGAGGGATGGTTTTTCTATTGAAGTTATGTATAAACCCTCCGTGCCAGACAATATCACTAATTTGCGTGTTTTTGATGATGATCAACAGGTGCTGGAATTTATGTGCAACTCAGAGATATTCAAAGACGCTGCTATAGATGAAGATGAGCATGACCAAGCTATGCAAAAGGAGTACGAGCAAGTCAAAGGAAACCCCATGCCTAAAGGGGTGGTATCACTGGAGAAGCTTTTCGATCTGCAAAATCGGTTCCGTGGGCCCCCAAATGCAAAAGTACAGAGCTCGATCTTGGCTCATCGACAAGTGAACTTGGGATCAGAAGATAATCCTAAATTCGTCAACCTGGGGAAAGACTGTACCCCCCAAGAGGCTCAAGATTTCACTCAACTATTTCGCAAGTATCGTGACGTATTCGCTTGGACATATGAGGACTTACGCACATACGATACTCGAATCATACAACATGTGATACCCATTAAAGAAAATGTAAAACCATTCCAACAAAAGCTTAGGAAAGTACATCCTACGATGGAGCCATTGATTCTAAAGGAACTCAAAAAACTTTTGGATGCCCGCATTATCTTCAAAGTTCGCCATTCCACATGGGTATCCAATTTGGTTCTGGTACAGAAGAAGTCAGGTGAAATTCGCTTATGTGTAGATTTCTGAAACTTAAACCGGGCCTCGAGTAAAGATAATTACCCAGTGCCCCCTATGGAGCAGATACTACAAGCGGTGTCCGGCTCAGAAATTTTCTCCTTGTTGGACGGATTCTCTGGCTACAATCAAGTACTAGTGGTCGAATCGGACAGGTTAAAGACTACCTTTCGGACTAAGCGGGGAACCTTCGCGTACAAGCGTATGCCCTTTGGATTAATCAACGCAGGGGAAACTTTCCAAAGAGCTATGGATATAGCATTCAGGGGTCTGATAGGCCAAAGTGTGGTGGTCTACTTGGATGACGTTACTGTGTTTTCTAAACATCGGGGGGATCATTTGCGTCACCTCAGACAGATCTTCGAAAGGTGCAGAAAATACGGTATCTCGCTCAACCCAAAGAAGATAATTTTCACCGTAGCAGAAGGAAATCTACTGGGTCATATCATAACCGAGCAAGAACGTGCGAAAGCCATTGCTCAGATTCCTCCCCCCAGCAGTAAGAAAGCAATGCAGTCCTTCTTGGGAAAGATCAATTTTGTACGTAAATTTATATCAGATTTCGCCCAGATAGTTAAGCCACTACAGGGAATGATAAAGAAAAATTCTACCTTCAAATGGAATCAGCCCGAAAAGGAAGCTTTCGACCAGATCAAGAAAGCTATAGCCGAAGCGCCTTCCCTCCAGAGCCCAGATTTCGACAGAAATTTCAGCTTGTATACGTTCGCTTCGGATTCGTCCCTGGCAGCCGTACTTACACAAAAGGACAGAAATAATGACGAGCGTCCCATTTCATTCATGAGCACCGGTCTGCAGGGAGCTGAATTAAATTATCCCGAAATCGAGAAACAGGCCTATGCGGTATATAAAGCAGTCAAACATTTCAGACCATACATTTTGAAAAACCATGTCACAGTTTACGTTCCCCACCCAGCCGTTCGCTCACTGTTCATGCAGCAGGAGCTGGGCGAGAGACGAGGGAACTGGGTTGCGTGTATGCAAGAATACGACTTAGAGTTTAAGCCAGCACGCACAGTTAAAGGGCAAGGTCTATGCCAAATGGCTGCAGAGGCCGCAAGTTCCCACCAGGTTGAAGAAGATAATTGGGAACAAGAAATTGATATGTACCAAACCGACGTCGTACCTCAGATAAGAAACCCTTCTTGGTACTCGGATATTTCAGAATATTTAGCACATGGTACATTGGACCCCGCTCTAAATGCCCGGCAGAAACGTGCAATCAGACTCAAAGCTGCGCCTTACCAGTTAATCCAAGGGAAGCTTTTCAGGAAACATTCCGATGGGGTCATGTTACGCTGCCTGGAATATGATGAAGCTCAGAAGATCTTAATCGAGCTGCATGATGGACCAACAGGAGGTCATTTTTCCGGGGATACTACAGCCCATAAAATAATGCGAGCAGGTTATTATTGGCCAACTCTTTTTAGAGATGCCCACGCATATGTTCGGAAGTGCGTTCAATGCCAGAAATTCGCAAACCGAGAAGCGCGCCCCGCCGCCCCTTTGTTGTCAGTAGCAGTGGAAGAGCCTTTTCAACAATGGGGTCTAGACGTCATTGGCGAGATCCTATCCCACTCTTCTAAGCAACACCGGTACATCCTAACAGCCACTTATTACTTCACCAGGTGGGTTGAAGCAGTACCATTACGCCAAGTCAACGATCAGGAGGTAATGCAATTTGTCATTCATTCCATCATCACCAGGTTTGGCGTTCCGACTTCCTTGGTTTTTGATAGTGCAACATACTTTTCATCTTTTAAATTATATGATTTTTCTTTAGAAAATGGTATCGTTCTTAAACACTCTGCAAAATACTATCCCCAAGGAAATGGTCTAGCGGAATCAACCAATAAAAATCTGATTCGCATCATTAAAAAGACCTTACTGTCTCACCAACGCAACTGGCATAATGCTCTCCAAAATGCACTGTGGGCTGATCGCGTCACCCCTAAGTCCTCAATAGGCACCTCACCATATTTTCTCGTGTATGGGAAAGAAGTTGTCCTCCCTCCCAATTTGTCTATTCCTACTCTGCAGTTGTCTCAAGAGTGTCATGGTACCCCTTGCCCCGCCTTGCAAACCCGCATTGACACCCTGCTGAAATTAGAAGAGGAAAGGCAGAAAACCCGGGAGAAATTCGCCATCCACCAGAGTCAGATCAAGAAATGGTTCAATAAAAAGTCTACAGGAGATAAAAAAATTGAAGTAGGAGATCTTGTCCTAAAGTGGGATAAAGAACACGAAGAAAAAGGAAAACATGCCAAATTTCAAGCACTATGGATAGGTCCCTTTCAGGTTAAAGAAAAGGTGGGTCCCCATACTTTCCGATTGCAAACTTTGGAAGGAAAAGTCGAGGTCCTCCCGGTAAACGGGCATGACCTCAAACACTATTTTACTTGAATAGCCCTCAAAGGGCTGTTTTCCCCCCTGTATCATAAAAGTTGCATTTTTTTCTTTAAAAAAAAAAAAAAAAAAAAACTGTTTCTCTAACTCTTCAAAGAAAACCTTATCTAAGCTGCCTGCAACTGGCTCACTCCTTGAAGAGGTTCTATGCTGATGAAAGGCCCTTCCCGCAAAACACGGGGCAGTCGAAACTCGCTTGTAATGGGCACCTAAGGATAGTACACGGCCTTACTAGAGTCTTCAAGCATAAGGAACCACCTAGCGGCTTCGAAGGGTGCAGGCAGAGAAGGTCTTGCATAGCAGCAACCGGATCGTGAGGGAACAGGGCTAACTCAAGAGAATTGCAGGTCATCCGGGAAAAACCCGAGTCCTCATATGAGACCAGGAGCAACCTCTCTGCAAGAAAAATAAGTCTGGATCCCTCATCCGCCCAGGCAAAATATGCCCATCTAAATAAGTGCTACAGGCACATTCTCAAATAAGTGCAATCGCACACAAATAAAGGGTAAAGGATTGAGAAAGGCTTCCTGCGCAGAGAGGTGTTGTAACGACTCCGCTGGGGTACTGACCAGGCTCGCTGGCAGCGGAGCAACGTTCACGACTCCTTAGGCAGTGACTCCGCCGGAGCCGAGAGGTTCGCTGGCAGCGGAGCAACACCATGAGAAAGAAATAATTGTACCGGACCCTGCAGTTGTCCAAGGTTTCCCCAACCCTCTCGATCCTGGAGTGTGAGGAATTAAAATTCGGTTGATCTGCACCCAATAAGCCAAAAGGCCAGGCAACTATGCGGGGTGGCAAAGGAAGGAAGGTGTAAACTCTGAGGTAAAAGAACAAGCTAGTATTAGACCCCTCCCTCCTCCCTCATCGACCCTTCATCAGCAGAGACTCTGAATTCATCCAGTGAATCGCCAATTGTTGTAGCTCCTACAACACCCTCCAAAAATACATAAAATCATAACACACACTTCAAAATTTTTGGAGCCCCTTTGAAACTAAAGAAGGAAAAAGCCAAGTAAAGTTTTTAAGAGCAAGTCGCTAAGTCGCGGATCCATGATTTGCGACCCATGCGACCCATGCGACTCTGTGACCCTAAGGTCGCAGAGGTCGCCAGGTCGCAAGAGTCGGAAGTCAGGCAATTTGCAACCTTGCGACCCAGCGACCTTAAGGTCGCAAGGTCGCAAGGTCGCAAAATGAAGTATTAGGGGAATTAGCGACTCAGCGACCTTTGCGACCCAGCGACCTTAAGGTCGCGAGGTCGCAAGGTCGCAAACTGACAACTTGCGACCTCATTTATTGCTCGCACGTGCGACTCCTTTTTATAAGGGCAGGTCGCTAGGTCGCATTTGTGACTCGCGGCGAAAATCGTGGAATTGCTCTGACAGGTCGGCTGGCGCGTTTTCTTTCGGGTAAGTTTCCATTTCCTCCCTATGTTTCCTTTCCCAGCATTTCTTGCTAAAATCTAGCCACCCCATGGTCTTAATTACTCGCTGGTGAGCAGATACGGTTTCCGGTTGAGTTTTATTCTTGTTTTGTTTCTCACAAACCCCAGGGTCACCTGTGTCTTGCCAAATTCCTCATGGCTGTGCCTTATTTCCAGTTTAGACCCTTTCCAGCCGCGTATTTTTTCCGTTAAGGAGATTTTATCTGCAAAACCGCGCGCGCTCGAAACCCCCCGGCAGGCTCAAGTGCGGCCTGTGACCCAGCGACCCGGTCGCAAGGTTGCAAGGTCGCGCGACTCCCTGTTAGCGACTCTGCGACCCTACGACCTAGTCGCAAGGTCGCGCGGTCGCATGTGAATTTCTTTTGTAGATCAGCGACCCTGCGACCCCCAGAGAGCAGTTAGTTAAACTCTGCATGTGTAGACTTTATTTAGCCGTTATCATCATGTCTTTCTCATCCTGGGATTCTTTCTTGAATGCAACAGGTGAATTTAGAGCAGACACGGTACCAGTCCTCTCCGACTCTAGCAATATGGCACCCCGGGTATCCCGAAGGAGAAGTAAGTAGGTGGTGGAGGAAGAGTCAGACACAGACATACAAACATCTCCTCCACCAATATACAGAGACACCCTTTGCACCTTCGCAAAGGAGGATAGCCTTAGGTGGTATGAAGTATACCGCGAGTTCGCCATACCAGAAGATGAGTTTCCAGAAGATCTCCCGGACCGGGAAGTATACCTGAAGGTCAAGAAATCCAAATTACACCTAGCAGGGTCACATCCCGCCATCTTTCCATGCTCAGAAATGTTAGACTGGATCATACAGAAGACGGATCCTAAGAATTTCGCAATTCGAGATAGCAGAGGTAAAGCTTTTGCAACGTTGGAGAGCTCAAAGGCACAAGTCTACTACTCGCTACCCCAACCAGAGGTAAATTTTACCCCGAGATGGTTTTCCGCAAATGAAGTACCGATGGTTGATACAATCAGAAAATGGTGGGCGGAACCAGATAAATTTAAAATCAAGAAAGACCAGGAGTATCCGGTGGCCAGTCTGAGGAAGGTGTATAAGTTAGTGGCTGCCATGCTGTGCAGAGTGTACGGACGTTCGGACGCAACCACTTTCAACGGAACATGGGCAACCATTATGGAACACATAACAATACACGGCACTCGGTTCAATTGGGCTGGTATATTAATGGGCTCCATGCACACAAATTTGGCTTCAGCTTTAGCCCCAGATGAGGGAGAGCCGTCAGAATTTTATATGGCTTCGTATTTATTAGATGTTTTCTGTGCCCAGCTGCATGTTGAGGGATGGCCACATAACTGGGACCCTGAACAGACCCGGGAAATCCATTTGCAGACCAAGGTATTCTGGGAATCCAGGTACAAGTCAGATATCGAGCAAATCTCTCATATATTCATTCCCGCCCTTTACAGGAAACTTTTTGTTCAAGACACCCCCTGCATGTCTTGGCGAGCAATGGAGACACTAGGTCAGGTAGCACACTGGTTTCCATTCGCTGAATTTACAATCATCCGAGTATTTGGCTCATTCAAAGCACGACATGCTCTGCCTAAGTTTATTACCGATAAGGTGCTCATGCAGGAGGTATGTTCGCAGATGACCTCGGGTTTTTCCAATGTCCTTTCCAAAGGGAAGAAGAAACCTTGGCCGGCTCTACCTCTCACCATTGGTGCTTATACAGTCAAGGACTTCAGAGAAGTAGGGCGTGAAGGGGAAGAGGTAAAAAGTTACCACTTCAGAAATCTGGATTGCCGAACTTATGACCCAGTCAGAATAGTTCCTGAGCATTGTAAAAGGGCCAATTTTAGATGGAGTTATCAGCATGTCGAGCGCCCGGCAGAGGACGAAAGAAGAAACTGGTACAACGCAGACAGGCATCTAGCTCCAGGGATCGACTCTGACTAAGAAGAAGAGGATCACCAGAATTTAGAAGATAGGAGCCATAAACTAGGAGGCGCTTCTTCCTCCAAAGATAAAAGAACACGGACCAGTACAGGGCCTGACACCTCGGATCAGCAAAGGGCAGCAGAAGCCCAAGCCAAGAAGGAAGAGGAAAAGAAAATGAAGGAGGATGAAGAGAAACGCAAGAAAGATGCTAGGACAGAGCTGAAAAAGAAGCAGGCTAAGGAAAAGGAAAGACAGGAAAAGGAAGCACAGGCGGCTGCAGAACAAGCACTTAAAGAAGAACTTGAAAAAGTCGATCGTTAAAAGAAGGCAGAACAAGCCGCCGCAGCAGAGCGAAAGAGAAAAGCAGAAAAGGAAGCAGAAGCAGAGTCAGAACGCAGGAAGAAGGAGGAACATGACAAGGCAGAAGCCGAACGCCGGCAAAAGCAGAAATAAAAAGGACAAACACAGGATGAAGAGGATGAATTGATAGATGATATTGACATATCTCCCCTGGACATTCCTCCGAGTGGCAAGAAAAGTATCCTCCCTGATGACGAGTTTCCCAGGGAACAAGAAGAAGAGGTCTTCGACCTGACTAGATTGACATTTGACCAATTCTCTTTCAAGATACGGCAAGAGAGAAGAAAATCCTTGGCGCAAAGCCATCCCGCCATTTCTATGGTCGCCACTGAAAAGGACATAGTCCTGGATACAAGGACTAACCCTGTAATGATAGCATCAGCAGGTACCGCTTTTGCCGCAGCTACGGAGGAAAATGTCACTAGAATGAGCAGGGAGATTATCTCCCTACAAAACAGGCTAAAAGCAACGGAACAGGAGAAAGCAGTACTGGAGAGTGAAGTGCGACAGCTCCAAGGTAAGCCTTCCCAAGTCAATGAAGTCCCACTAGCAATCATGAAAGAATGTGACGTATTAGAAACGACCATGCAGCAAGTATACAGAGAAATGCTCGCCCTAAAACAAACAGTGGCCCCATTAGCAGAGGCACGAGCGGAAACCAAAGTGAAGCATGAGTAGCTCAAGGAGGCCTCGGCAGCTTTAGACAAAATGATAAACTGGACAGCGCAGTACCAGCAAGCCCCCGAAAATGTGCCTAAGAAGGATTGGGGTCACACACAAGATGCCAAAGTACAAATCCGGATGAAGATGCAATCCAAAGACAAGCTGGTCAAAGACTTGGACAAGGTGGTGTCTGCATATAATCACCTGATCAGTGGTATAGACTCCATGAACGCTCTTCATCACATTCCGTCGTTGGGGGCACTGGACGAAACTAAAGACTGGGAGCAAGTAGATTAGGAAATTCAGTCCTTTCTACAACCCTTGAGACAAGCTGCTGCCGCACCAGAATTTGAGGCATCACAAGAGAACCTAAACCGGCTGCTTGTCACTCCAGTACAAATTTATACCAAGCTTGCCTCCCTATCCATCCAGATTTCCCAGAAGAAGAAGATTCTGATACCGAATGCTTTGGAATGTACGCATCGGTTAAAAGAAGAAACCTCTCTAGTCTCCCCTATAGCAGCAGATTACCGAGCCTGGCAGGACTTCCTCAAGGAGAAGAAGATAGACGCTCCAGACCTCTCAATTACGCGATCAACTCCATAGTTTAACTGCTGGGTCGCAGGTCGCATTTTGTCCCCCAGGTCGCAGGTCGCACCTGCGCCCAAGTCGCAGGTCGCAATCTTCTGTTCGCAGGTCGCATGTTTGGCAAAGGTCGCAGGGAAGCTGAATCGTCGGGAAGTTGAAGCGTCGGAAGGCCATAAGGGCGTTTCTTGAATCTATAAATACCCCTGTGGGGCACATAGTTTGGGGCTTCTCTTTTGTGGTTTGAAGAGCAATATTGCATTGTAATTGAAGAATCATACTCTTGGCATATGTAATACAAATACTTGTTAGAACCCCTTTGATTGGATGATGTGTTTAGCTGTGACAACACTGTGTGTATTCTGCGTACAGTTTCAGAATATCGTTTGATTAATGAATCTGTGTTATTAATGGTGTCATTCATGCTCCATAGCTATCTGTGATTGTGTTGATGATGCTCAAGTTTACTATTTACTCATATGATGAATGTTAATGAACTGTTTTATTAGCATCTCGTTATATCTTTCGGAGAGTTAAGGGATATTCTCGCCATTAAGAACTCTTTCTTTGGTGGTCAGATTATCTTGCATGCATCACCCCATAGAGGTGTTGCTAACGACACTTCCTGGGCGTATGCATTTCGTATATTACCTTGCTACGCACAGTGTCATATATTGGTTTGATGCATCAGTCATGTATTCTGTATCATGTGAATGAGTGTATGTTTGTAGGTTCAATCAGGTTGTTCGAGACAGAAGAGAAATTCATTTAAGCGGTAGCCGGACCCACACCCCGGACGGGATCCCTACTCCAAATGGTTTAAAGTCTAATTGGGACTTTCTACCGGGGAGATCCCCTACTGTTGGCCGGACATATTTTTCCGTCAACATGAGGAAAGGTAGGAAATAGTGCCCGAAGGTTCGGTCATTTCAGTATCAGTATGAGAAATGGTAATAGGGGTAGACACATGGTCTGGGGTTATAAAAGGATGACAGGAAAGCGCAGCTTCAAATTGGTGGTATGCGGCCAAAGAAGCACGATACTCATCAAGGCGGGGGTAGAGGTGGGTATAATGCCCATGGAAATTGAATAAAGAACAAGGGTGATTGGTGCACAAGTTTTTAAGTTTCGGAAGGTAACCAGGGGAGGTGACATAGACTGTGGGGATATAGGATTCTAGAAACGTTTCATTGATCACATTTTTGAGGTGTGGTAATTCGGGATAGGTATGGGTGGCATGGCCGACAAAATCGCACAAGGCACATTGGATGGGATGCTTTGGAAGCCGAGAAGGGGCAGAGTGCGACAGGGAAACTTTTTCCTTTGGTGCCCCCATGCGAGCTTTGCTATTGTCACTTGACATGGTCGTAACAGGAGGAGGTGTTGGATGAGGTGACTAAGGGGTTGGTGCAGTGGTGGAGGTCATGGGTATTGGTTGAACTGGGGTCAAAGCAATATAATGTTTGGGTTGACCAGGCGGGGTAGGAGCTGGGGGGTTAAGGTACCAGACGGGAATACCCAAGGTCAAATTGGGTAGGAAAAGGGTGGCCAAGATAGGGACGGAAGAAACTCCGGGAGGGGGAGCAAGGAAAGGAATCTGACCATCAGGGAAATGGCCAGGAGGAATGGGTCCAAGGGGGTCGAAATCGGGTGGAATCGACCCAAGAGGGAAGAGGGGTGTGTGAGGAGTATTTGGGGAAGGAGACTCTGAAGGGAGAAGGTTGGAAAGTGGGGGCGAAGGGCTAGGAGCTGGTGGGGGGGGGGGTGGGGTTGAGGTTTCTTACTAGCCAAAGTGTGTTGTGTAAGGTTAGCCCAAGATGATTGCATCATGCAAACGTTCGCCAAGCTAGGATCAAAGACAGTGTTAGTCATCAATATTTTTCACTTGTTGGTGATGACTAGTTCTAACAGCCAAGTTTTCTAGTAGATGATCCAAAAATTTGTCATATTTGTCAGCTGGGAAAACACCCATAAACCTTTTACCCTCTTACCTTTTCAGTCTGCCCATGACAAGGTAAAACCTCATTATCAAATCCTACCTAGCCTCAGCCATACTAGTCTGCCCATCAGCTCTAAAGAAACAATCCAAATCTGTCCAAAAGTGTCCCTTAAGTTAGGAAGTGGTGCTTTAAGGCATTTCTCCCTTGGCGAATTATCCAAGAGCCAAAGAACCTCCATCTGCTATTGACCAGTCATAACAGACCTTCCCATTCTGTAAATAAAGTTGGTTATAGCTCTAAGTCGCGCCACTCGTACACCCTCAAGTCTCAGCAATACATAGACCATAAGTCAAACTGATTCTAGGTGTTTTACAGTGTTGCAAATGGATCTGTCAAGGACAGAGGCATACCAACATCCCAGAAGACAATATTTGGCTCCACATGAGAAGACAACTACTTCTCAAAGTGATCTTTAGCCTGGGATGTAGCTACAGAGCAAAGAGTTTTCAATCAAGCTCTTGCAACCTCATTCAAAACCTGAAAGGATAGTAGAAGGAAAAATAGCACTGTCACAGGGCTGATGATACAAAAAGACTGAAAAACCTCCTTCATATACAAGCAGAGGGTTTTTGAAGACTAAAGAACCTCCTTCATCTACAAGCAGAGGGTTTAAATCACCTCCTTCATCTATAAGCAGAGGGCAGATGGACAAAGTTTGATTCTAAGAGCTGCACTAACCATGAGACAAATTTTGGTTACAGTGAGACAGCAACTAAGCACTTCTGCATGAAAATTATGATTAAAAGCAGAGGTAAAGCAGCAGGCTTCAAAGATCTATTTGCATGAGTTTCATTATTATTTGAGCTACAATGAGAAGCTAGTTAGTTCAGCATCATTGAAGAAAGACTGTTAAAACAGATGTCCAAAAGAGTCAAATAGTCTTGGGCACCAACTAACTTCTGTCATCATGTATAAGATAAAACACCATCAATATGTTCATCAGAAAACCTTCATATGGCTGAGACAGAAAGTTGAAAGAACATCAGACATTTTTTCAAGTGAAGGGCCTCCTTCATTCATAAGCAGAGGGCCATAGCAGTGATTAATTCTAGAGTTTTCACTGATTGATAGACAAATTGTAAACACAACAGGAGACAGTTGAAACAGAGAAATGATGTAAAAGAAAAAGAAGGAAAAAAGGGGTATTGTTGTAATCCAAGAGGTTAAACTTGTCTCTTATCAAGGTTTCTTTCAAAAAGGCAGTCTGGAGCCCAATTAAACAACTTTGGTGATGATTAAGGAACAGGTCATGACATAGGCCAATGATGATGAATGTATTTCAAAGGGTACTGATCTTCCTACTCATAAAGGAATCTTTTTTCAATTACTCCTCATGGTAGACAAAGGCATTTTGAGTTTAGTATTTCCCCAAAAGGCATTGCAAATAGGTATACAGGGTCATAAAAGTGCAAGAAAGATCATGACATGTTTTTCAGGTTCTGGAACTCACTAAAAGAAAAATATACATGCCACTGTCACAAAGGAAGGCAATTTCCTTATGAAAAAGGGTCAAAGGCACCTCACTGTTGCATTCCAAGTGAAAGCAGAGTTTTAAAAGAAATTCCCTTTTAATAGACAGAGGATGGGAAAGCATGAGTAAATGCAACTGATTTTTTTCACCCACAGTCAGAAGAGGAACTTAAAGGACACCTAACAGTCAAATAATTTTCACAGTAGGGCATCATTACGTCCAAAGCATCCAGAGCAGACACTATTAGTTTAAAGTTAAAAGGGGTAGATCCACTTCCTTGCAAAATGGCAAAGGTGCTTCATAACTCATTGGTGTATTGTTGAGCAAATGTTACATTTTGAAAAGGACATTAAAGGGTTAGCAGTGGCAGCATTTCTCATTTGAATAAAGCACAATGAAAAGGTAGTATAGGAGATTGGAAACTCCTAAACAAAGCCTTTTCACCTAAAGCATAGTTCTCACTATGCTACCTTTTAAAAAAATCAAACTTCACTTTTTTATCAAAAATTTGTGCAAAAGGTCGTTAAAAGCTTGTCAAAAAGTTTTCAAAACCTCCACCAAGTAAATGTGAAAGGGCTCAGATTTTTTCGCTTACAAAAGGGTTAAGGACTGTTGTTGATCCATTTTGCAAATTCCCCAAGCACAAACAGAACTCCTCTTGCTGCCCTCGAGACCGGAGAAAGGATTTTTAGGAGAATTTCACAGATTGTTTGGGATCAGTGACTGCGCGGCATGCCTGTACAACTGTGCGGCGTGTTTAGGTGCACATTTTACACAGGAAAACAAAGCCGCGTGGCATGCCTGGAGGCGTTGGTCCTGTCGGCCCGATAGGTGACCCGATAGCCCTTGTTGCGCGGCACTCTCTCTTTCAAACGTGCCGCGCTCAGGTTAAGCCTCCAAAATGCCTCCAAATTTCTTTCAAAGTGGCTCCAACTCTCAAGAAAATATTTCCATCATGTTTTAAGGTATTTTGTCTTGCCCCCCTTACAATTTTCAAACTGCTAAACGGTGTTTGAGGCAGTGAAAGTCTGGGTTAAATCAAGATATTTTGAGTGAATGTTGTGAAAGAAGGTTACAGTTGGTGGGAGTGAAGTTTTAATCCTAGCTTCAAAACACTTAAAACTTTCCTTAAACTTCTCAAACATCACATTCCTTTTCTAAGGGGGTTTTCAAGCATTTAGGACATTTAAACTATTGTAGCATAAAATTCACAACTCTGTCAACTGTATGTAACAAAGAAAAGGTGCTTGGGAGGTTTGATTTTTTTTTTGAGTTGTTGTAGTTTGTGATTGACCAGCAGTGAGCATAGAAAAATGATAGGTTCCTATTGATGATTCAAAAACCTCAAAAACTGCCCTCAAATAGTATTGAAAGGTGAAGGTACCGTCTGAAAGGAGAAACACAGGGTTTTAAAAAGTGAAACAGTGGGTCTATTTTCAAATCACAGTGATCATTGTATGAGCATTTTTTACCTTTTAAAAGTCTCCTCTGTGTGTGAAAAAGACAAAAACAGTGTTTGACCTTTCATTCCATAAAGAAGATTCAGTGAGTGAAGCTACCATTGCATTTGGAGGTATTGTCAAAATGGGTATGAGAAACAGAGAAGTATAAGGAGGGAAGTGCTTTGGTTAAGAGGATTTTTTTGTTGTTTGACTGCTACACGTCTTTTTGTGCTCACATCAAAAAACACCAGAAGCTCTGTCACCTTATCCTATAACACAGTGACCTTTTGACTATGTACATGCTTTTGATTGACTGTGTGATGGTTATTGAATTTACCTATTGATTGGCATACAAATAAAGGAATAGGGTTTTGAGAGGAACAGAGACCTAATAGAAAATAAAGCATCTCACACAGCATTTGCAACCAATTTTACCTTGAACAAACAGTGCTTTACAGGGGAGGCAAATTTTGTTTGAAGAAGACATTTCAAGAACTTTTGAGGAAGTTTGGTTTTGCAGAAGTGCATCCAAGACAAGATGCCTCCTAGACAGGATAGTAGGAGTGGATTGCACAAGAGGTATGAGCCTATTTCCACCGAAGAAGTGAATGCACACCCATCAATTCTTTTCAATTTCCATGAGGTTTGGTGCTTAGATTTTTTGTCAAAGGGTACAAGAAGCGAAGAGTTTCTCTCCCTTAACACATTTGTGTGCTTTGAGGTTCAGAGAGAAAAATTTCCGATTGGCAGGCCTTGACTTCAAGTTCTCCCAAAGATCCATTTCCAAAGCCACTAAAATTCCCTATATTGGCGATAAATGGTTTAAACAAAGCTATTTGGACTTAGATGACTACAAACCCTTCCTCAAGCCTGAGCACAGAGAATCATGTCCTGCTATTTTCCCTTTCTCATATCTTTTAGCCAGCTACACACCTCTCATGAAGATTATCAGAAGTACTTCACTAGTGAGGGGAGATTATCCCGAATCTATGCTTATCACATTTGACTATTGATGCATTTCACAAGGACCAAGCAGCTAAATCTTCCTTTATTCTTATGCAAAAGCATTGAGAAAATGGCCTCCATTGTCCAGAAGAAGCCTCCTTCACAGCAAATAGGCTCTCTATTCCATAAATCTCTCATCAAAGTCGTCATCCTTCACCAGCTTGAAAAGAGAGAGGTCTCTTGGGATGTTTTCATCACTCACCTGGATTTCTTCATTGTCCCTCCAGTCCATACATCCCTACATCCCCCACTCATCGGCCCTCCCCTTCTTCTAGCAGGCCTACTCCTAAAAATCTCAAATTCACTACAGAACAAACAAAAGAACATGAATAAGAAGGAAGTGACCAGCAAGAGGAGGAAGGACAGGGGCAACAGGAAGAAAGTGATGAAGGGCAGCAGCATGACAGTGATGAGGGTGAGCAGCAACACAGTGATGAGGGTGCGCAGCAAATTCATGGTGAAGGGCAGCAGCTTGAACAACAACATCATAGTGGTGATGAACAACAACAAGAAGAGGAAGAAGAGAATGTTGAACAACAGCATGACAGTGAGTTTGAGACAGGGCAGCAGCATAAGGATGATGAGCAAGGGCAGCCTAGAGAGGACACATAGCAGCCCCATGAGACAGAGCATCAAAAGCAACAGCATGATAGTGAGGAGCAGGGGCAGCCTAAAGAAGACACACAACATCCTCCTCAACATGCACAGCAGCCTCCAAAAGATGATACACAGCAGCCTCTTCAAGAAGAACAGCAAACTCAAGGAGAAAAAGAGCAAGGCGACAAAGGTAAAGGGGGCATGCCTTCCTCTCCTAAAAAGGCCAAGCCCAGGACAGCAAGAAAGAGAGTGCCTAAGTTTTTCACTCCAAATGTGACAAGGACTCTCTGTAGTAAAGTAAAATTGCCGAAGAAGCCTATAATTGATTTGCCTAGGAGGAAGAGCACAAGAATAGCCACCCAAAGCAAAGGGAAGGGCAAGGTAGAAGAAAGTAATGAGCAGGAGAGTGCATTTGATATCATCCCAATCCAAAGCGATGATAGTGATAACGAGGCCTGGATTCTAGAAAACCTCTTAATCCATAGAGAGGGCCAAATTGATGCATTGAAGGATGATCTTCATAGGGCAAGGAATTTCAATCAATTCTTGCAAATCCAAAATAGGCAAATGAGTGTCCATATGGCCATTCATGAGACAAGGGTGACTAAGTACAAGAAGGAGGCCTCCAAAGCGCAAGCAAGGTTGGATGAACTCATGGGCGAGTTTGATCAAAGTGAAGGCGAAGATCAACCTAAGCGAAAGAGGCCTAGAACCATAGGGCTTAAAAAGGCCCTTGAGAGGCAAAAAGAAGAGGAAAACGCCCTTCTCCAATCCACTCCTCTCACTGCATTGTTTGAATAGGAGATAGAAAAAAATAAGGAGGCGTGGCTTGAGAGATTCAATGACCATTTGGAGAAGAAACTGGAGAGGGCAAACAGGAATTTAGAGCTTCAAAGGAGAATGACAGAGCATTACAAGAAGTTAAATCAGTTTTCCCGGCGCAAGTTAAAGGCTACTCAAGAAAAGCTAAAGAAGGCTAAAGGGAAGCACCCGGAACGAAAAGTGAAGAAAGACATATCAGGACTTGAGATTTTGGCTTCTACCTTGCAACATGTTGCTGAAAACCCTTGACGGTCATGCTCACCAATTTTCGGCATTTTTCGACATATTTTGGTTTTTTGGCATTTTTGGGTTTTTGGTCAAAACTCATAGACTTCGCCATTTCATTTTGGGGGATCGTCAAAGGATGAGAATGGTATCATTGGATGCCATAATTTTAGCTGCACACACTCAACGATTTTTAGGACATTTGGAGATCATTTTCTCCCACGAAATGGCGAAAAATGCTCGCTTTTTGCACACTCTACCCGACCTATCAGCAAGTCTTATTTTCTTGTTTTTTACACACAGGCCTAGTTTTGGAGGACTTATAGGCATCAGATTGGAAAAATTCCAATTGCTCCAGAAAGTAGACACTCAGATATTTCCAACGAGCTATCATGAGCCTCATTTCAACATCAGGAAGGCTGCCAAATGTTACCAGAAATTCAGAGGAACTTTTGTTGATGTAATTTTTGAGTATTTTTGTAAAATTTGAACCTTTAAAAACTACTTTTTCCTCATGTGCGTTTAGCTATTTTTGCACATGAGAAGTGATCAAAAGTCAATTTATTTCCCTTTTTTAGCATATTTTAGATATTTTATGAGATATTTTGTGCCTTGGGCTTTGCAAAGCCTCAAGGAAAAATCTAGATATTTTGATTAGGCCAATGGGATAGCAAGTTAAACCATGAGGTTTTCCTCACTTTGGCCTATTTATTCCACAAGCTTTCAATGTAAACAAGGCTGAACTTGATGATAGAAGAAATATATGGTCATATAAGCTTTGGAAGAAATACTTGTCTCATGCTTTTGGATTGCCTCTTAGATGTTCTTGGATGATGAAAGATGATTGTTGTTGGATTCCATGACTTGGTAGAATGGTATTGTGTCTCTTTCTTTGTTTTGTCTTCTAGTTTTCATTCATGAATACATGTTTCTTGCTTGCTATAGATCAGTAGAGAAAAAATTTGAGACATGCCCTTGGAGGCATTGTTACAGGTCAAAATACCTCCTCATCAGCTCAGAGGAGAAGACAAATATGGAAGGAATACAAAGACCTAATTTAAACCTATTTCTGCCAGGGTAACGCATATCTATAACAACAAAAGAGCATTATAACGTAGCTAATCATTGAATAGGCCGCGTTAGTGGCTAGGTCAATGCTCTGTTTACACTGGAGGGAAGCGTTACCCATGTTTTAAGTTTGAATTGGGAAAAGCCCGCGGAGAATGATTTCAATCTCCGGCTTTCCCTCGCAAGAGAGTCAGTTCACAAAGGAAACTGCAACACACCAGTTCATTATTGGTCATTGCCATAAGAAGACTGAACACCAAAGGAGGCAAAAGCATAGAGATTAAAGAAACATCTAAGTTTTTTCCATTCCAAACTAGTGGAAAGAGAAAGGCAACAATTGCTTTCTCCCTCTCCTATAAGAAGGAGCTGAAGGCTCTTAATTGAAGGTCGAAGGATTGCTAAAGGTTTTTGCATACTTGTGGAATAGAGAATAGTGTGATAAGTGTGAAGGCCAAGAGTCAAAGAGGTTCCTAGAGAGCTTGTTGACTTAGAATTCTTCACTTGAGAGATAAGAGAGATTGGGAGACTGAGGAGGGCTTGGTACAACCGACGGTTGTAATCCTCCTTCTTTCAAAATTAATAGAACTGTGTTCGTTTTGTCCATTCAATACTTAATATTGTCATTTTGTTTGAACATTTACATAGTATGATATGAATGGCTCAGATGTGTATAATTTATAAGTTCAATATATATTGACTTGATTAGTAGGATATATGTTATGTTAGAAATTACACGGGTGCTTTGACTGATTGCAAGATCAATATTTGGAGCCGGTGAAGAAGGACTCTTGCTTCACTGCCTAGCGCTCTCCAAGGGACTCCAAGATTGTCAAAGAGGTAATTCTCTATCGTATTCCATCAAGTTGTTTTAAGTTAATATGAACATGCTCATGCCATCTTTGTGAACTACACATCTAATCTTACTGTCTGCCTCGGGCACCGAAAAGCCCTGAGAGGGATATTCGAAAACCAACAACCCAAGCAGTTTACCCTATAGAAGAATTGGCGACTCCGCTGGGGATTTTCCCCATAGTTTCCGGACTATTTCTTCCCTCCTCTCTTCTTTCCTCTGTTCACAGACCCTTCCAACCAGTTTTTATGCCCAGTAGACATATCAAATGCTCGTAGAGTTCAATCCTGTTTCTGTTTTACCACCCGAAGAACTTTTCCCTAGCTAACACTACCTCTGTAGGTTGTCCAGTGTGTTATAACGGTGTCTCTGCTTAAATACAGTGCGTTAAATGCTGTCTTTACTCACAGATAGAGCATTACTCAGCCAAAACCTTGCTGTTCATTACTGTGATTGTGTTTTAGTTGCAGAGTTTTTGGCCATCAGTATCTTTCATTGACTGAATCCATGTGCTTGTCTATTAAGTTGGCATTTCTATTTGGTTACTCTTGTTTGAAAAGTTAGTGTCAAAAGCATTTACTTTTTAGAGAAGAATTTTTTTTTTATTATTTTTCTGCATTTAGTTGAGTTTATTCTGAAAGTTTCAGTTCATAGACTGTTAAGAAAAGGTAGATAGAAGTTTGAATCTTGAAAGTTGTATTGTGCTATTTGAATGTTAGTGCATGGATGTTGAAAAGAAACCTCTCCTTGTAGAAATACTCTTCATCGAATTGAATATCTATAGCATATTTTTCATGGTTTCTTGAGTCAGAGTCTCATCACATTTCATACGTCCACTCCCCCTATGCAAGACTAATAATCAAGTACACTAAGAATCAAGTGATAATAAAATGAATCATATTAATATTTTTGAGCTCACACAAACAGTAGTTCAGGCTAGGATCTTGGGTTAGGAAAGTGAGAAAATCACCCAAGATCTCAAAACTTGAGACTAGAGTCATTAACGAGAGAAATCCTGCTGCACTCATATTATCGGGACCGTTCCTTTACCGGATCTCAGCGCGAGACAACACTTGGGTGCACAAGAAGGTAGCCAACCTTTGATTGCATCCGGTGGGTGTGTTATATATTGGGGTTCCCTTCGGGGATGTCGAAACTAGATCAGGGATCTAGGTGTTCTGCCCATATAGCACACTGTCCTTGAACGTGGACCCCCCTGATGATGTCTGTGATTTGAGGTATCCTTAGTGGCCATACTTTTTAGGGACTTACACAAGGTGACTGGGACGGGCTGTCCTAGTACCTGAAATAGACGGACCCACTCTGTCTTCAATCTTTAGGAGGGTACTCGTCTTCACGAGAGTTCTTACATCTATCATCTGAGGTTCAGGAGAAGCTCTAGAGTGACTGTAACTGTACTTTCGACCAACCCTCTCTATATACTATTGTGATACTGGATTTCATCA
The DNA here is from genome assembly GCA_034641835.2 of Pinus albicaulis. Taxonomy (NCBI): domain Eukaryota; kingdom Viridiplantae; phylum Streptophyta; class Pinopsida; order Pinales; family Pinaceae; genus Pinus; species Pinus albicaulis. The sequence goes on from JAXQQM020060418.1 coordinate 174,511, forward strand.
CCAGCTAACAATAGTACTCAGACAGGGCACCCTATTCTGGCTACTTGTTGATTGATTTTAGAGAGTCTTTTTTTTTTTAGGTGTGTGGTTACTGTCATGGAGACTTTATAATACATCATGATTAAAATTTGTTAAAAATAAGCAGGTCACTATGGCGTCCTCTAACCCACGCCGTCTGTCTCGTCGACAACAAGGTCTACCTCCTCTAACTATTGAGGAAGAACTGAACCTTGGTGAACCCATGCCTTCTACGGAAGAGTAGTCTCCTCTGACTAATCTTGATTTTCACATAACCCCTTATCATATGGAATTTCTGGAGGACCCTTTCACAGAAGGGGTTGTACCTAATTACAATCCTCCCCTCACTGATCCATTAGGTCCTGTGATAGTTCAGATTGCACCACGCCAAGATATGTCTTCGGCTGCACAAACATCCATTTCACCACCAGCATCCACAGGGTTGATGCCAATGGCAACCATCACAGGTTCGCCACCATCCTCCCTGCAGGTGGTCAGTTCTATGCCATTACTTGGTAACCCTAGTAGTCAACAGATACCTAATCCCAACCTGACGGTCATCACAACTGTCAGTAGCTCGCCGAATCCTTTGGGATCTACTCCTACCGTGACCACGATGGGACCCACGATTACTCCTCCCATGAGTATGACTACTTTAACGCCTTTTAGCAACCCTTTCGGTTGGAACCCTCTGTTGAGTTCAAACCCCTTTGCCACTATACCAGGGGGCAGTGTCACCAGCACACAGGTAGCAAGGAACATTTCATTTCCCTTGCAATCCTTAGGACAAATGGGACAACCCATTGTAAATACTATCCCATTAAGTGGTTCAAACATAGGTGTAGGATCTATACTGTTTCCAAACTATGCAAGTAGTAGTATGCCCCCGGGAAACTCTATTGTGTCCATTTGGACAAACCAACCCCAACCTCCATCTAGAATGGGAGGGCATTTTTACACTGGGGGCAACCAACCATTTTCCCCGCAATACACTATGCCCTATGGACAGCAACCGTATGTTCCTACTCCTCCACCTATGGGGGGTTTTTATCAAAGTCCCACTTACCCTCCTGGTAACACGTTGATGGGGGGACCCTATGGTCTAAGTAGTCAACCCATATTGCCTTGGTTAGATTCGGGGGTAAATCCACAATTTCCATTCTTGGCAGCTTTGGAAATACCCAATATGCATAAACTGACTAACGACCCCATCAATCACAACTCACTCTGGCCTCCAGTACCGCATAAGATTCCTTCTAACATCCCGAAGTTCGAAGGGAAACAAGGGGATGACCCAGCCGCACACATCACTACCTTTCATCTATGGTCCATATACAATTCCATGGTAGATGATAGTTTCTGACTTCGACTGTTTCCCCGCACCCTCACAGGAAATGCCGCCAAGTGGTACATTGAATTACCACGCGCCACCATCAATAAGTTTGGTGCTTTAGCAACGGAGTTTATAAAGAACTTCCAACTACCAATTAGATTTGAAACTGGAACTGAACTATTAACATCGCTACGCCAAGACACCGCCACCCACATCTCCAATCACATTCATGAATGGAGACGTAGGAGGAGGCTAGTCAAAGCGCCAATTCCAAATCATCTCTTGGCCAATTGGTTTTGCAAGTCTCTTTTACCCCACATCTCTAAAGACATTGGCCTTTCTGGTGCGGTTACGAAATATCAATGCATTCGTCGTGCCCAGCACTTGGATTTGATATATTCACAATCGGGCATGCCATATGATCTGATCCCCAATGCCCCTGGTAACCCCAATCCTCCAGCTACTCAGAAAGTCGGAGCACATGCTGACGGCCTTGTCGGCGCGATCTCTGGTGTAGCCACCAAACAGTCTCGGGGGCAAGCCTCCCAGCCATCATCGGCTACCACCGCCCCCCACCAAACGACTGCTCTTCCTGTCGCCGAGGTAAATTCTATGAAAACCTCACAAAAACCTAGCGGAAAAAATAAGAAGAACAAGAAAAAGACATCTTCTTCGAAAGAACAGTCGGAAAATCAGCATAGCACTAATTAGAAAAATGCTGCCAAAAATGACATAGGGAAGGATAAAACCATGAAATTTTTTTGCAAAATCTGTGCGAAGGACCACTTGACCTACAAATGTCCTCAGCTGCAGGAATGCACTAATTTTATCGCAAACAAGGATTTTGGGCGAACACTTTCCATTCTTCATAATCCTTTCCCTCATCAACAACAGCAACATCAACACATGGTTGACAATCCGCCACAACCCCATCACAGGGGCAATGGCGGTTCACATCCTTCTGGCGAAGGACCATCTACCATTTATGGCATTGAGAGTGTTGAACTCCAAACTCAAGCCAAGCTTTATGGAAATCCTACCATAGATGCTCAAGAACCTGGTACTAGTTCAAATCCGCCGCCGCCCAACGATTTGCATATCGAAAGGCCTACTGCTGACTCTGTGATTTGTCCCCCCAAAGGGACACTTCGACGCATGACTCATAACACCTCTGCACGTGCAGCCCAAAACTACAATATTGTAGAAGATTTGGTGTAGGCACCGTCAGCCATGTCTGCTCTCGAAGTATTACAAACTTTTCCAGCACAAAGGAAAGCCTTGCTTTCGGCAATTGGTGGAATAGACCCCCAGGACTCCATGCTAGCTATCTTTGATATGGAAAAGGCTAAACCTCGCCTCTCACACCAACTTGCATTCTAGGTGCAGGTGATGTCAAAACAGAGACCAATCCATTGCACTTTCATAGACGAAGGTGCTTCGACCTGTGTTATGTCACAAGCTTGCTGGCTCAATTTAGGTTCTCCTACTCTAACACCGTCGTCGAATTCACTCAAATCTTTTGATGGCGACACTTTCCTCCCGAAAGGATACCTTGCTAGCTTTCCTGTCACTTTGGGTGGGAAAATGGTAAACGTGGACGTTGAAGTCGTCGAGCGCCATCTTGACTATAATCTATTGCTTGGTCACAGTTGGTCTTATGCCATGACCGCCATCGTGTCTTTGGTCTTCCAGCTCATCCTATTTCCTTTGGATGGGAAAATAGTCATGGTCGATCAGCTATCCTTCTGCACCCCTGATTATGCCACGCTACCAAGTAGCACTGTACCCCTAATAGGAGGCTTTCCTGACTCTTACATCAGTATGAGTACCGGTCTTCTGAAGGCATCTTCCCTACTGGGTTGTTTTCCTCTCTCGCCGCCAGAGATCCCAAACACGGTTGCAATGATATCCACCACTTTGGATGGCTCTATCAACCCATGGATCCTTCTGACACCTTCAGACGTTGATTCCTACGGAGATCAGATGCCGCTCTCACCGGCCAAGTTGGCTTAGAAAGCCATCCAAACCGCATCTGAACCCTCCACTGATATGGTTTCGACCACAGGTACAAATATCTCCCCCATCACAGTTATCTCTAAGGATCTCCTCAATGAAGTCTGGCCTACAGACGAAGCTATTCGAGAGATCATGTCATTAGAAGAACGACCTTGGGAAGAGTTTCACCATCGTGCTTCGATGATTGAACTGGACGTGATAAAAATTAAAATCCCATCTTTTGACCCACCCGAGATGGTTCCCTCCGCTTATATGACTGTTCAAACTCTCGATTCAGAAGGGAACATGGGTAATCTTTCTAAGACAATGCTCATTGATATCTCAGTCAAAATGGGTATCGTGGAAAATATTCAGATTGGAGTTGATTGCAACCCTGAGGAAATTGCATGCTTCACATCCCTTTTCAAGGAATTCCACGATGTGTTTGCTTGGTCTTACGACAAAATGCCCGGCATAGATCCATCTATCGTCGAGCATGAAATCAATACTTATGACAATGCCAAACCAATCCGACAACGACTCAAACCTGTCCACCCGCGCAAGGCAGCCGCCATCAAAATGGAGGTAGAAAAACTTTTAAACGTTGGTTTCATCTATCCCGTTCCTTTAACGGAATGGGTTTCCAATCCGGTTCCCGTTGATAAAAAAAAAGGCACTATTCGAGTTTGTGTCAACTATCACGATCTGAACGCCACTTGTCCCAAAGACAATTATCCTACACCATTCATAAATCAGATTCTCGAAGATTGTGCCAGATACAAATCTTTTTCCTTCATGGATGGATTCTCAGGCTATAACCAGATTGCAATTAAAAAAGACGACCAGCATAAAACTGCCTTCATCTATCCTTGGGGCACATTTGCGTATAGAAAACTCCCATTCGGTCTGAAGAATGCTGGAGAAAATTTTCAGCGGGCTATGTACTATGCTTTTCATGACATTCGACATATTTTACAGGCTTACTTGGATGACCTTCAGGCCCATTCCAAGAAACGACCTGATCACCTTGCTCATTTAAGACAAATTTTTGCTAGGTGTAGATTCTACAATATACGGTTGAAGCCTCATAAATGTGTGTTTATGGTTGAGTCCGGACATCTGTTAGGTTTCATTATCTCCAAGAACAAGATAAGGGTTGATCCCGATAAGGTTAAGGCGATTGTTGAATTTCCGGCACCACAATCCATCCTTCAACTCCAACGTTTGCAAGGGAAGGCAAACTTTTTACGTCGATTCATCATCAACTATGCCGAGATGATGAAAGGATTTATGAGATTATTGAAGAAAGGAACACTATACTTGTGGGATGACCAAGCTCAACGATCATTTGATGCTTTAAAACATGCACTTGTTTCAGCTCCACTCCCTAGTGCCCCCGACTACTCACGCGACTTTCTCCTCTACCTGGCAGCCTCACCATCCTCACTTGGAATGGTTCTGGTTCAAGTTCACAGTGAAGACAGTGAACATGTGATATACTATTTGTCCAAAGGTATAATCGGACCAGAATTACGTTATTCACATGTGGAGAAAATTTCTCTGGCGGTAGTTTTCGCCGTCACCCGACTCCGACATTATATATTGCTGTGATAGACTACGGTTATTTCTTTGGAGAACCCCATGCAACACATCTTGTCTAGACAAATTATTGGAGAAAAATATTCCAAATGGATCGTTATCCTCTAGCAATTTGATTTGGTTTTCACAGCTGCCAAAGCAAAGAAATCCCTCGTCTTCGTCGAATTATTATCGGATCTTCCCAGAATCGACCCAGCAGAAGTAGCTCATGATCCATTTCCTAATGAATCTGTATACTTGGTCGATTCTTCAGACCCTTGGTATGGAGACATTTTGGTCTACCTACAAACTCAACGCTTCCACCCAACTCTCACGTCTGACGACCGTCGTCGTATCTGCCACCAAGCGAAACACTACCTTGTGTTAAACGATACACTATATCGTCGTGGTATTGATACTGTTCTGCGATGTTGTCTCACTCTCGATAAGGCGGAACGTGTTTTGAATAACTGCCATGCAGGGGCATGTGGTGGCCATCTCTCGGGCATAGCTACTGCCCAAAAAATCTTGTGCACAGGTTACTATTGGCCCACTTTGTTTAAAGACTGCATTGCAGCGGTCCAGAAGTGCCATCCATGTCAAATTTTCACAAAGAAAATGCGCGCTCATCCTGCCCCCCTTCATCCGGTTATCTCCATTGGTCCGTTCGCTAAATGGGGAATTGACTTTTTCACCTGCAATCCCACTTCGGAAAATGGACACAACTACATCGTGGTTGCGGTCGACTATTTTACGAAATGGGCAGAAGCCCCTCCCACTTTCAAGGCCGATGGCGAAACCGTCGCTCTCTTCCTGTTTAATCAGGTAATCTGTCGGTTCGGCATACCCCTATCTATTGTCACAGATCATGGATCTCACTTTCAGAATCATATGATGACCGAATTAACCTCCATGCTAGGTTTCCGTCAAGATCAATCTTCGTCTTATTATCCTCAAGCTAATGGCCAAGTTGAAGCCGTAAATGGCATCCTCAAAACCATGATTCGTCGATTGGTCATAAATCATAAAAACACATGGCATAGGAAGTTGTATTATGCATTATGGGCATACCGAATTTCAGTTAAAACTGCCACAGGTTTCACGCCATTCCAACTTGCATTCGGCCTGGAGGCAATACTTCCAATCGAGTGCGAAATTCCATCACTCAAACTCGTTGTTGAACTCCTGCCCGGCACCACTGCCACAGAAGAGTGCTTGCTCTCACTCAATCATTTGGACGAAACTCATCAAGATGCTACACTAGCACTCGAAGCTCACCAGTGCTGAGTCAAAGCTCAATACGAAAAATCTGTCAAGCCTCGTTCTTTCCAAGAAGGCGATCTTATTCTACTTTATGACCAGAAACATGACCTCTTGGGGGCAGGAACACTCCAACCATTATGGCTTGGTCCTTACATCGTCACTAAAGCCCTCTCAAAAGGGGCCTACAAACTTCAAGACTATAATGGAATTTCGCTCGAGGAGCCCCGCAACAGGCTCTATCTAAAGAAGTATTTTGCCTAGTTTCACACTAGGCATATGCTTTGTAATTTTATGTATATAGGTTTTGCCTATTGTTTTGATGTTTCTAGATTTTTTGGTTTCAAGGTGTTTTTCTCATGTATAATCTTTTTCTTTCACACAGATGCCGTCACCCTCCTCATCATACGTCGGATATGCGGACGGTGCTGGTCGTCACACTAGACGCATTGCTTTAGCTGCTTGGGTTCTCTACACTCCTGAGTCGGACCTTCTTGGCTCCGGGGGAATTTTCCTGGGTAACGCCACCAATAATTTTGTTGAGTACATGTCAGTGATCCAACTCCTCATGGAAGTGGCATCTCGTGATATCTCCAATTTAGTGGTCAAGTTAGATTTCCAACTCATCATTATGCAGTTAAACAATCATTACCGTGTCCGTCATCCTGTGTTGTTACATTATTTTTTGAGAGTGCGACTTTTAGAACATCAATTTCAAACAATCACATTAGAGCACGTTCCTTGAGAATTTAATGCATTAGCCGATTCTTTGGCAAATTATGTGTTAGATTGGAATTTGTCACATTTATTATAAGAGATTTACTCATGAGTATATATATTTTTATCACATTAAAAATACACAAAAATTTCAAAACACAAAATCACCAAAAAGTAGATATATATATATGTCGTTTCCAGTACAATAGTTTCATCAAAAAATCTTCCAAAACTTGGGTGTTTTACAAAATTTGGCTATACTAAGCCACGTTATGACACTAATGCATCCACTCCGCCAACTAGGCCTGATGATCATGGTAGCATACAACTGCTCTAGCTATCCTCCTCAGAGGCACTAGGTATCTCTCCGGCACACCTACAGTATGCCGCTGTAGACGAACTGGAACCTCCCACATAGGAAGGGGTGGTATACCCATACTCAAACCCTCCAAGTTTCTGGAGAGTTCGTGTAAAACTTGGGCATCATCATCCTCGCCGGCTTCCGCATCCTCTGTTGGTGTGCCAACCCCGGGTAGCTGTAGTCCTCGCCGTGCATAGCGAGGGGCCCCAACTGGCTGGACAGGTGCCACATCTGTGTCAAGCAAACAAAAGCTTAATGTCAAAACATAATTTTCATCCTTTTTCAACAAAAAAATTACATAAACATTCAAAAGATAAAAAACAAAGTACTTCATTGAAATACACTGATCTTTTTCTTCTTACCATCGAGTCCCCATTGGGTACCAGGGGGAAGGACTAACTCTGGATCACCTGTGAAGTTCATCCTGGAATAGGGATAATCCTCTATCATAATGATATGGGATTCTAGCCAATCAAAAAATCCATCATCAAAGCATTGGTAGACGGAACCCTCTCCAGTCCACGGAAGCAAAGCTGCCCATCGAGCCTGCCTCGGCTCACGTGGGCCCAAGCACACTGTAACGATCCTGGGCCTCATCAATGGTATCTGCTCTGGTATGAAAGAAACAATCAGTGTACCATACCCAAACTCTCTCTGGGTACAGGTCTTACATGCGGTGAGCTCTGCTCGGACCCGACGAACAACTCCGTCACACCAGTAAAAAACCTGAGGCTGCATACAGTCCAAGGCTAGGAGCATCTGGGCCTTGGTGGTGACATGCTGACTCTTGGCACCTACCAAGTGGAAAATCATCCATAGAATAGACCGCAGTGGTCTCAAAGTCACCTGCGAGATCGGTATCCGGTTGCTCACAGCCTGAGTGTCACGTACGCAATGCGCATGAATCAGATCAGTAGTGGAATGTGGGTCAGCTCTGGACCCTGTCAAGTTGGGCCTCGCCCCGCGACATGATAGGCCGGTCAAAAATTACACATCATCCTTTTCAATTGAGAGCTCATTGCCCCCAATCCGGAAGACATGATGCCATTCATCCCACTGCTGGATTAGCCACCTCAGAGGTCCTCTTGACCCCTCATCAGTTCTAAGCAAGCATATTTTAGCAATCCACACCTGTGGAGAGCCATTAAGATTGCAGCATCCGTCACCATCTCTCGTTCTTCCCATTCATGTTCTCTCTCTCGCCAGATACTCATGTTTAACAGCTGAATACCTGCACAACCAACGTTTTCAACCGATCAAAACTTGCCTGGATCACTTCAAAATAGTAAAAAACGAGTTGCTAAAAAATACGGTGCACCTAATGCTGGCCCTAGTATAAAACATAGCGTGCTAACGTGTCATCCTTTCACGGGTTATGCGCTTAACGCGGCTATAACACTCACGAACCGCGTTAGGCGCAAGTTTTCTTAAGGCCTCCCAAATTTACCATTTTGAACTATCAAAAAATGACAAAAAGACAATTAAATGATAACAGGAGGTTGTAGCTCTTACCTAGATCTCGCGGGAAGGAAAACCGTTGCCCAGATTGACCATAATCGTCAGCTGAAGATTTCACCCCTTTTCACCTCAGAGCTTCTTCACAGCACTCCAAGCAGTGAAAATGAAGGCCTTCCGACCTTCTTATAGCAAATTCTGGGGCATGACTCTCTCAAGCTAGTCAACAAAGTCGTGAATTCTTGCTGTGCATATGTCGCAACTCTGGAGATTTGGTATTGATGTTCTGATGAGTAATCAAGATTTATGAGCAGACATACTCATGTTTTATCGAGCATTCTTTTTACGGTATTTTTCTTGCTCGTTAATCTGAAAATCCTCGAGTTTCCTTCTTCAGACTCGTTAAACTTATACGAAGTTGATATCGAGCATTATTTTTGTATGGTATTTTCTTTCTCGTTAATCCGAAAAACAAAGAGTTTTCTTCTTCAGACTCGTTAAAACTATGGAGAAGCACTGAGCTTTTTTTTTAGGAATCTTTTTCTCACTCATAAAACTGAAAAAATCCTGAGTTGACTTTGTCAGGCTCGTTAAACTACCACGACAGAGAGTAAGGAGCCATTCTTTTCCTCTTTTCCAAAGCTCTTTAAACTGAAAAAGTAACTGAGTTTTCTCCACGTGACTCGTTAAAATTTCACGGAGGTAATCAAGTTTTCTCTGCATGACTCGTTAAACATCCACGGAGGGCATCGAGTTTTTTTTTGTTGGACTCATTAAAATTTCACAAAGAGTACTGAGTTTACTCCGTCTCCTCGTACTCATAACAAAATGAGGTAGACATCCATCGAACATAGATTTCTCACTTTTCTGGCTTCGATGGACTAACTTACGGAAAATGAATTGTTTTGGGCTTACTATTATCCCTTTGCCGTGCCCGGTTATCAAGACATGACAAAGGTACCCCAATGGAGTCATCTTTTACGACATTTTTCAGACTCTCTAAATATGAAAAATTCACCGATTTTACTCGTATGGACTCGTTAAACCTAATCAGATGGGGCACGGAGTTGTCTTTTATGATATTTTTTAGACTCTCTAAATATAAAAAATTCACTGAGTTTACTCGTCTGGACTCGTTAAACTTAATCAGATGGGGAAAAAATTTGGACAAAATGGATACTACCTCTGTTACATTTCAAAAAAGGTCGATTTGGCAACAAAATTCTTGAACATGGCACTTCCCAGAAAATTCTTTCACAGTTAGCCGAACCCTACCATCTATGAGTATTAGCCTTCATCTCCCAGTGTCCCTGCACCGGTCAAATCCTAACACACTCTTTGGTGTTTATTAAGCTTCAGCTACCTAGTACCCTGCTACAGTGCCTTCTATTGTTCAAGCAGATCTCGCTATCTACTGCTCCTGTTATCAACCAAACCGCTCATTACGCCAGAAATTACTTGTCGTCCGACATCCCCATTTCCTCTTAATTATCTCAATCATAAACAAAATCATTTGGTTTCTGTTTCGTGTTGACTGATGTAGGACGCCTCAGTGCCTACCTTTCAACAGATCTCTTCCTATCGACTTCAACATCTTATCTAGGAAGTTGATCCAGAAACCCATCAGTACCTGGATACTTGCAGACATCAGTGGCAAGTAGTCTTGTGTTTGATCAGGGGTCTTCATCATTGGCTCCTGGTCGAATGATTCTACGAGTGTTTGACTTCAACTCATTTTATTCACACTCGCTAGATTGTACTGTGCATCTTAGGGACCATCATTATTATCGGTGGCCACCTTCATGTCTGTTAACAGTTTTCATTATCGACTGGTAATCAAGCGATTTCTCACATGTTCGACAATAGCTCCTTCATTCACATGTTGAGGAATATGCAGTTTAAGTGAATCGGCGGTCAAGACCTTGGGGCAAAGGCTACATCATTAAGGTTGTGTTTCCTTCCCCAAGTTGCGATATTGTTTATGGAGACAGCTTCTTCAGCCTGATCCTGTTATGAAAGACACTTCCACATTGTGCTTATCGGTGGACAGATTCTTCATATCTCCACTCTAGAGAAATCATGTTGTTTAAGCTACTGAGCATGGGAAATGCCTGACTCTAGGCAAATACTATATTTTCTAACGTATGTTGTTGTTTCAGGTTTTCCTCAGTCTTTCAATCTCTCTATCTCTACATAAATTATAAAGAATTTCGGCCATCGTCTTCGTCTCTGACCTCACACTTTATGGGGCATCTGTTACAGGTCAAAATACCTCCTCATCAGCTCAGAAGAGAAGACAAATATGGAAGGAATACAAAGACCTAATTTAAGCCTATTTCTGTCAGGGTAATGCATATCTATTACAACACAAGAGCATTATAACGCAACTAATCAGTGAATAGGCCGCATTAGTGGCTAGGGCAATGCTCTGTTTACATTGGAGGGAAGCGTTACCCGTGTTTTAAGTTTGAATCGGGAAAAACCCGCGGAGAATGATTTGAATCTCTGGCTTTCCCTCACAAGAGAGTCAGTTCACAAAGGAAACTGCAACACACCAGTTCATTATTGGTCATTGCCATAAGAAGACTGAACTCCAAAGGAGGCAAAAGCATAGAGATTAAAGAAACATCTAAGTTTTTTCCATTCCAAACTAGTGGAAAGAGAAAGGCAACAATGGCTTTCTCCCTCTCCTATAAGAAGGAGTTGAAGGCTCTTAATTGAAGGTCGAAGGATTGCTAAAGGTTTTTGCATACTTGTGGAATAGAGAATAGTGTGATAAGTGTGAAGGCCAAGAGTCAAAGAGGTTCCTAGAGATCTTGTTGACTTAGACTTCTTCACTTGAGAGATAAGAGAGATTGGGAGACTGAGGAGGGCTTGTTACAACCGACGGTTGTAATCCTCCTTCTTTCAAAATTAATAGAACTGTGTTCGTTTTTTCCATTCAATGCTTAATATTGTCATTTTGTTTGAAAATTTACATAGTATGATATGAATGGCTCAGATGTGTATAATTTAGAAGTTAAATATATATTGACTTGATTAGTAGGATATATGTTATGTTAGAAATTACACGGGTGCTTTGACTGATTGCAGGATCAAGATTTGGAGCCGGTGAAGAAGGACTCTTGCTTCACTGCCTAGTGCTCTCCAAGGGACTCCAAGATCGTCAAAGAGGTAATTCTCTATCATGTTCCATCAAGTTGTTTTCAGTTAATATGAACATGCTCATGCCATCTTTGTGAACTACATAGCTAATCTTACTGTCTACCTCGGGCACTGGAAAGCCCTGAGAGGGATATTCGAAAACCAACAACCCAAGCAATTTACCCTATAACAGGCACCTCAAATTTCCTGTTTTTTCATAGCTTTCATGTTTTCTTCTTCCTTAGTCACATTAAAGAATTCTTAACTGCTCTTTAATAACTTAAGGATATTGTTGCTTGTTTCATTCATAGTTCTATGCATGCTAAGTATGATTTACGGTACACCTTGCTTACCTATGGCTAGCCATAGCTCCATCCATGAAATTATCTCTTTGACTGATTAGATTCTCATTTGTTGAACCAAGGAGGTCTTGTTCCGATCTTGCCCTTTGTCTAAGACTATGAAATCTTGTTATGAAAGTGCCCAATAACTTGAAGTACTATGTTTAGGCATTCCGGCATAGTAATTTGAGCTGTTTGTCTGTCTTAAGTGTTTTTCCCCAAATTATGATAGCCATTTCCTGAAGTTAGAGAGTTATATATCTCTATGCATGGCTTGAATGTTTATTTCTATGTATTTATTAGCTTATAGTTACATTTTGCATGATTAATGGTTTGCCCTACCATGTTTATGTCTGCTATTAAACTAGTTATGCTTGAAATCCTTTGTTGTTCACAAACTTGATGTCCATTTACTCCATTTTGCCCAAAGATCCATTCTACCTCGAATCAAATCGGCCCTTCAACAGCCTTGTATCACCATCTAATAGCTTTCTTAACCTTTTCGACCCCATAGCCCAGTTGATCTGACATATTTTTACCTATCTTATATCTTTGATCAATTTCATCCCTCACAACTTAAAAAACCAAAACCAAAAACTTACTTCATAACTAGCCAAAAATCAGAACACCATAAGCAAACACACAGATATCCCTTACACAATAGAGAAAGCCCTCTCTGAGTCCAGGAAGGCTAGGTCCTTGGGCTCCAAAGACTGGTTTGATGTTACATTGTCATTTGGCTTGCCAATCATCCAAATCATGGGACCCTAACATAATGGCGATCACGGTGGGACACTGAGTAATAAACAAGCTTAGATTCCCTAAACATTCCAACAGCCTTAAGAATACTATCTGATTGACTTATCCCACCACTCACTAACATAGTGGTGATCATGGTGGGACCTTTCGATTTAGTGACAATCTAAGTACTCCTTAGTAACTCTCAAAGTCTCAATCAAGCTTAGAAAACTTAAGTGTTGTTTGAAGAGTAGAAGCTAGCTCTTTCACCATCTTAGGAAAATGATGATTCAGTTATAGGACACTCTTCCAAACCTTAGGATTACATAAAAAACTCTAAAAACCCCAAAAAACATTCCCAGATTGGTTTTCCCTAGTTACTGGTGGTGGATCATAGCTACATATTCACAAAAACAATCAAGTTCCACCTGGAAACTCCACTAGCCTCCAGTAGGCCTAAAAACTCCATAAAATACCAAAAAATTCAGAAACCATACCTTCCTGCTAAAGCATCCTTCCAAAAACTTAAAATTAGGGTGGAAACTCTGTGATCAGTGACAATCTAAGTGTAACTTAGCAATTCAGAAAACCTCACCTAAACATAAGAGATAAGCAGAAACCTTCTTGCCAAGAGAACCATTAGCTTGTCCATGCAGCCTAGAAAACTGTTGAAACCAAGTGAATCACTCTTCTTTGCAAGTTTCCATCTCAAAGTTTGCTATAAAAATTTTTCCCGAGCATCTTTGATAGTATTGGTGGTGGACCACAGTTCTCATAAGAAATCCACCTGGTGACTCCACTTGTCCATCCTTCTGTTTTGACCATCTTTCACATTAGTAAAACTTTAGAGAGGCCATCCATCCAAAACATTCACAAATACCATCCTCTCTAATCTCTAGACCCGAAATCTGGCTTCACGAAGAATCAACACCAGATCTCATCCAGACCCAAATCCCCCTATCATAGTAGATGACCCAGAGAAGATTCTATGGCAAGCTTCTGAAACTGGAAATTTATCCACCAATAGGTCCATCCGTAAAACAAGATCAGTTCCTAAACATCTCACTATCTTACCAAATTCCCCTTTTGACATAGAGTCGGCAAAAACTCTTTTTAGAAGCAAGTCACATAGTAAGATAAAATTTGACGATCTTGAACCCCTAGTTCTACCACAGAGTCCTAGCAGAGAAGCCTCACCTACCACACCTCCCGACTCTTAGCTTCTCCATCACTTTGGTTCCTACCATCCTAGATCTGCTCAAAACCAGATCACTAGTCCAAGTACATCTGCCACACCTATCCAAACCACTACTGTTCAAACCACCTCAGGTAATCCCACAAGCCCTCATCTTGTACATCACCCATTAGCTCCCATCATGGCAGCCTGGTACGCACCTTTGGTGTTGCCACTACCTTTGGCTCCTCTACCAGATAACTATCAAGCCAAAATACCACACTTCACTGGAGAAGATACTACCACAACTCAACAGCATGTAGATAGGATTAGCAATGCCTTTGAATACTTGGAAGTAGAAGACGAGACCATCAGAATGAGAATGTGCGCCCAAAGCCTGGGCAGAGAACCCAAAAAATAGTTTAAGAGCTTAACTGAAAACAGCATCGAAAACCTCCCAGAACTCTACCAGGTCTTCATAAACAAGTGGGAAATCCGAAAGAACCCCATTCAAATCCTGTCAGAATATAACAATCTAAAACGATAAAATGAGGAAAGTGTCCAGGGATATTGCACAAGGTTCAACAGTGTATATAATGCCCTCCCACCTCATTTCAAACCCCCGCTTGGTTCAGCCTTGGAAAAATTCCCCGATGGTTTTGAACCAGACATGACTTATCAGCTAAGAGACAAAGACCCCCCTACCCTAGAAGAAATGCAAAAAGTAGCCATCAGGGCAGAAGCCAACTTAGCCGAGAGAAGAGCTAGGAATAGATCAGAAAGGAAAGTCACCTACCGGGATGAAGTCTCCACTTCATCTCCCACCCTAGATCCTAGAATAGATGACTTATTCAAGTCCATGGCCAAAATGTGGGAAAAGATGAGTGAGAAGACCCCTCTTAAAGACAACCAACCACCTCCCCCAAACAGAAACCGTAACCAAAATTTCAGGAGGGAGCAACCTCAAAATAGACCAAGGGAAAATGACCAACAAATTAGGCCACCATTTAATGAAAATTATGTGGAAGAATATGATAGGGATACAAAACCCATTGATGAAAATCATTTGAACCTCATAGGATCTGATAATGAGAGTGAGGTGTACCTCACAGAATAATAACAAGCATTCTTCTCTCCAAATCAGGATGAGGCCAACTATGAAGATCCCGACGATCCTGCCATAGATTTTCAGAATTCTATAATAGAAGTTCACAGGCAGTATGACCTTAGAAGCAGAAAAAATTAGGACAACACCAAGAAAGGTAACTCAAACACTGCTAAAACCCCTGATACCATCCTTAAGAAAGCAATGAACAGTAACAAAATCGAGGTCGAGAAAAATGACCATAACAAAGATAGAGTTACCCAAACTAGTCCCGACTCAGATACTCCTAGTACTTCCACAAAGATTCCTGAGGTGGCTGTGGCAAACAAAGTCCCGAAACAGAGACAACAAACTTAGAACATAGAGAAGGTCATGGCTGAAAAGGCTGAAACAAACATGTCCAAACTTTAGCTGCCTTTTAGTTTTGAGGGCGAAATCGCCAAAATCAAGATCACCATGCCTCTTACCGAGCTCATCGCCCAAGGCTCCTATAAATCCCAAGTGTTAAAGGTCCTAAATCTAGGGAATGATGCGAACACCCTTAATATAGCTGATGACACTCCTGAAGTGTTATTTGGTCCAAAAATAGAAGGGAAGTTCCAAGAAGGAACAACTCTTCCCTTTTACATCAATTTGAATATCCATGACCAAATCCTTCACATTTCCATGCTAGACTCTAGTGCCTTTCATAATCTTATGCCGAAGGTTGTAATGGAAAGGTTAGGCCTAGAAATCACGAGGCCATACAAAGACTTGTATTCATTTGATTCTAGTAGAGTCAAATGTCTAGGCTTGATCAAGGATCTGTGTTTTAGTTTGGCCCAAATACCTGCAAAGCATCTGATCATGGACATAGTGGTAGCAGACATTCCTCCCAAGTATGGAATGCTTCTATCCAGATCTTGGGGAGCCAAGCTCCAAGGCAATATTCAACTGGATATGTCCTTCACCACTATTCCTGTGTTTGACCAAACAAGAATACTCTATCGAGAATCACACATGAAACACATGATCAGTAGCCAAGAGAGGCCAGATAACATTCCAATGTATTCCTTGCATTCTGACCTGAACTCTTTTATTCTGCATACTAATGAGGACATTGAAGAACAATCAGAAGAAACTGAAACAAACTTAGACCCACCACAACAGCTGCCCCTAGTTCTCTATGCTGAAATAGATACTCAAAACTACCATGATCATGAACAACTATGTCTTGAGGAAAGTAGGTATGTTCCTTCTAAAATAGGAATAGTGAAAGAAGCACAAATCATCATGTACTATCAAGCAAATTGCTCAAACCTTAGTCAAATACCAGTAGTAACCTTCGAAAATTTTTTCAGGATAAAGGCATTAGAAGACTTACATATCACAAACCTATTTGGAACTCGGGAGCAGAGAAGCTTAATGTTCCTACCATACCTCAAATATTTACCATCACATAACTCTTCCACTGCAAATGAAACTTTGACATAGCCATAACAGCTCAAAATCCAGAAAAAATTCCCGATAAACTTCTTATGAGCAAAGATGATAGCTGCAGTCCAAGCATGCCTGAGTTACTTGAATTGGCTAATATTCTGTCTTTCCACCAAAAGCTTAGAAATGCTAGAATTGGCAATCTCATGCAAAATACCACTTCATACAGGGAAAATAGGGGAAAACACTATGCCACTACCATTACTCCAAGAAACAACTTCGACAAAAGGAGATATAACAATCTGAAACAATCAGTAATAATTAAAGATAAACTAGCTGGTCATAGGATCTGTTTTGATTTTAGAAACTCTAATACACATCCTTGTAACAGAAATTTTATCCTTCCTGCCCAAGACCATGATATACTGATGAAAAGTGCTTTTGATCATATTTTTTTGCAATATGATGTTTCAGGTTATAGTCAAAAGATTCCCTTGCAAAGTAGACAACTCAAAGAATTTTTTCAGTATGCTGGGAGTAGTTCTAGTGTCAGACTCAAAATTGCAAAACCACTGGATATCAAAAATATGCTCATGAAAGCCATGTTTCCAGTCCTGAATTTCTGCATTTTTGCATACCTTGATGATGTCATTATTTATTTCAAGAATGACCAAGATTAAATGCATTACTTAAGGAAAATGTACAGTAAAGGAAGGAGTGGAAATCGGAGGTACAAAGAGGTACATCGGGAAGATACGAGTTTGTTTAGAGATTCTTGCATGAATCCCTCTGTCATGTTGGAAATAGAAAACTTTCCAAATTTCTCTTTTTAGGATTTGAATGGGCCAAGAATGATAGGAGATCCTTATGAGGATAAGATGCTTAAATTTTTCCATTTCCAAGATTTCTGAGTTTAAAACATTTTCAATCATTGTATATACCATTGTTGAAAAATAGATAAAATAGAAAAGTAAAAAACAATAGAAGAATAGAAAAGAGGGCAGTTGAAAAATAGAAAAAGGCCCCATGTTCCAAAAAATAGTCCTTCGGAAAGCGTGCAAGTATAAATGCCGCTACTAATACTCAAATGTCTTGTTCAGCTATCTAGCCTAATCATAGTTGAACATGTTTAAATTTATTTGCTGATAAGTTAGTGAGTGAAAAATATGGTCAACATTGTGTAAGATTGACTTATCAAAGAGAGTAGATTAGGAAAAGATACTGGTTCCACATGCCTAAAACAGAACCAAAGAGAGAAGTGGGGATGAAAAACAAGTTGTACATCTTAGCCCCATTTTTCTAGATTTCCTTTTTGCAAAATAAAATTTGTGTGCAGTTTGTCCTTTCATGCCATAAATACATGACAAATCAGACAGTTTAACCCTGATTTGATCATTTTAAATTTCATGTTTTAGATTAGAGAACAAAATCCTATCAAACAGCTTAATCTTGACAGTTGATCTAGCATAGGTAGAGTAATGAAGGAATTCATCAGATTAATCTGAACTCCCAACAGATATAAGTGTAGAGTTAGATAGGTTCATTTTCCAAAAAGAAAAATATATATTTTCAAAGAGGTTGCTTGTCCAAATGCACCCAAAAGAAGAAAAAATGTTAGGGAAGATAGTGGGGTAGGTAGAAATATCATTGATGCTAATCATGTTGTCTCTTTTCAGAAGTAGCATCAATGAAGAGTGAAATTTGCACCAATGGTTAAGGCATTGGTCTTCATAAGCCAAAGATCTGAAATTCTAGACACCTCTTGAAAAGGAGCTGCCTTCCCCAAATGGAGCCACTGTTAGTCATCAATATTTTTCACTTGTTGGTGATGACTAGTTCTAACAGCCAAGTTTTCTAGCAGCTGATCCAAAAATTTGTCATATTTTCTAGCTGGGAAAACACTTATAAAATTTTTACCCTCTTACCTTTTCAGTCCGCCCATGACAAGGTAAAACCTCATTATCAAATCCTACCTAGCCTCAGCCATACTAGTCTGCCCATCAACTCTAAAGAAACAATCCAAATCTGTCCAAAAGTCTCCCTTAAGTTAGGAAGTGGCACTTTAAGGCATTTCTCCCTTGGCGAATTATCCAAGAGCCAAAGAACCTCCATCTTCTATTGACCAGTCATAACAGACCTTCCCATTCTACAAATAAAGTTGGTTATAGCCCTAGGTCGCGCCACTCGTACACCCTCAAGTCTCAGCAATACATAGACCATAAGTCAAACTGATTCTAGGTGTTCTACAGTGTTTCAAATGGATCTGTCAAGGACAGAGGCATACCAACGTCCCAGAAGACAATATTTGGCTCCACATGAGAAGACAGCTACTTCTCAAAGTGATATTGAGCCTAGGATGCAGCTACAGAGCAAAGAGTTTTTCATCAAGCTCTTGCGACCTCATTCAAAACCTGAAAGAACAGTAGAAGGAAAAATAGCACTGTCACAGGGCTAATGATACAACAAGACTGAAAAACCTCCTTCATCTACAAGCAGAGGGTTTTTGAAGACTGAAGAACCTCCTTCATCAACAAGTAGAGGGTTGAAAGCGCCTCCTTCATCTATAAGCAGAGGGCAGATGGAAAAAGTTTGATTCTAAGAGTTGCACTGACCATGAGACAAATTTTGGTTACAGTGAGACAACAACTAAGTGCTTCTGCATGAAAATGATGATTAAAAGAAGAGGTAAAGCAGTAGGCTTCAAAGATCTGTTTGCATGAGTTTCATTATTATTTGAGCTACAATGAGAAGCTAGTTGGTTCAGCATCATTGAAGAAAGACTGTTAAAACATATGTCCAAAAGAGTCAAATAGTCTTGGGTGCCAACTAACTTCTGTCATCATGTATAAGAGAAAACACCCTCAATATGTTCATCAGACAACCTTCATATGGCTGAGACAGAAAGTTAAAAGAACATCAGACATTTTGTCAAGTGAAGGGCCTCCTTCATTCATAAGCATAGGGCCAGAGCAGTGATTAATTCTAGAGTTTTCACTGATTGATAGACAAATTGTAAACACAACAGGAGACAATTGAAACAGAGAAATGATGTAAAAGAAAAAGAAGGAAAACAGGGGTACCACTGTAATCCAAGACGTTAAACTTGTCTCTTATCAAGGTTTCTTTCAAAAAGGCAGTCTGGATCCCAATTAAACAACTTTGCTGATGATTAAGGAACAGGTCATGACACAGGCCAATGATGATGATTGTATTTCAAAGGGTACTGATCTTCCTACTCATAAAGGAATATTTTTTCAATTACTCCTCATGGTAGACAAAGGCATTTTGAGTTTAGTATTTCCCCAAAAAGGCATTGCAAATAGGTATACAGGGTCATAAAAGTGCAAGAAAGATCATGACATGTTTTTCAGGTTCTGGAACTCACTAAAAGCAAAATATACATGCCACTGTCACAAAGGAAGGCAGTTTCCTTATGAAAAAGGGTCAAAGGCACCTCACTGTTGCATTCCAAGTGAAAGTAGAGTTTTAAAAGAAATCCCCTTTTAATGGACAGAGGATGGGAAATCATGAGTAAATGCAATTGATTTTTTGCACCCACAGTCAGAAGAGGAACTTAAAGGACACCTAACAGTCAAATCATTTTCACAGTAGGGCATCATTACCCCCAAAGCATCCAGAGCAGACACTATTAGTTTAAAGTTAAAAAGGGCAGATCCACTTCCTTGCAAAATGGCAAAGGTGCTTCATAACTCATCGGTGTATTGTTGAGCAAATGTTACATTTTGAAAAGGACATTAAAGGGTTAGCAGTGGGAGAATTTCTCATTTAAATAAAGCACAGTGAAAAGGTAGTATAGGAGATTAGAAACTTCTAAACAAAGCCTTTTCACCTAAAGCACAGTTCTCACTATGCTACCTTTTAAAAAAATCAAACATCGCCTTTTTATCAAAAATTTGTGAAAGAGGTCATTAAAAGCTTGTCAAAAAGTTTTCAAAACCTCCACCAAGTAAATGTGAAAGGGCTCAGATTTTTTCTCTTTCAAAAGGGTTAAGGACTGTTGTTGATCCATTTTGCAAATTCCCCAAGCGCAAACAGAACTCCTCTTGCTGCCCTCGAGACTGGAGAAAGGAGTTTTAGGTGAATTTCACAGATTTTTTGGGCTCAGTGACTGCGCGGTGCGCCTGGACAACCGCGCGGTGCGTTCAGGCACACATTTTACATAGGAAAACAAAGCCGCTCACTGCCCCTGTAGGAGTGCGCGGCGCGCCTGTAGGCGTTGTTCCCGTCGGCCCTATAGGTGACCCGACAGCCCTTGTTGCGTGTCACTATCTCTTTCAAACGCGCCGCGCTCAGGTTAAGCCTCCAAAACACCTCCAAATTTCTTTCAAAGTGGCTCCAAATCTCAATAAAAGATTTCCATCATGTTTTACGGTTTTTTTTCTTGCCCCCCTTACAATTTTCAAACTACTAAACAGTGTTTGAGGCAGTGAAAGCCTGGGTTAAATCAAGATATTTTGAGTGAATGTTTTGAAAGAAGGTTACAATTGGTGGGAGTGAGTTGTTAATCCTAGCTTCAAAATGCTTAAAACTATCCTTAAACTGCTCAAACATCACATTCCTTTTCTAAGGGGGTTGTCAAGCATTTGGGACATTTAAACTGTTGTGGCATAAAATCCATAACTCTATCAACTGTATGTAACAAAGAAAAGGTGCTTGGGAGGTTTGATTTTTTTTTTTGAGTTGCTGTAGTTTGTGATTGACCAACAGTGAGCATAGCAAAATGATAGGTTCCTATTGATGATTCAAAAACCTCACAAACTGCCCTCAACAAGTATTGAAAGGTGAAGGCACTGTCTGAAAGGAGAAACAAAAGGTTTTAAAAAGTGAAACAGTGGGTCTATTTTCAAATCACAGTGATCATTATATGAGCGTTTTTGAACTTTCAAAAGTCTCCTCTGTGTGTTAAAAAGACAAAAACAGTGTTTGAGCTTTCATTCCATAAAGCAGATTCAGTGAGTGAAGCTACCATTGCATTTGGAGGTATTGTCAAAATGGGTATGAGAAACAGAGAAGTATAAGGAGGGAAGTGCTTTGGTTAAGAGGAGTTTTTTGTTGTTTGACTGCTACAGGTCTTTTTGTGCTCACATCAAAAAACACAAGAAGCTCTGTCACCTTATCCTATAACACAGTGACCTTTTGACTATGTACATGCTTTTTATTGACTGTGTGATGGTTATTGAATTTACCTATTGATTGGCATACAAATAAAGGAACATGGTTTTGAGAGGAACAGAGACCTAATAGCAAAGAAAGCATCTCACACAGCATTTGCAACCAATTTTACCTTGAAAAAACAGTGCTTTACAGGGGAGGTAGATTTTTTTTGAAGAAGACATTTCAAGAAATTTTGAGGCAGTTTGGTTTTACAGAAGCGCATCCAAGACAAGATGCCTCCCAGACAGGATAGTAGGAGTGGATTGCACAAGAGGTATGAGCCTATTTCCACCGAAGAAGTGAATGCACACCCATCAGTTCTTTTCAATTTCCATGAGGTCGGGTGCTTAGATTTTTTGTCAAAGGGTATAAGAAGTGAAGAGTTTCTCTCCTTTAACACATCTATGCGCTTTGAGGTTCAGAGATAAAAATTTCCAATTGACAGGCCTTGACCTCAATTTCTCCCCAAGATCCATTTCCAAAGCCACTAAAATTCCCTATATTGGCGAGAAATGGTTTAAACAAAGCTATTTGGACTTAGATGACTACAAACCCTTCCTCAAGCCTGAGCACAGAGAATCATGTCCTGCTATTTTCCATTTCTCATATCTTTTAGCCAGCTACGCACCTCTCATGAAGATTATCATGAAGTACTTCACTTGTGAGGGGAGATTCTCTCGAATCTATGCTTATCACATTCAACTGTTGATGCATTTCACAAGGACCAAGCAGCTAAATCTTCCTTTCTTCTTATGCAAAAGCATCGAGAAAATGGCCTCCACTGTCTAGAAGAAGCCTCAGTCACAGAAAATAGCCTCTCTATTCCATCACTCACTCATCAAAGTCATCATCCTTCACTAGCTTGAAAAGAGAGAGGTCTCTTGGGATGTTTTCATCACTCACCTGGATTTCTCCACTTTCCCTCCAGTCCATACATCCTCTACATCCCCCACTCATCGCCCCTCCCCTTCTTCTAGTAGGCCTACTCCTAAAAAGCTCAAGTTCACTACAGAACAAACAAAAGAACATGAAGAAGGAGAAGGAAGTGACCAACAAGAGGAGGAAGGACAGGGGCAACAAGAAGAAAGTGATGAAGGGCAGTAGCATGACAGTGATGAGGGTGAGCAGCAACACAATGATGAGGGTGAGCAACAAATTCATGGTGAAGGGTAGAAGCTTGAACAGCAACAAGAAGAGGAAGAAGAGAATGCTGAACAGCGGGATGACAGTGAGTTTGAGACAGGGCAGCAACATAAGGATGATGAGCAAGGGCAGCCTAGAGAGGACACACAGCAGCCCCATGAGACAGGGCTGCAAAAGCAGCAGAATGATAGTGAGGAGTAGGGGCAGCCTAAAGAATACACATAGAAGCCTCCTCAAGATGCACAACAGCCTCCTCAAGATGCACAACAGCCTCCAAAAGATGAAACACAACAGCCTCTTCAAGAAGAACAACAAACTCAAGGAGAAAAAGAGCAAGGTGGAAAAGGTAAAGGGGGCATGCCTTCCTCTCCTAAAAAGGCCAAGCCCAGGACAGCAAGAAAGAGAGTGCCTAAGGTTGTCACTCCAAATGTGACAAGGGCTCTTTGTAGTAAAGGAAAATTGCCAAAGAAGCCTATCATTGATTTGCCTAGGAGGAAGAGCACAAGAATAGCCACCCAAAGCAAAGGGAAGGGGAAGGTAGAAGAAAGTCATGAGGAGGAGAGTGCATTTGATATCATCCCAATCCAAAGCGATGATAGTGATAACGAGGCCCGGATTCTAGAAAACCTCTTAATCCATAGAGAGGGCCAAATCGATGCATTGAAGGATGATCTTCATAGGGCAAGGAATTTCAATCAATTCTTGCAAATCCAAAATAGGCAAATGAGTGTCCATATGGCCATTCATGAGATAAGGGAAACTAAGTACAAGAAGGAGGCCTCCAAAGCCCAAGCAAGGTTGGATGAACTCATGGGCGAGTTTGATCAAAGTGAAGGCAAAAATCAGCCTAAGCGAAAGAGGCCTAGAACCATAGGGCTTAAAAAGGCCCTTGAGAGGCAAAAAGAAGAGGAAAACGCCCTTCTCCAATCCACTCCTCTCACTGCATTTTTTGAACAGGAGATAGAAAAAAATAAGGAGGCGTGGCTTGAGATATTCAATGACCATTTGTAGAAGAAATTGGAGAGGGGAAACAGGGATTTAGAGCTTCAAAGGAGAATGACGGGGCATTACAAGAAGTTAAATCAGTTTGCCCGGCGCAAGTTAAAGGCTACTCAAGAAAAGCTAAAGGAGGCTAAAGGGAAGCGCCCAGCACGGAAAGTGAAGAAAGATACATCAGGACTTGAGATTTTGGCTTCTGCCTCACAGCATGTTGCTGAGAACCCTTGAGGGTCATGCTCACCAATTTTGGGCATTTTTTGACATATTTTGGTTTTTTGGCATTTCTGGGTTTTTGGTCAAAACTCATAGACTTCACCATTTCATTTTGGGGGATCATCAAAGGAGGAGAATGGTATCATTGGATGCCAAAATTTTAGGAGCACACACTCAGCAATTTTTAGGACATTTGGAGATCATTTTCTCCCACGAAATGGCGAAAAATGCTCGCTTTTTGCACACTCTACCCGGTCTATCAGCAAGCCTTATTTTCTGGTTTTTTACACAGATGCCTAGTTTTGGAGGACTTCTAGGCATCAGATTGGGAAAATTCTAGTTTTTCCAGAAAGTAGACACTCAGATCTTTCCAAAAAGCTATCATGATCCTCGTTTTGACATCGGGAAGGCTGCCAAATGTTACCAGCAAGTCAGGGGACCTTTTGCTGATGTAATTTTTGAGTATTTTTGTAAAATTTGAACCTTTAAAAACTGCTTTTTCCTCATGTGCGTTTAGCTATTTTTTCACATGAGAAGTGATCAAAAGTCAATTTATTTACCCTTTTTAGCATTTTTTAGATATTTTATGAGATACTTTGTGCCTTGAGCTTTGCAAAGCCTCAAGGACAAATCTAGATATTTTGATTAGGCCAATGGGATAGAAAGTTGAACCATGAGATTTTCCTCACTTTGGCCTATTTATTCCACAAGCTTTGTTTGTAAACAAGGCTGAACTTGATGATAGAAGCAATATATGGTCATATAAGCTTTGGAAGAAATACTTGTCTCATGCTTTTGGATTGCCTCTTGGATGTTCTTGGATGATGAAAGAGGATTGTTGTTGGATTCCATGACTTGGTAGAATGGTATAGTGTCTCTTTCTTTGTTTTGTCTTCTAGTTTTCATTCATGAATACATTTTTCTTGCTTTCTATAGATCAGTAGAGAAAAAATTTGAGACATGCCCTTGGAGGCACCTCAAATTTCCTGTTTCTTCATAGCGTTCATGTTTTCTTCTTCCTTAGTCACATTAAAGAATTCTTAACTTCTCTTTAATAAATTAAAGATATTGTTTATTGTTTCATTCATAGTTATATGCATGCTAAGTATGATTTACGGTACGCCCTGCTTACCTATGGCTAGCCATAGCTCCATCCATGAAATTATCTCTTTGACTAATTAGATTCTCATTTGTTGAACCAAGGAGGTCTTGTTCCAATCTTGCCCTTTGTCTAAGACTATGAAATCTTGTTATAAAAGTGCCCAATAACTTGAAGTACTGTGTTTAGGTGTTCCGGCATAGTAATTTAAGTTTTTTGTCTGTCTTAAGTGTTTTTCCCCAAAGTCTGATAGCCATTTTCCGAAGTTAGAGAGTTATATATCTCTATGCATGGCTTGAATGTTTATTTCTATGTATTGATTAGCTTATAGCTACATTTTTCATGATTAATGGTTTTCCATACCATGTTTATGTCTGCTATTAAACTAGTTATGCTTGAAATCCTTTGTTGTTCACAAAATTGATGTCCATTTACTCCATTTTTCCCAAAGATCCATTCTACCTCGAATCAAATCGGCCCTTCAACAGCCTTGTATCACCATCTAATAGCTTCTTGACCTTTTCGACCCATAGCCCAGTTGAACTAACATCTTTTTACCTATCTTATATCTTTGATCAGTTTCATCCCTCACAACTTAAAAAACCAAAACCAAAAACTTACTTCATAACTAGCCTAAAATCACAACACCATAAGCAAACACATAGATATCCCTTACACAAATAGAGAGAGCCCTATCTGAGTCCAGGAAGGCTAGGTCCTTGGGCTCCAAAGACTGGTTTGATGTTACACTGTCATTTGGCTTGCCAATCAGCCAAATCATGGGACCCTAACAGATAGGAGGAGGGGGGGGGACCTGGAAAGGTGCCAAGCAAAGAGGAGTCTTTGTAGATTCCAGGAGAAACACTGGTCAAAGAATCAACAGTTTGCTTATTGGTGACAGTAGAGATGGTGGACTCAGGTGAGGTCTGAGATTTAGGTTCATGAGACGATAGCTGGTCAATGGTGACAATTTTTCCATTATGAGGGAAAAACATCTAGCGGTGGACTGCGGAGGGGACGACAGACATGGCATAGGTATAACTACGCCCCAAAAGGATGTTGTAGTCAAGAGGGGTGTCGATAACTTCCACATCGACACAAACCGTCTTGATGGCAAGGGTGATAGGACAGTTATGGAAAAGGCCAATGGGTTGGGAGGCATGGCCATCCCACGCATGAAGGGTGATTGTGGAAGGGGCCATCTCAGGAGGTCTGAGTTGTTTCCAAACTGAAGCAGACATTACATAGGTAGATGCCCCCTCATCGATAATACACCGAGCTATGTTGGCATTTTGGATTTTGACTGGGATTTGGAAAGCAACAGAAGCAGGAAGGGGGGGATGGTCTGACTGACGGGTGTCGAAAAAAATTAATTGGTCATCAGCGGGATCTACAGCACCCATGGCAGATAGTAGAGCCTTCTTGTGAGAGGGACACGACTGGAGGAGTTCCGGTGTTGAAATGGCAGTAGGAGATTGTGCGAGATCATCTACTATGCTGTATGAATGGGCAGCCCTACCAGAGGCAGCATTTCGGCATAATGGGCCCTTAGGAAGTTTGGTATGAAACTCAACTTTGGGTGGAGGGGTTTGTAAGGGACCATTGGGTGTAGATAGAGGCTCTGTAGGACCTGAGGATGGGGACTCGGAGACAGACAGAATAGGGGGTGAAGAGTACTAACGAGACCAAGTTTGAAGGTTAAGGTCAACAGTGAGAGGTTGTTCATATGACATCATGAGAATATAGTAATCAGAGGAACCAGAAGGAGAAGGGTGAGGGGTTACCAGAGCGTGAGGGGATTTGGTAGCTACGAATCCTTGTTGGGGGGAAGGATCGGTAAACACAACGGGTTGAGAAGTAGCTGTATTGGGAGTGATAGGAGGGAAGTAGTGTTGTCCCCAGACGATGGCTTGAGACTCCCACATCTGTCGCATATGTGGTAATAGGGGACAATCATGAGTGTAATGGCCAAAAACACCACAACATGAACAGGGCTTATTGGTGCGAAGTGGCCTGTCCGGCTTGGGCTGAGAGCCCTGTGGTTGGTTAGCAGTGTTAGGGTCAATACTAGAAGGATTGGATCCATGATTACCAGAGGCGGATGGATTGCCTCTCCTCCTTGCTGCGCAAATACTTGCCTTGGAGGGGGTAGTAAGTACAGCGGCGGGGGTGGAGAAGGCAAGGGAGTGGGAGGTCCAAATGCTGAAGGAGCTAGGACACCAGGCTGTGGGTAAGGATAAGGGGTAGGGTAGGCAACATTGAGGTAAGCAGGAGTGTGGGCAAAAGGAGGAGGCATGCCATATCCCAGATACATGTTACCGGGAGGGGGAAAGGTGTTGGAGGTGCTAGACCCTCCTGGAGGAAAACCATAGGCCATAAGAGGTTGATTAGAGGTATGTGACAGGGCTCTAATGATACCGTCGGCAGAATGAGAAGCTCCCAAGGCATTAGGACCACCAGGCTTGGGGAGGTCAGGAAGGACAGTATAAACATAACGAGATTGGGCATAGATAAGGTCATATTTTAAGGCGATTTGGAGGGCGGCTTCCTCGGTTTGGGGAAAATGGGAGGCGACATCTTTGCCAATGGGAGGTAGGAGAGAGCGAAGGAACCATTCCATGTAAACCTGATCTTCAAAGGAGGGAGCGTGACACAAGCTCCGTCTTCGTCACCATTCCTGGACATGGGCGGAAAGGCGGGTTGAAGAGGATTGATGAAAATAAGTTAAAAGTTCAATACCAGTGTTGTATCAGAGAGGGAGCTGGAAATAAGATAAAAAGGCTTGGGCAATGGTCACAAAGGTGGTATGGGTAGAGGTGTCTTGATCAACATACCATTTGGAAGCTTCGTTGGTAAGGGTGCATTGGAATAATCGAAGGCGAATGGAGTCATCGATGATGGAATTGGAGGAACACCACATGTGAAAATATCGAATATGGTTGGAGGGATCTTCACTAGCAAGGCCTTCGAACTTGGGAATGTTAGAGGGGAGCTTGGTTGGCATAACAGGCCAATTGACATCGTGGCGAATGGGATCATTAATGAGCTGATTGAAGTTGGGGAGACTAAGGCCGGCCACATAAGAGAGCAACGGGGCAGTCGAGGTAGGTCCTATAGTGGTTCCACTAGAAATGGACCCAGCAATAGAACTGGGGTTAGGGCTAGGTCCTGAACTAGACATGGTGAAGGTAAGAGGGGGAGAACCAGAAGTAGGGGGAGAACCCGAACAATCAGAGGAAGAGTTGGAGTGCAGACTCGGGGGCGAACTTACTCGATGATGACGGGGAGGAGGAAGTCGACCAACTAGAAACTGAGGGTGAAGGCCAATAAGTCTCCGGGACAAACGCCTTGGAGGCGTAATGATGACGGGAAGAAGGAAGACCGACAAGGGTAGCAAGGTGCAAAAGAAAGACGTGACAAGGGCAGGGAGGTGCAATGTCAATTGATTTTAAAGTTTTTGCCAGGTGGTTTTAACCAGGCGCTTCTTCACTTAGGGTCAGTGTGTGGTGTGCGTTAATTTTAATTGTTTAAACCCAGATGTTTTGAGAGTAAAAGAAATAGTGTGTTGCGTAATTGAAAATAAATCTGCAGTAAATAAGACTGAAAAACAGAAAATTAACAGCTAACAATGCATCAATATAACCCAAGGAGGTGGGTCTCTCAAAACTATTCAATAAGAGGGAAAAAACTAAGCAAAGCACGCAAAAAAGGAGTCCAATAGATCGAAGGTCGGGAGGGACGGGGATCTAAAGGAGAACTCTGCTGAAAAGAGGTGCAGAGAATAACAAATAGGTAGAGGCAAGGTTTCTACTAAAAAGAAGGAGATTAGCTAACAATAGAAGATACAAGGCGGCAGCCTTAGAAAGGAACCCAAACAAAACGATATGAGGTGATTTGAAAGGGAGAAGAGCTGATCTAAAGGGATCTAAAAATGAGGTATCAGATCTGAGAGAAATAAGGCTAAAACTCTAAAAATTCAGACTTCTGAAACAACAAAGACTCTCTCACAAAAATTGGAGGGTACTAGAGCCCTAAGGGGAAAGAGTCCCTCTTAGTTGAGTGAAGCAAATCAGAAACAAGTCTAAATGGGTAGAGACAGAGGCTGGAAAACCCTGACAGAAGCTTTAGACAAACCCAGAAAAAGTGCTGGAAAATTTGCAGAAAAAGTGCAGGTCACAGTTTTTGACCTGTTTTCAGTCTAGGTCATAGGTTTGGGATAGAAAAGTGCATCCTAAGGTCCCGGTCACACTTTTTGGGCCGATAAGTGTGACCTGCAGATTCGGCTCTCTCGGCGGCAGATTCAGAATTTTTTTTTCGTCTCAGCTGCGGCTGATGTCTATCACATGCGCAATAAGGCCAGAAACACACGGAAGTTAAAAAATTGACTATTTGAGGGGTTTAGAGGTGGAAAGCACCATAAAAATAGGAAAAATGGAAACTGGAATAGAAACCCTAGGTTCTGAAACAACTGGATATGTAGGAATATATGAGACGACAGCGGTCACAAAAGAAAACCCGTGTGGAGTCGCCAATTGTTAGTATGAATCTTTCGTCGTAAAAGATCACTTCAGCTATGCATAACAAATAGCCCTAACATCAATCGTGGATACAAAATACCTTTAAGTTTGCTGCACAAATTCAGATCTAAGCATAAAAGACATTAAGCAGGAAAAATGTAATATAGCTCCATGCATCCAATAGACAAGACAAGAACAATGTGTTTAAAAGAATTTTATATTATATTAAAGAATGGGGCACCTGAGAGGAAAACAAGAAAGGTATTTTCCAGTTCTCCTCAATGGGATGGGTCCTTGAAATTCCTCAGTGTTTCAGATCTAAAATTCCTCTCTTCTATTGATATGGAAAACCTAGACAAACATAGAACTCAATGGGAGCTCACAATGCAAAAATGGAAAAATGGTGACCAAGAATAGATCCAGAGTGATCTAATGCAATGGAGGTGACTAATGAATGGGGAAAACCCTTCTATTTATAACAAAATATTGGGGTGTTCTAGAACTCAGTGCATGAATAAAATATCATTAATCGAATTCTAGAATCACCCTTTAAGAATATTTTATTATATTTGTTGGAGGGAAAAGGATTTTTGACTTGGGTCAATTCCTTTATTTATAAATAACAAATAAATAAATGATTTATTTATTATTTTAGGGAAATGATGGGAATATAATTAAATAAATAATGGTTTATTTAATTATTTAAAAATGATTTAGTCAAATTTAACTAGGAATAGTATTTAAATAACTTATTCTTAGGAAATAATCAAATGAATAATGATTTATTTAATTGATTTCCTTGTTTTGGGTTAAATATGACCAGGAAATATAGATAAATGTTATTTTACATGGTGATAGCAATTCTACTTAGGGTAAAATTGGTCTTACATGGTGTACTTGGATTCATCTAATGATAATAGGTTAGATGACCAAAAAAG
Organism: Pinus albicaulis; assembly: GCA_034641835.2. Classification (NCBI taxonomy): domain Eukaryota; kingdom Viridiplantae; phylum Streptophyta; class Pinopsida; order Pinales; family Pinaceae; genus Pinus; species Pinus albicaulis. The sequence continues at coordinate 205,230 of JAXQQM020060418.1, forward strand.
TGGTGTAACAGGGTTTCTTTTCAAGTAGAATATATAGAGCAAGAGAGGTTTAAACCATTGGACTATGGGGTCTGTGAAAGGCTTGAAAATTACAATAATGAATCAAGGGTGTTTCATAGGGCAAGTTGACGAAGCCAAATAGATCTTAATAGCTTGGGTGTGTGTGAAATGAACATTAAATTTTAACCTTAGTATGTTTAAAGGGAAATTAAGAATCCATTAACATATGCTGAAATGAGAAGGGTCTTTAAGATCACTATGTTTAAGAAAGAATCAAAGGACAGGGCATACCATAAACTTCTTTGACCTAGCTTTACCAAGTAAACTCTAAAACAACAATCCAACAAACCCTAGAGAGTAGGTAACTCCTAAATTCTCTATTTATTTACCTTCAGAGAAAGAAAACATTCAAAATAACACGTTAGTAATGCTTAAAGATCAAGGAACTCCTAAATTCCTTAATCAAACTATAAATACCTTCAAAGTAACTACTTAATATGGACAAAAGGATAGGGCAAACCATAAACTTCTTCAGCCAAACCCTAATTAGTAAACTTCAAAGAAAAGGCCTTAAAAACAATATTTTAAGCTACACCAAAGGATAGGGCATACCATAAACTTCTTTGGCTTGGCTCTATTAGATCAATTTCAAGACAACAAGCATAAGTGGAATCAAAGAGAAATTAAGAATTCTTCAATCAGACCTAGCAGAGAAAAACATCTAAACAAAGGTAGATAGAATTAAGGTTCCTCTCAACAACATATCTTAATCTAAATTTTCTACTCTATAATAAGGGAAACCTAGCTTTACCAGGTAAACTCTAAAACAACAATCCAACAAACCCTAGAGAGTAGGGAACTCCTAAATTCTCTAGTTATTTACCTTCAGAGAAAGAAAACATTAAAAATAACACGTTAGTAATGCTTAAAGAGCAAGGAACTCCTAAATTCCTTAATAAAACTATAAAGACCTTCAAAGTAACTACTTAATATGGACAAAAGGATAGGGCAAACCATAAACTTCTTCAGCCAAACCCTAATTAGTAAACTTCAAAGAAAAGGCCTTAAAAACAATATTTTAAGCTACACCAAAGGATAGGGCATACCATAAACTTCTTTGGCTTGGCTCTATTAGATCAATTTCAAGACAACAAGCATAAGTGGAATCAAAGAGAAATTAAGAATTCTTCAATCAGACCTAGCAGAGAAAAACATCTAAACAAAGGTAGACAGAATTAAGGTTCCTCTCAACAACATATCTTAATCTAAATTTTCTACTCTATAATAAGGGAAAGATGAAAAATATGGAAAACATAAGAAGACAACAACTAAATTAGAATAACATCACAATTTGAAAAATTCCATGAATCCTGCAAATGTGCTTGCTCCATTATCAGTCAATCCAAGACAATTACAATGCTCCAAAGCTAGAAAACTCTTCACCACTCAAAGTATATGTGTTTTCATCTCAACAATCAACCAACAACCAACAACACAATGAAGCTTACATGCAGTATTTAACTAAAAAATGATGAATTAAACCATAGCTAGGGTTTTAGAAGTCATTAATTATACATTTAAGGAACTTTTACCTTTGAGACCATGCAAGGCCCAAGGAAAAAATATCTAAACTCATTTATGGAAAAAATAACTTCTAACATAACTATTTGAGCTAATTTGGAGAAATTTTTTGACTTGAAGGCCTCAAAATATATTTTTCAATAACTCCTAGCAAGGGCACAGCTCCAAGGTATAGGGGCACAGTGCCAAGACTGGAAATATTGCATGTTTTGCAGCTAAGTGTTGGAGGCGTTCCCAGTGTCCAAATGAGATCCATGATAGCTCATTGGAAATCATGTCCTGTCTAGTTTCCATATCTAACTTTATTTTCTAGATTGGTGCCCATTTTCCTAGAAAAAAACCACTTTTCCCAAGACTTCTAAAGGCGTAGTGCTAGTGTTGAAAAGAGGGCAGAAAGATTATTTTTAGGTAATTTTTTGCTCTTTTGAGGGACCAGTTTTGCTCCAAATGACCAGAAATATTATGAGGTTGATGTCGTTGGCATGAGGAACAGAAATGTGCAAGCCATTTATCATTTGAGTGCCTCAAAAAAGAGCGCAACGCCAGTAGCGCTGTGCGTTTGGCCCTTTTTCTTCTAGCCAAACTGTCAAAATTTCAAAATTTGCAAAAAGATGGCAAAAATGGAATTTGTCTTGTTGGTCATGGTTGGGAGGCCTGGAGGGATACATCAGCAAAGATATCAAGATTTTACTTCTCCTTTGCCTCAGTCAAGGCCAGAATCTTTGCAAGGTCTTGTTTGAGCTTGGCCCTTGCAATTCTGTTCCTCATGGCATAATGTCTTGCCATGTTTCTCTGCATCTTGGTGTCTCTCTTGTCCTTCTCTAATTGACCCTTTAGGTGAAATTTTTCCCTCTCTAGCCAAGATTCTCTATCATAGCTAATTTCCATGGCAAGCAGCTCACTTGGAGTGAGTTGCTCTGCTAATTCTGTCTCTTTCTCTCTTTCCCGGGCTAAAGCCTTCTTCAACCCAATTGTCCTTGGCCTCTTCCTAGGAAGCTATTCTTCCTCATCTTCACTATTATCAAGAGTGCCCAAGGTCTCATCTAGCATAGTGTTGGCCTTTCCAGCCTCTTTCTGAGCTCTGATTTCCATGACTTCATTGATGGCTTTCTCTATCTCTAACTCTTGGTTTTCTAACTTAAGGAAGTTTATCACATTATTTTCCCTACCAAGATTAGCTTTTGGCTCACTAATATTGGCATCCTTACTCTTGAGCAGCAAGTTTGTAATCCTCTCCTCATCCTCATCCTCAAGGTCAATTAGTTGAAACCCTTGTTCAGTTTCATGTGTATCCTCCTCTTCAACAATGACCTGCTTTGCAACCTTTTCCTTACCCTTATCAAGTTGTTTTTTTGATGTATAAGGCATGGCCCATTGCATCTCAAGTGAAAAAAACACATGCTTATAGACCATCCGATATGTCAAAGAAAAAGGTTCAATGTTAATCATCTTAGTGTCATCTATCTCACTATTTCCATCACTGCTTGATGCTTTGTCATCATGATATGAGGGTGAAGGGCTATGGGAAGGTGATGAAGGAGGATCATCATAAGGTGAAGGAATGTGAGTGGATGGTGATGTATGAACAATAGGAATTGATCGAGAATTAGGAATGGGAGGATGAGATGAGGAAGGTATATCTTGTTGATGATGGCCTTGTGGAGTAGTAAAAACCTCATTGACAATGAAGGTCTCCCATGGAATGCCTTTCTGTTGTAGTTGGTGCATAACCACCATCTTGATAAGTGAGTGATGGAATAGGCTCTGAATTTTCTAAGGATAATCTCTCTTTTGCATTATGTAGGCCATTTTTTCAATGCTTCGGAAAAGGTAATATGGTATATGCAGCATCCTCACTCTGGTGAAATTCATAAGAAGTCGGATGTGATATGAGTAAAGATGGGAAAACCCTCACTCATATGTGAAATACTTCATGATTATCCTCATCATGGGTGCATATCTATCAAGCAGATGTGAAAAAGGAAATATGGACTTGTGGTAATCTTTATATATAGGTTTTAGATATGGCTCAAAGTAACTCATGTCTAGGTTTGCTTGCTTGAATAACTTTTCTCCCACACTTGGTATTCTTGTAGCATTTTCAATGGAATTTGCAGACAACTCAAAGGTAACTCGAGCAATATTAACTTATTTGTCGTGAAAATTGATAATAAATAGTCTTGTTGGCTCAGGGCAGTTTTGTACTCGCTGCACTTTCTCACAAAATTCAAAGCAGCCTACATGTTTGAAGCAGGAAATAGTAAGGGGAGATGCCATGAGTTAACTTGTATTGAGGGGTTCAAATTTTTTTATCTTTCCTCCTTTTGTATCATGCCTCCTTGGAATTTTTACCTCCATACCACTGTCTTCACCCTCAGACATTGTAAACTCTGTTTTGGAAACCCTAGGGCTAATGTGAAATGAGATGAAGGGAGGGTAATGAAATGGTAGTTTTGCAAGTGAAGGGATTAAGTGTATGAAGGAAATGGATGTTGTGACAAGCTTAGATGAATTAAAACCCTCAAAAAGTGTAATTTCCTTGTTTATCACTGATTTTCCTTAAGGAGGATGAAGTAATGGCAAACCAGTGATTTCAATCTAAAAACCCAGGGTTTGATTTAGGGTTTCATTCCATTCATTAAATGATGACCAAAATAGCTTTATGATGATCTCATGTCATGTACTTACCTCTTACCAGTGCCTTATAAGACTTGAGAAAATATTTTAAGGAGTTTTGATTTGATTTGGGTTGTTGTATCACTTAGCAAACCCTCCTGTCCAAGCGCGCAGCGCCAAGGCTGAGGGCGTAGTGCCAAGCTGAGTGCACGGCACCAAGGGATGAGGGCGTAGTGCCAAGAGAATGAGTAGAGGGTCTTGTTGGGTAAGAGCACAAAATTTCTCCCAGCGCATAGCACCCTCACAAATTGTGTGGAGGAAAAATTCCAAGGGCGCAGCACCAAGCCAAGCACGTAGCGCTAAGAAAATTTTCCCAAATTCAGCTTTCAAACTCACAAATTCTTCTCATCTGAATGCTATTGGTATTTTGAAAGATAAAACTACTTTATTGAAGTGTGAAATGGGCTTTTATAGGCTTATGTATCTAATTTAACTTTGCAAAACCCACTTCTTAATGTTTAAAGTCTTTTTCTTTTCTCACTAACCTTCTTTGACACTTTTGCCTTGCAGGTTGCTGAAGTCACTGAATTGGATATTATTTTGATCCTTGAGGCATGATAAGTTCATTTTGACAACTTTAGGATGATTACACATAGCATCATATTCAAAATATTCCCTTGTTTCCACCATGGAGTTCAACTCATCTTTTCACCTTTTCTGGCCACCATTTCCAAAACCCTAGGTGTCTGCAGCTCTTTTATGGCAATCATCAGTGTTGTCTTATAAGTTATCTATAGCCCATTCAAGGTCATTCATTTTGTCTATTTTACCTCACCTTTTTCCATATTTCATCAATATTTCTGATAGAATTTCTTCATGTTTATCCTTGTGTGCTTCCTACATGTCATTTTATGCAAGTGATCATTGTTTTGAAACTCAACTAGACCATCAAGTTCATAACCCTAATCATATTCAAGACTAACTGTTTCCTCTTTCCCTTGTTGTAAGTTGTTTTCATTCAGGAGTAGATATTCTACCTAATCAGTACTTTTTGCTGATAAATCTTTCAACACTCTTGCAGAAGTGCCAAACCTTTTTCATTTTTCTCATTTGCAAGTCCTGAACTGATAAGACAAACTTATTTGGAGATTTTAGGTCCTTCTTGAATAACCATGTCTTGACATTCTATTACATCCAAACCATATTATAGCAAAGGAAGAGCAGTGCCTGAAACATCCAAGTTTGACCTTAAACAATGGAAAACCCTAATGACCTAGTGGGGGTGTCCTTTGACCTAATTTTGACTGAAACTAGCTCCCAAAATAGAAGAAAAGAGATATCAATGCCTTAGAAATAAGCCACTTCAAGGGGGAAAACTCCAATACATTACATGAATGAATAATTCTTGGATGATTCAAATTACAAAACCTCCTTTCTATATATAGGAGTCCATGGGGCCACAATGTAATCATAGCCGACCTAACAATAATAATTTAAGGGCATAATATTGACAATATGGGGGTTACAAGGATACAATAATAATAATAAGGGGGTTACACTAACAACAATAAGGGACTATACTAGTAATATAGGGACCTAACATGCCCCTCTCCTTAAAAAAAAGTGTTTTCCTCAACGCTTGAGTAGCTTTGGGTGCTTCTGTATAAAATTCTCATCCTCCCATGTAGAATCTTCAGTGGGTAAGTTATTCCACTTGATGAGACACTCTGAAATTGATCGATTCCATAGCTATCAAGTTCTTGTTTCCATGACTGCTTCAGGTTCCAATATGATTTTTCCTTCCTCATCAAATTCTGGCAATATTGTTTGAACTGGAAGATTTTCACCTATAACCTTCTTTAAGCATGAAACATGGAAAATTGGATGCACTCGTGAAGAAGCAGGAAGCTCTTGATTTGTATGCCATAATTATAATATTTTGTAACCTTGTAAGGACCATATTACTTTGGAGATAATTTATTATCCTTGTTAACTACAGAGGACATTGCAGAGCTCTGTTGTATATATTTTCCATGTGCAACACCTTGTAGGACCATATTACTTTGGAGATAATTTATTATCCTTGTTAGCTTAGCAGAGGACATTTGTTTTATATAGTTTGTAGGTTATCTAAAAATACCCAGTCTCCTACATCAAAACTTCTCTCGCTGCGATGTTGATATGCCTGTTGTTTCATTCGATTTTGTGCCAAATTCAGGTTATCCTTTAAGAGTTGGAGAACTTCTTGTTGATTCTCGATGTGATCTTCCACTGCTTGAACCTTCGAATTTTCTCTTAAAGATGATGTGATGGATGGTGGATGATATCCATAAAGTGCCATAAATGGGGTCATTTTTGCTGCAGTATGGAAGGAAGTGTTATACCACCATTCATCGAGAGGTAACCACTTGACCCATTGTGTTTGTTTATCAGATACAAAATAATGAAGATATCCTTCCAAACATTTATTTACTATCTCAGTTTGACCATCAGATTGAGGATGATAAGATGAGCTATGAGCTAATTGAGTACCCAAACAAGAAAATAACTCCGTCCAAAAATTTCCAGTAAAAATGGGATCTCTGTCGCTCACAATAACCCTTGGGCTTCCATGTAGCTTTTGAATATTGTCCATAAATGTAGTAGCAACTGTACTTGCTTTAAATGGATGAGATAATACACAAAAGTGTGCATACTTGGTAAGTCTATCAACTACCACCATGATGACACTCTTTCCTTCGGACTTAGGTAAACCTGTGATAAAATCCATTGAAATCTCCTCCCAACGGTGACTTGGAATGGATAAAGGTTGTAGAAGTCCCGGGGTCTTAATTGTCTCCACTTTATTCTGCTGGCAAACCAAACATTCCGCCACAAACTTTTGAATATCAGATTTAAGGCCATCCCAAAAAAATCTTTCTTCACCCTGTGGTAAGTTTTTAAAAATCCTGAGTGTCCTCCTAAAGGAGAAGTGTGCAATTCCAGAAGAATATTTTGTTTCAGTTGGGAATTCTTACAAAGATATAAGCGATCTTTGTACCATAAGGAATCATTTTCCAACTAAATGTATCAGATGTACTAGGATCTTGCTGCAAATTTTGAATGAGTGTCCATACATCTTTGTCCTTCTTCCATTCATCTCTTGCTTCGCTTATCCAATCTGGTTGGATAATAGAAATGGCACAAAGCAATGCTTCCCTCTTCATTCTTTCTTGAGAGTGCATCTGCAACAACATTAAGCTTTCCTTTTTTGTAGATTATTTCAAAGTCATAACCCAACATCTTTGTGACCCATTTTTTCTGCTCTTCTAAATATAGTCTTTGTTCCAAAAAGTGTTTAAGACTATCATGATCAGTTTTTACCTTGAAGTGTCTTCCCATTAGGTAAGTTCGCCATTTCTTTAGTGCATGCAGTATTGCTAACATTTCCTTCTCATAAATAGGTTTTGGTAAATACTTTCCTTTGATTGGACGACTTTCAAAAGCAATGGGTCTTCCTTCCTGCATTAAAACTGCACCAATTCCATTTCCTGAGGCATCACATTCCACAATAAAGGTTTTTGTAAAGTCTGGTGTAGCTAAGACCGGTGCTAGGTACATTGCCTCTTTAAGATGTTCAAAGGCCTTAGTTGCTTCAGGAGTCCATGAAAATGCATCTTTCTTCAATAATGTTGTTAGAGGTGCTGCTATTCTCCCATAATTCTTAACAAACTTGTGATAATACCATGTTAACCCGAGAAATCCTCGCAACTGCTTTATGGTTGTGGGGACTTTCCATTCCTTAATGGCTTTAATTTTGTTAGGGTCTACTTTAACACCCTCATGAGATACAATATGACCCAGATATTCCACCTCTTGTACACCAAAGAAACATTTGGACTTTTTTGCATATAATTGTTTCTCCTGCAATAGTTTGAGCACCCTGTCAACATGTTCAACATGATCCTTCCAAGACCTGCTGTAGATTAGTATATCATCAAAAAATACTAGCACAAATTTTCTAAGGAAGGGTTTGAAAATGGAATTCTTCAACCCTTGAAATGTAGAAGGTGCATTGGTAAGGCCAAAAGGCATGACCAAAAATTCATAATGACCCTCATGAGTTCAAAATGTTGTTTTTGGAATATCTTCAGTCTTCATTCTAATTTGATGATATCCTGAAAGAAGATCCAACTTGGTAAAATAAATTGCTCCATGTAATTCATCCAATAATTCATCAATCACAGGAATGAGAAATTTATCTTTAATGGTGAGCTTATTGAACTCCCTATAATCGGGACACATGCACCATGATCCATCCTTCTTGTGTACCAATACTACAGGACCAAAGAAATAACTTTGAATAGGTTGAATTATACCCACCTCTAACATTTATGCAATCATACGTTCAATTTTTCTCTTTTGGACATAAGGATATCTATAAGGCCTGATGTTTGGAGGAACACTTCCTATAATCAAATGAATAGAATGATCATGATCACGAATAGGTGGGAGTCCTTTGGGAGTTTTAAAAACCTTGGAATGATTGTCTAAGAGTTTTTGGAGATCTGCAGAATCGATGATTTTGATGTTGGAACTTCTAGTAAGCATAATTGTGCAATTATGCCTCGTTGTTCTTTCTTTAGAAGATTTGTCATGAAATTAGAGTTTATTATCTTTCCTATCTTCCCTGCAATACCCCATAATTTGACTTCCTTTCCTTCTGAAAAAAAATTCAAGAAAAGTTCTTGAAAATTAAAAACTATCGTCCCCAAAGATTGTAACAATTGTACTCCTAGTACAACATCAACACCTCCCATAGGAATGGAAAGCATTGGACTATTCAATACATATTACCCCATGGGTAGCTTGACATTATGGCATTTTCTAGAGCAATTTATAGTTCCTCCATTTGCAACAATCACTTGACATTCTAGTGTTGGGTATAGGAAACAATTCAATTCCTTGGCTACCTTACATTGAATAAAATTATGGGTACTACCTGAATCAATCAACACTATTACCTTTTTCTTCTTGATATGTCCTTCTATCTTGAGATTTTGAGGAGTGTTAATTCTTGCCAATGCATTACACGATATGGTCGTACTCATTTCTTCCTCTTCTAGGTTTGGTTCCTGGTGTATATCCTCTTCTTGTTCATTTTCTTCTTCCTCTTCACAATCTATGTAAAATAATTTCTTCTCAGCACACTTATGACCTTTAGTGTATTTGCTATCAAAATTGTAGCAAATCCCTTTTGCTCTTTTTTCTTCCAACTTTTGTGGTGTCAACCTTGTAGGTTGTTAAAATCTAGGAGTAGCAACTCTTCCCTCTTTATAGAAGTGAGTGGTAGGCTTCCTTGTCTCCATAATTTTACATTCAATTTTTCTTGCCAACCTGAATGCCTTCTCCAATGAATCAGGTTCCAAAACACGAACTTCATGTTGGATGTTATCCTTTAAAGTACCCATGAAGAGATCAGTTATGTGTTCCTTTGGAGTATCAATTACCCTTATATTTAATTTTAGGAAGTCCTCAATGTGCTCCCCCACTAAACCCTTTTGTTTGAGATTTATCAATTGGCTAAAGAAGGTGTTTCTCTTTGTATCCTCATAATGTGCTATCATTTCCTCTGTAAAAATTAACCAAGTGACAATTTTTTTACGGGAGCAAAGCCATCGATACCATACAAATGTATTTTGTCCTAAATGTAAAGTTGCAATGCGTACCTTTTGTGTGTTTTTCACATTATTGAGATCAAAATATTTCTCCATATGTAGTATTCATGTTACAGGATCCTTTCCATCAAATTTCCTCATATCCATTTTTGGAATATGGTGGTTCTTCCTGCCAACATTGGAGTTTATGAAATCACGATTAGCATTTATTTTGTTCTCATCATGAGTTTCCTCTACTATCTTTTCACCATTAGGAAACATTTGTTGTATCAACTTTGCCAAACCTTCCATATCTGCTTTTAGATCATTCTTCATGTTTTCCATCTTAGCTTCCATGTCATCCATCTTAGATTCCATGCCATCTTCCATTCCATCCATCTTAGCTTCCATTCCATTCTTCAAACCATCCATCTTATATTCCATGCCTTTCTTCAAAACTTCCATGTCATTTTTTGTTGCTCTTTGCGAGAGCGAAATTTGTTGCACTTTCTCTTGTAATTTTGATATGTCATGTTTCCATTCTTCATCTTCATGAGTCATAGTAGAGCCTTCTAAATTCTTAATGGGTGTTGAATTATTTTTAGGGGCCATTTGATAATCCAATACTAATATCTATTCAATAATATGCCCTTGGAATCAATTCAACTTGATTCTTCAAACAAGACTTATGCAATTCGGAGAAAAAAAATACACACTTTTTACTTGCTTTTGAGGAGCTCGATATTGAAATTGACTTACCTCTATAATTGCAGATCCTCAATATCGAAAATTCAGCCCTGTAATAGTCCTCCAAAGCTTCTTTCAAATGCCATATGCTTGACTTGATTTGGATTCTTCAAGACAAAGTTATGTCCAATCTCCCACAATGACCTAATCATGAACTAGTTCAGTAGAGAGAACTTGTACGACTTTCCACATGTTACTGTTTGCTCCTTTGTATCTAAAATTTATAGACAGGAAACTATATTCAGCGTACTTCCAGTCACTTTTTATAGAATTCCAATCCGATGCTCAGAGAGAGAGTTATGAATAGTTTCCCACAATCACCTCTTTGAGATGAAATTTGGGAGCCTGACAAAGACCTAAATTCCACAGATCATATCTCCAAAAATGTTGCGAACCAAGCTCTAATTGTTTTAAGTGAAATTCAGGAGCCTACACAAAGACCTAAATTCCACAAATCATATCTTTGAAAATATTGCGAACCAAGCTCTGAAATTTTGTGATGATGTTCGTCAGGATTTCGAATTCGCACTCTAAAAATTTCAGCTTCTGAACCTTCATAGAAAGAAATTTATAGCGAAAATTCCATGATGACCTGTTTGGAGTAGCGAAACCCTAGAATACCAAATGTTGTGAAACCAGCTCCAAAAATAGAAGAAAAGAGATATTAATGCCTTAGAAATAAGCCACTTCGAGGGGGCAACCTCCAATACATTACATGAATGAACAATTCTTGGATGATTCAAATTACAAAACCTCCTTTCTATATATAGGAGTCCATGGGGCCATAATGTAATCCTAGTAGGGCCACAATGTAATCCTAGCCGACCTAAAAATAATAATTTAATCACACAATAATAACAATATGGGGGTTACAAGGATACAATAATAACAATAAGGGGGTTACACTAACAACAATAAGGGACTATACTAGTAATATAGGGACCTAACACATTTTGCAATGTTGATCTTGGTGTTGCTCCTTGAAGTTGTGATCTTAATCTGAAAAACATGATTGCTTCAATATCAACTCTAACTACCCATCGTACTTTTCCTAACCTTTTCTCTTCATTTGGGTGCATTTGAATTGGCAAAACCCTCGACTTCAATTTTCTTTTGAAATCATAGAAACTATTTATGTCTACCCTTATAACTCCCAAAAGCTTAGATTAGACTGATGAGATCTTTTATTCTCTACCTAATCTACTTATCTTCCAAGGTTAAATAGTTTGACAGATCTTCATTAACTAATCTACTAACATAAAATTTAAAACATGACCAAATCAAGGTTGAGCAGTTTAGTTTGTCATGAGTTGTGGCATTTTGGATAAGCTGCACACAGATTTTATTTTTGCACAAGTAAAACTAAAAACTAAGGGTTGTAATCTAGAATTTTTTATTCATCCCTCTCCTTTTTCTTTGGTTCAGATTTGATCTTTGGGAACCAGCATCTTTTCCTAACCTAGTCTACTGATGAGCCAAGTTTAGATGGTTTGGAAAATCTTCATTTTCTACCTTATCAGGAGAAATTTAAAACATTTTCAATCATGGTTAGGCTGTATGATTGAAAAAGACCTTCTTTTCTTCAAAATTAGTGGCATTTGGACTTGCACATTTTCATGCATGTTATTTTTTGGTATGGTGCTTTACCTCTTCTTTTTATCTGCCTCTTTTTCTTATTTTCTATGTTTTTGTGTTTTCATTTTTCTGATCTTTTATTCAGGAAATGTTATGTACAATCAACAAAGCTTTAAACTAAGAATTTCAACAAAAATAGTGCTTGAGCATCCTGTCATTGATATGACCTCCAAATAACTCTGTTCCATCCATTTCTTGTAGGAAGAATGCATTGTTACCTCTTGCTGGATGGATGATGTATGCACCTTTCCATATATTTTCAAATTTTCCATGCTTGCCTTTGTCCTCTCTTCTTGAATCCCACTTCATCACTTGGTCTCCTATATGGAAATCATTTTCCTTGGTCCTCTTGTCAAAAATCTTCTTGATGTTGTCTTGCATTGCTTGTGTTATGTTGTATACTTCTTCCCTTGATTGCTGCAATTGAATGGTTTGGTTTAACCTCCTTTGCATATCATTCTCCTCCGATTGTACTTCTTGAATAAGCCTCATCACTAGAACTCCCAAGGATGTTGGAAAAACTGCATCCATGCCATACACTAGTTGATAGGGAGACATGTTAATTGATTTCTTGCTTGTTAATCTGTCTGACCATACTGCATGCACTAATTTGCTGTGCCATGAATTTTTGTTCTCTTCCAACAACTTCTTGATGATATTTACCAAAATTTTGTTAGAGGACTTGGCCAGCCCATTACCTTGAGGGAAATAAGCTGTAGAATGCCCTAATGTAATGTGATACTTGTGGCAAACTTCCACCATTCTCATGGACTTAAATGCAGAAGCATTATCAATGATAGTTTTTCTTGAACAACCAAATCTGGAAAAGATGTGATTTTCAAGGAATTTGATGATTAGAGAGTCAGTGGCAGTCCTATCCATTTGGAGGCCTTCTATCCATTTGGTGAAATAGTTAGTTGCAGTGAGGATCCATTTGTGTTTTTCAGAAGAGGCAGGGTGGATTTCTCCAATAAAATACAAACCCCATTGTTGAAAAGGAGTTTCAACACTGATAGGTTGCAAAGGAAAAGACAGTAGTTTTCTCTTTCCCTCAAATATTTGGCATTTATGGCAAGTCACTACTAATTTTTGGATATCAGGGAAAGAGTGGGCCAATAAAAACCAGCTCTAAGGATTTTTTTGGCAGTGGTTTTCAAATAGAGATGACCTCCACACTCTCCTTCATGAAACTCATGCATGATTCTATTTGCATCATCTTCAAGTAAACATTTAAGCAAGATACCAATTTTTTTTTTTCCAATATAAAGCTTTATCTAGAATGCAAAAATTTACAGCTTTTAGTTTCAAGAACCTAGCCTTTGTTTTGGACAACCCAGGAGGAGAATTTAGTTTAAAAATCACATATAATATGTCAGCAAACCAGAGTGAGTTCAAAAATGCTTCTTCAATAACTGGAGTCGCCAGTTCCTCTTGTTCATCCAAGGAATGTATAATGTTTATGTCCAATGATTGAAAGTTTGCTTCAGCCATCATCTTGGTAGGCCCTTGCCCTTTGATTAGCACGATGGGCTTGATTTCTAGATCATACTCTAAAATGACATCGATCCACTTACCTCTTTTACCAGCAGGATCCTGAGTTAGTATGTCCTTAACCATTGCATGAGGAACAAAAGCAATGACATGTGAATGCAAGATGTAAACTCTAAAATCTTTTAAGTCTTTTATTAAGGAAAAATCTTGTTTCTCCATGATGTTATATTTCAAAGGTGAATCTCTTAGTGCCTTGCTGAAGAAAGCTATGGGTTGTTCTTTTTCCCATTATATTCTTTTGTAGCAATACTGCAACAATTGTATGTTCGGATGCAAATGAGAAGATGAAAAAATCCTTGGTAAAGTTAGGCCTGATTAGAACTGGTGTTTGGGTAAGTGCTTGTTTTACCAATTCAAAGGATTGTTTTGCTTCTATGGTCCACTTTGTTACACCATTTTTTGGTCATCTAACCTATTGTTATTAGATGGACCCAAGTACACCATATAAGACCAATTTTACCCCAAGTAAAATTGCATTCACTATGAAAAATAACTTAGTAAACCACCTTTATTAAGTTGTTTATGGTCCAAACAAGAAACCCCATGAGGAAATATTAAATAAATCTACATTTGTTTGATTTTCCTCAAGGAATAGCTAGCTAAATAGCAGTTTAATTAATATTCTTGGTTATATTTAACCCAAAAGGGAAATTAACTAGATAAATCATTATTTATCTTATTATTTCCTAATAATAATTATTTAAACCTTACTTATATAATATTCTTTGTTGAATATGAATAAATCACCCTTAAAATATTAAATAAATCATTATTTATTTAATTATTACTAAACCACATCCTTAAAATGATAAAAAAATCATTTATTTATTTATTATTTACAAATAAAGGGATTTGACCCAAGTCAAATTCCTTTTCCCTCCAACAAATATAATAAAATATTCCATAAAAGTTGGATCTTGATTTGGTTAATAACATTTTAATTATGCATCAATATCTAGACTAACTCAATATTTTGTTATAAATAGAAGGGTTTTCCCATTCATTTACCACCTTTTTTTGCCTAAACATCACTCTAGATCTATACTTTTGGTCTGACTATTGATCCACCATCATAGTCATATTTTGCTACCATTTTTGTCTGTGTTTTCTACACGATCAAGAGAGAGGAATTTTAGATTTGAAGTGCTGAGGACTTACAAGAACCCATCCCATTGAGAAGAATAGGGAACACCCTCTTGTGTTTTCCTCCCAGGTGCCATTAAAACAAAATTCATTCAACATATTCTTGACTTTTCTATTGGATGCATGGAGTAAATATTGTTTTTTCTACTGCTTAATGTCTTCTAATGCATAGATCTAGATTTTTGCAAAATTTATCTCGGTCACCTAACTATAGATATGAGGATATTGGCAGCCATCTTTGTTGTTAGCGCTGTTTGTTATGCGCAGCTAAAGTGGTTTTTTTATGTATGCTTGGAATTAAGATTCATACTAACAACTAGCGACTCCACACGGGTTTACGATTACGACCACTGTCATTTTTCTGATCCTTGCATATCTAGTTGCTTCAAACCCTAGGATTTCTCTTCAGCCCCTTTTTTTTTCTTTTCTTGATGTTTTTTTAACCTATAAAACCCTAAAACGATAAAATTCTAACTTTTGTGTGTTTTCGGACCTATTGCGTAGTTGACAGACATCAGCCGTAGCTAAGACAACAATTTTTTCTGAAATCTACACCGAAAGTGCCAAAAGTGCAGTTCGCACTTTTTGGTCCAAAAACTATGACTTGTAGCTTTAGGAAGTAGGAATTAGCCCAAAAACTACGACCTCTGCTGAAAACAAGTCAGAAACTATGACCTAAATTTTTTACAGGCATTTTTCTAAAAGTTTTCTAGGTTTGTCTGAGCCTCTATTCAGGGTTGTCTGACCTCCGTCTCTACCTATTTTGGACCTATACTTATTTTGTTTTGTTCAAATAAGTGGGAGCCTGGCCCCTTAGGGCTTCAGTACCCTCCACTTTTTGTGGAAGAGTTTTTTGTTGTTGCAGGTTGTCTAAAATTTCAAAGTCTTTAGCCATTTTTCAGATCTGATACCTCACCTTTAGATTTGCTTCATATCGGCTTGTTATCCATCCAAATCACCTCATTTAGCTTTGTTTGGGTTTTACTATAGGGTTCAATCTGTTTCCCTCTAGGAGATAGCATTTCACCACCTCTTTTTACAGCAATTTTTCCTCTGATTTTATTGTTGTTTTCTGCACCACTTTCCAACAGATTTTGTCCTTTAGATCCCTGTCTCTCCTAAACTTAGATCTATTGGCTTTTTTAGTGTGTTTTTATTGGTTATTTACTCACCTATAGACTAGTTTTTGAGAGATCTGCCTCTTGGGTTTAGATTATTGCATTATTAGCTGTTTATTTTCTATTTTTGCAGGCTTATATACTGTCATTTGCAGGTTTATTTACAGCTATACAACACACTTTTTCTTTTTCTCTACAAATGTCTGGGTTTAAAAATTAAAATTTACACACTTCACACACACACCCTAAGCGAAAAAGGGCTTGGTTAACACTGCCAAGCAAAGACTCTAAAACATTGAACTCAATTGACCCTGCACCTCTCTGCCCTTGTTTCAACATTGTAATCAGCTGATCCTACACCTCCCTAACCTTGTCAGTCTCTTTTTCCTTTGTGTCATGTTTGTGTCATCATCATTGTGCCACCAAGGTGTTTATCCCAGAGGCTTCTTGGCCTTCATCCTTAGTTTCCGGTAGGAAGACTTACTCCTCCACGTAGGATTCGAGTTAGTCCTCCACCGAGTCTGCACACTGACTCTGCTTCTGGTCCTTTGGGTTCTCCTTCTCGTTCCGACTTCGGTTCTCCCCCTGACACCTTAAACATGTCTGGTGCAGGACCTAATGCTGGTGGTAACCCCAACCCTCATGCCGAGAATACCACTAGTGGGACCGCAACGGACACTACCCCGACTGTGCCCTTGCTCCCCTTCACGGCAGGCCTTAGCCTCCCCGATTTTGACCAGTTGATAAACGACCCTGTACACCATAATGCTAGTTGGACTGCCATGCCAACAAAGTTCCCTTCCAACATCCCAAAGTTTGAAGGCCTTGCTGGAGAATATCCTTCAAATCATGTTCAATCTTTCCACATGTGGTGTTCGTTTAACTCCATTACTAATGACTTTGTCTGTCTTCGGTCGTTCCAACGAATGCTTGGAGGTGAAGCTTCTAAGTGGTATGTTGATCAAGCCCCTTCCTCTCATACCACCTTTGTGACTCTTGCCCAGGCTTTTCTGTCTTACTTCCAGTTCCCCCTTCGTTATGACACTAGTATCGAACTCTTGAATTCTTTCCATTAATCGTTTGCGACCTGCCTATCCAACCATGTCCAGGAATGGTGGAGAAGAAAGAGCCTATGTCGATCTCTTACCTTCGAAGACCATGTCTACATGGACTGGTTCATTAGATCTCTTTTTCCACCTATCGGAAAAGATGTCGCATCACACTTTCCTCAAACTGAAGAAGCCGCTCTCCAAATTGCGTTAAAATATGACCTGATCTACGCTCAGTCGGGTTATTTTTATACCGTTCTACCTGATCTTCCCAGACCTGGTGGTGCCAACACACCAGGGGCATATCACACTGCCAATGGTGTCATTGGATTTCTCTATAATCCATATGCTAAACCTCCCATGGGCTATGGCTTTCCTCGGGGGGGGGGGGGGTCAGCACCTCCTGCACTTTTCCCCCTCACGGTAGCACGTATCCAAGATACAGCATGCCTCCTCTTTCTGCCCAACCTCCTGTTTACCACACTATTAACCAACCTCCTTATTATTTGTATCTGCAGCCTAGTGCTCCATCTCCTCCAGCATTAG
Organism: Pinus albicaulis; assembly: GCA_034641835.2. Classification (NCBI taxonomy): domain Eukaryota; kingdom Viridiplantae; phylum Streptophyta; class Pinopsida; order Pinales; family Pinaceae; genus Pinus; species Pinus albicaulis. The sequence goes on from JAXQQM020060418.1 coordinate 222,852, forward strand.
CACCGCTTCCTCCCTTGCCTTCTCAACCCCCACAACAGTAACCATCGCCCCCTCAGGGGCAGGTGTATGCACAGCAGGGTGCGAATAATCCTCCTCCCTCCAAAAAGAACAGGAAAGAAACTCAAAATTAGTCTGTTCCTTGTAATCCTGGACCTAATCCTCAAAATAATTCTCCTAACACTGCTAACCAGCAACATGGCACCTAGCCAAGCAGGACAGGCCTGTTCGCACGAACAAGCCTTATTCTCGTTGTGGCATTTATGGTCATTACATGCATGATTGTTTTATTTTTCCACAGACGCGGCAATTGTGGAAGTCTCCAGAAACATTAAGAGGATAGCAAGCCATCCCTTCTGTTCCTCCCATTCATGCACCTAGTCAACCGGTTGTGCTTATCGATCCTTTCCCTAAGCAAGGATTTGTGGCTACCCAACCACCTAAAGGTCAGGTGGCCACTCAACCTCTTCCATCTGGTACCTCCAATTACTAGATCCTCATGATGAAATCTGATCAACCTTTAACCATAGACATCAATCTTCAGACTTGGTCTCATCAGTACAACAAGCTTCCCGCTACGTCTATCCCCGAGCCACCTCCTTCGATCTCTACAGAGCCACTTTCAACACCTAATGGTCCCTTACAGATTCCTCAGCCTAAGGCACAGGTTCATGCCAAGATCCCTAAGGGACCACTACGCCAAAATTCTACTTCCGACAAAGCTACCCATTCGTATAGCATAGTAGATGGTTTGGCGCAATCCCTGGTTGCCATTTCAAAAATAGAACTCCTCCAGTCATGTCCTTCACAAAAAAAAGCTCTACTATCTACCATGGGAACTGTAGATCCTTCCGATGATCCATTGACTGTCTTTGATGTTGACTGGTCAGAACGCCCTCCTGTCCCTATTTCCGTCGCCTTCCAAATCCCAGTCAAGATCTGTAACGCTAATGTTTCCTCATGCATTATTGATGAGGGGGCATCCACCTGCGTGATGTCCGCTTCGGTTTGGAAGCAACTCAAATCACCTCAGTTGGCTCCTTCCACGATCACTCTCTAAGCATGGGATGGTCACGCCTCCCAGCCCATTGGCTTATTCCGCAATTGTCCTATTACTCTTGTGGGCAAGACTGTTTGCGTTGACGTAGAAGTCATAGATGCCCCCTTAGATTACAACATTCTATTGGGTCGTAGCTACACTTATGAAATGTCTGTTTTCCCTTTCTCAGTCCATCACAATATGTCCTTCCCTCATAATAGAAAGATAATTACCATTGACCAATTGACATATTACGAACCAAAGTCTCAAACCTCCCCTAAGTCCACTATCTATTCAGTGGCCAACAAGCAAACCGTCGATCCTTTGACCAGTGTTTCACCTGAAGTCTACAAAGATTCCTCACTACTTGGTACATTCCTTGTTCTTCCTCCTCCTGTCTCTAATCCTATCTCATCAAATGTTTGCATGATGTAATCATCTTAGGTTGCGCTCAAGCGGCCTGCCTTGGCTAGTCAACAGCCTCTTCGCCCTTCGCAACCTTCTCCTAGCCCTTTGATTTAGCCTTCTATACCTCCTCCTCTTGGCCCTTCAGCTAGTACTCATGAGCATCTTTACCCTCCTGGAACAATTCCTCTAGGCCTTAACCATTTAGGAGCTGTCCCTCCTGGCCATTACCCCTCCGTTCAGATACCATTCCTAGATCCCCCACCAAGAGTCTATATGACACCTGTCATGGCCACCCTGTCTCTTCCTAACTTGACCCTTGGGATTCTGATATGGTACCTTGATCATCCAGCTGCTACCTCGCTAGGTTAAGCCAAACCTTATCTTGCTTTGACCCCAGTTCAACCAGTCCCCATGACTTCTCCCGCTGCAACAATGCCTCAACCACCTCAATAGGAACCACCTCCTATTGCGACCGCTTCAGGTAAGAAGGGAAAATATCACAAGAGGGCCTCTAAGGACAAGGCTGCCCCAATGGACCCTGCACCTCCCCTGCCTACAAAGCCCTGTGCTTTGTGTGATGTCATCGTCCATGCCACCCATAACTGTGCTGAACTGCCCTGTATCAAGCCCATGGTTAAAGTTGTGTTCCTTGAGTCTATGGTCCTTTAAGCCTCTTTTTCTTCCTTGACTACAGCCAAGAATCCTAAAAAACTAACCAACCTTGTGCGTTGTGTGATCTCCAGGGACATTATTCTCACCATTGTCCCCGCTTTACACATTACCGTGCCTCGTTAGAGGTAGTTCGGGAGTACGAGATTAAACAAAACCAATCTGTCTCTCTCGTACTTGTGCAGTATGTTGCATGCCAGACTGAGGATTTACCCACTCCCATTGAAATTCCCCCTTCTGATGTCGAGATGAAGGAGCCTACGGCCACCATCCTCTACCTTTCATAATCCATGAGACCCTGGGTAGAAGCTCCCTCTAAATCTTCCCCTGTTGTTTCGCTGGACCTCCCTTCAGTGATCACCCTAGGCTCAACATTAGTAGATCCCTTATCTACTTTTTCTTCTGTCATCCCCCATGATGATGCGCATGTGAACCTTTCTTCTCATGATGATGAGTCAGGTAGCTTCGCTGCATCATGTGGTCTCCCTTCCTCCGGTCACTCCATTTTCTATTACGATGATGACATCATGGAAGCCATGTCCACCCCTGACTTCATCTTTCCCACCCATAAACGGGATAACACCACCTATGCCTATGGTGAATTTCATGATCTTAGCACAAGCTACACCTCTAGTAGATCCCACACTCCACCTCACCGTCGGCGTGTCAGTAATAGACATCTTACCCAAATCACTCCCTCCCGCAGAGTGCGTTCGATTTCTACTTTGCGCTTAGGTTCCAACAGTGCTCATCATCCTCCCATTTATTGTCTTGTGGCACCTTTCATATGGACCTCCCATCCACACCTTATATCGGTTTTGCTAATGGTGCAAGTCATTACTCCAAGAATCTAGCCTCGGTAGGTTGGGCCTTTTTTACCCCCTTGCACTCCCTTGTTCTCTCGAATGGGGTATGCATTGGTACTGATACCAATAACCAGGCCAAATATTATGCAGTGCAAGGTTTATTAGCCGATACCCTTTCACAAAACATCCTCCACCTTCATGTTCGTTTAGATTCCCTGCTTCTTGTCATGCAATTGAATGGTGTCTATCGTGTGCATAATCCTATCCTTTGTAGAATATATTTACGAGTGAAGCTTTTGATGCGTGAATTTGAAATCATTACATTCAATCATGTACCTAGAGCACAAAATCACTATGTAGATAGCGTTGCAAACCATATTCTATATTGGAATTTAGCACACGCATTTAACACAAGAAAATAACATAAAAATATCAAAATGATGCATGTCCATAATATGTGTCGTATAAAATGTTTTAGAGTCCATCCACTCTGATACATATGACATGCCCATAGCATGTTACAAAACTCAAAACTGGGGGCACCACCTGCCCCTACACGCTAATCACTATCTATAGGATTCTAAGCCAATGGCTCTGCCCCCGCAGCTCGTAGATCATGCATACCCTGTCTGGCCATCGCCATGTGCCGCGTGACCCCTCGCCACTCAGAGGGTAGACCAATACATGGCTCTATGTACTGGTCATCTAGGTCCTGCCAGTCGCTCTCTGAAACACTAGTCAGAAGCCTCTCACATGCTGCATCCTCATTTTGCTGCGCCCTCGCTCCACTAGGTCCTACGGTTCTCGATACTGTAGGTCGTCCCATATATCTAGCCGGTTTTACCGGTGCTGTATCTGCATACCAAAAGTGAAAGAATCAGTACCACATAAAATATTCTATACCTTTACATGCACATAAAATATTAGTAATTTTTCACTTACCATCGGGCCCCCATATTCGACCAGGTGGCAGTGGCAAATCCGAGTCTCCATAATAACTCATCCCACTATAGGGATAGTCGTCTATATACAGCGGCATTTGATCCTAATGAGAAAAGAACTCAGGTCGGAACACCCATCCAACTGCCCCACCTCCTCCTCTGCATAGTAGTCACCCCCAATGGCGCATCCTAGTCTCTCTTGGGCCCCCATCTTGGAGCTGTATGCGAGGTTGAAGTGTCGAGATCTTCTCAAAGAAGAACGAGCACAAAACTATACCATATGCATAGTCATGGTTCACTTGCCGCTTGCATAGAAAAAACTGTCGTTTCAATGATGACAACATCATCTGGGCCCACCTATATTAAGTCCCACTCGAAACACTCTCTAAAAGAAACATTGGCCCTCTAGTGATGTGATGGAGTGCTTGATTGCCCAGGATCCGCAGCACCGCTACGGCCACAGCACGGGTCTCTAACCTCTCCAGATCCCCAATGGGTATCCGAGTCCCCTTGACTTGGAGACCTGGTAAAAAATGATGCTCTACAAACTTTATGATATTCTGCCCCCACGGTAATACTGGCTGAGTATTCCCTACCATCCCTAGTGGTGGGAGACCAGTCAGGAAATATATATCCTGGACCGTCAACTCGATCTAGTGCCCCTGCACTATAAAAACCTCATGGTCCGGGTCCCAATAGCTGACAATCCAGGCCAATAAGGGCTCTCCAGCTCTCATCAAAGGGTTCTACACAAACTTTAGAACCCCAAACCTGGCCAGTGCACTGCGAACACCTTGATCCTCCTGGATCTTCGACCGTAATATGCCCAAGTCTCTCTCTCTCTATTTGATCCATAATTCTGCCATATTTGCACAAAAACATTATATTTTTCAGTATACAGATAGGAAATACTTTATCTCATCATAAAAACCTAGTGCTCAGCCAAAAAATAGTATAGAAAAACTCCTCCCTGACAGGTCGCACATTTGAGGCCCAAACCTGGGATAGGTCGCAGTTTTTTTCTCAAAACCTGCTACCTAGGTCGCACTCTTGGCCCCAAAAGTGCGACCCAGCCATGAAGAGGAGCAAGGGTCTATTCCTAAGCCCTAGGGACCTAATCTTAACTTTCAATCCACTGAAAAGAAAGAGTAGGGTTAGGCCTCTTACCTACAACTGATAGATCTCGATTCCAACGGTCGGTTTGTCTGCTACAATCACTGCAAGATTTAGGGCCTCCTCTCGTCTCTACATTCACCACAACCCCACATGCAAATGAGTGAATTTAGAGGGAAAATGCCTTATTAAAAGAGAAACCCCTATTTTTTCTTTCACCTGCTACGACTGAACCGCAGCTCCGTTTACCAAACTGTCTATACTATTGGAAAGCTCTCACCAAGCCCTCAAATGGTGTATATTAACTTTTAGTGATTTGATACTTCACCAGGACACATTTTTTCCAAGAAGCATCACTTCACCCCTTCTCAAAATAAAATTTCTTCACTTGCAACACTCGTACTGGGGGCACCACTTTGCCTCCATACTTTTCCACACTCATGTCAACTTTCTTCGTGAGTTACCACCTTGTACTCATGTTTTTATGGTCCCCATTGGACCTTTTCTGTGTGGCAGCACCATCGAGTCACCCTTGTTTAGGGCATCTGATTTGAGTCATCATTACATTCATGGAGTCTATCGTGAGTCCCTTTGCATCTCGTTATAGTCACCCATCCTTCATTTCTTGGTCCCTCTCTTGTGTCGCACATTATGGCCTTCAGTCTCATGGTCCCCTATCCCTCATGATATTGTGTCAGCCACTGCCAGGTCATCCATGCCATTTATGCTCTAACAAGGGAAGTCATATGTTTGCTACTCAGTACCCCCCATTTCATCATCGTCATTGGTGTTAGTCTGTCAGTCACTCTACTATTTTCTCTCATGCCTTAGTTGAGGATCCCTTATTGCCTCACCTATGGCAGAACTCCTTCTGTCGACATCAACTCATTCATTCTAGAAGATAGGTCTAGAGGGTGGTGTACCTTGGTTCCACCTTCCACTCTTGTTCGGTGCCTCATATCAGGTGAAGGGACTCCTTATTTCCCTTTGACTTGATTGTTTCTCAGCCCCATCTCCTTTCACCATGATCAAGATCCATATACTTGATGGTTCAGTGAGGCAGCAGCTGATATCGTTGATTCCCGGGTGTGTGTGAGATGTCTCAGCCCTCATGAGGGGGTAGCCCTATAGGTAGCCCCCCACATACCTGGATGACCTCTTCATTATAGCCTTTGATGTAGCTCCATACATTTGATGATTTTGGCCTCAACCGCTTGTAGCGGCTTTTTGTTTGCATGTATCAGTCAGATTTTTAGAGCCCTTTCCTATTTTTAGGGGCATCTGGGTTATATTTACATCTCATGTACTCAGATATTATTGTACAAGTCCTAGATGTTATCCTAGGCACAATATGTATGTGGGATTCATTATCGTGTTGTTTATATGGCTTATGTTTATGCCAGCATGTACTATATTGTTTAGTCCCTTTCTTTACTGGACGCCTTATTTATTGTACTTTGCCTCGGCAAGCATAGGTATGCCTCCCCCGCTGCCTATATCACAGGTAATCACTCATCAAAGACACTTGTCATACCTGTAAGTCTTGCCTCCTCAGGGTCTATTTATTTCAGCACTTTGGTCTACCTTATACTTCTCTCTCTTTGACTTCCCCTTCCATGTCTAGTGATTGAGTTCTTACAACGTACTTCGGTCATACGATTAGCTCCTAACGCTTGCATGCTAGGGGGAAATCTATTACACCATTTTTTGGTCATCTAACCTATTGTTATTATATGGACCCAAGTACACCATGTAAGACCAATTTTACCCTAAGTAAAATTGCATTCACTATGAAAAATAACTTAGTAAACCACCTTTATTAAGTTGTTTATGGTCTAAACAGGAAACCCCATGAGGAAATATTAAATAAATCTACATTTGGTTGATTTTCCTCAAGGAATAGTTAGTTAAACAACAGTTTAATTAATATTCCTGGTTATATTTAACCCATAACGGGGAAATTAACTAGATAAATCATTATTTATCTTATTATTTCATAAGAATAGTTATTTAAACCTTATTTAAATAATATTCTTTGTTGAATATGACTAAATCACCCTTAAATAATTAATTAAATCATTATTTATTTAATTATTACTCAACCACATCCTTAAAATGATAAATAAATCATTTATTTATTTATTTTTTACAAATAAATGGATTTGACCCAGGTCAAATTCCTTTTCCCTCCAAAAAATATAATAAAATATTCCATAAAAGTTGGATCTTGATTTGGTTAATAATATTTTAATTATGCACCAATATCTAGACTAACTCAATATTTTGTTATAAATAGAAGGGTTTTCCCATTCATTTACCACCTTTTTTTGGCTAAACATCACTCTTGATCTATACTTTTGGTCTAACTATTGATCCACCATCATAGTCGTATTTTGCTACCATTTTTGTCTGGGTTTTCTACACCATCAAGAGAGAGGAATTTTAGATTTGAAGTGCTGAGGACTTACAAGAACCCATCCCATTGAGGAGAACAGGGAACACCCTCTTGTGTTTTCCTCCCAGGTGCCATTAATACAAAATTCATTCAACATATTCTTGTCTTGTTTATTGGATGCATGGAGTAAATCTTGTTTTTTCTACAGCTTAATGTTTTCTAATGCATAGATATACCGGCTCACAGACCTTAACCTTTATATTTGAAGTAAGGGCTTGGGTCGGTGACTTAGACCTAGTTTTTTTCCGCATTTATCTCGATCACCTAACTATAAATCTGAGGATATTGGTAGCCATCTTTGTTGTTAGGGCTATTTTTTATGTGCAGATAAAGTGGTATTTTTTCGTATACTTAGAATTAAGATTCGTACTAACACACTTGACTCCTATTTCTCTTTTCATCATGTTTGTAATGTTTCTTAGGAGTTCTGCAAGGTTTGGTATGAACCTTCTTAAGAAGTTGATCTTTCCAATGAAAGTTTGCAGCTCTTTGATGTTTCTAGGGTGACTAATCTGCAATATTCCCTCAATCCTCTTTGGGTCTGTCTTGATTCGCTATTTAGATATTATATGGCCTAAAATTTTTCCTTCTTGGAGACCAAACAAAGTTTTCTTAGGATTCAAATATAGACCATACTTTCTACATTTTTCAAAGACCTTTCTTAAGTGAGCTAGGTGTTCTTCATTAGTTTTTGAGTAAACAGTGATGTCATCAAGGTATATCACAATGTAGTAGCCTATCTCTTCGGAAAATGCAATGTCCATGGCTCTTCAAAAAATTTCCCCGACCTTCATTAACCTAAAAGGCATTTTGACATACATGAAGGCGCCCCAAGGTGTAGTGAAGGTGGTTTTTTGCTGATCACTTGGAAGTAATAGCACCTGATTATAACCAGAAAAACCATCAAGTAAAGATATTATTTTGGAGCCTACCAACCTTTGCAGTATATGATCCATCTTAGGTAAAGGGTAGTTTTCTTTCAGGGAGGCCTTGTTTAAATTTCTGAAGTCTATGTATAGCCTAATTTCCCATGTTTTCTTCCTTATTGACACAATGTTTGAGACCCATTCAGAGTACCTGAGTGGGACTATTATTCTGGCATCATAAATATTTTTTATTTCTTTCTCAAATAGAGGCATTAGGACAGGGTTTATCCTACGCAATTTCTGCTTGAACGATTTTTGGTTTTCTTTGAGAGGAATCTTGTGCTGAATGATGTTTGTGTCATAGGAATTCAAGTCCTCATAGCCCCATGCAAACACATCCTTAAATTATTTTAAAAGATAAATGTATTTCTGTTTTATAAGAGTTGGTAGTGTTTTGGAAAAATTTATCATTTTGGGTTCTTATTCACTGCCTATGTTGCATTCTTCTACATATGTTTCAGTGGATTCCATTTTAGGCTTCCTAGCAACATCATTGAAATCGAACAACTATTCTAAGGGGGGAAGTCCTCTTGGCAATAGATTCTCTTTGAATTGCAATACCTCAAGGTCCCTTTTGTCTGAATCTTCACACAATTATGCCTCATGATGGTGTTCTAGCATATTTACATCAGCAGTATAAGGTGGCTCTATTTTATGTGTTTGTTCTTCATCAGAGCAGTCTTCTTCTGATCTAAGTTTGGTTTTGGAATTTCAAATTCATTTTTGGATTCCAGGAAGTATTCAATGTGTTTTTCACCTTCAAACACTTTCCAATAATCTATGTTATCAGGTACTGTAGGCCTTCTTTTAACTTTTACTGTGCATTGTTCATTGACATGAGGTAGCTGGAAAGTGCTGGTAGCAAAGGCTAGTTCATTTGTGAGGTTGTTTTGAGCTCTTGGGACAGAGGTAATTTCATATTTTTCAAATGTTTTTAGGAGGTCTAAGGAAGCATTTTGATATCCTCTTAGCTCCTATGTTTCTAAGCCATTGTAATCCTAACAGAAGAGCCTCATACTCTACAATATTATTGGTACGTTGAAAATATAGCCTGTAAGAGTGACCTTCATTAGTTTTGTGTTGCTCCTGAACCAGCCTTGCCATAAGAGCCATCAATGCTTATGTTCCAAAGTGTTTCAAGTTCAGATTCGTCATTATGTTGTTGTGCATGGCTGCTAGGGTTTTGGCTGTTATGTTATTCATTTTGTGCTTGGTTTGACTATTCTAAGAGGTCTGGCTCTTCCTCCTTTTTAGCTACTTATTCATTAATGTCAGCTTCATTGTACAAAATTAATGAATCAAGGTTTGAATGTATAAAATAGAGAGGGGTGTTTTTTGGCTTATCTTGGCTACTTACCATGTATTTCATGTGAGATTCTATGTACAATATTCTTGTTTGGTTAAAGAATGGAATGGTAGCATATGTCATGTCCATTTGGAGGGTTCCTTGGAGTTTGGCTCCCCATGATCTAGATAAAAGCATGTTGTACCTTTGGAGAATTTCAACCACTACAATATCCATGACTAGGCTCTTAGTTGGTATTTGTGCCAGAATGACACACAAATCTATGATTAGGCCTAAACATTTAACTCTACTTGAATCAAAAGAGTATAAGTCTTTGTATAGTCTGGTTATTTCGAGGCCTAATCTTTCCATCACTAATTTTGGCATGAGTTTATGTGAAGTACCAGAGCCTCGCATGGCATTGTGTATCTTGGTAGAAAAAGATGGCCAAGCACTATGCATTGAAAAATAAAATTGCAAGGGCCAAGCTCAAAGGAGCCCTTGCCAAAATTCAAGCACTCAAGGAGGCCAAATACCAAGAAAAACTTGATATCTTAGCTGAAGCTTCTCTACAGGCCTCCCAAACCCCATGAGGAAGATGTTTGCAAATTTTGGGAACTTTTTGGAAATTTTTGGTTTTTGGCTGATATTAAGGGTCAAAGGCGCAACACCCTTGGCGCTACACTTTTCCCTCAGGCACCCAATTGAGTAATGGCTTACATTTATGGAATCGTAAGCTCAAGTACAACATGCTCACCAAATTTCAGGGCATTTGGAGTTGATTTGGTCCTCCAAAAGGGTCAAAAACACCCCACATTTCACCTTTCTGCCTCATTTTCAGGGCTGGCGCTGCGCCTTGAGCAGCCTTGGGAGATTTACCTTTTGAATAGGTTAATGGATACCAATCAGAAAACCAAGGGCTGTTTTGGAAAGTAGACTCGACAGGATTTCAAAAGAGCCATCACGGAGCGAAATTCGGCATCCGGAAGGCCATCAAAACTTGGCTGCAAGTGGACCCAATTTTTCTGTGCAGACACTACGCCTTCAGACCTCTGACACCGCCCCCTTGAAAAAAGTCAACAAAACACACTGAAGGATATTTTCGAGTTTTTTTTGGGCAAATCACTCCAGATTTGTTTGAGGAGTTATGTTTAAGTTATCTTTCATTTATTGCAATAATTATTATGTGCCTTGCACCTTGCATGGTCTTAATGGACAAATTTGGCATTTATGATGCATTTATGGTTTCTAGAAACCTCTTAGGGTTTCCACCTCCTCATTTATTGGCTAAATAGTGCATTGAGGCCTCATTGTAATTTTTTTCTGGTTGCTGAGCATAATATGATATAGACTCTGGGATTATTTGTGAAATTGGCTTTGGTACCTTGTGATGGTGTTGGACTGTGCTTCCATGGATCAAGCTCACTCTTAGGATTCATTAAGCTTGGTTATATGGTGACGTTTTCCATCTTTGTATTTGTTTTCTTCAGTTCTCAATATGTTTCTTTGATCATGGGATAGAAATCTTAGAGAAGGATATGTCTTTGGCACCCTGCTTTGTCTGCAACCTCTGATTTCTATGTTTTCTTCCTCATAGTTTTGCTAAAGAATTCTTGAATGATCTTCAGTATTACTAAGATGTTATGTTAAATTTCTATTTGTTTTCAAGCAAGTTTTAGAGAATCCTTCACTATTATCTTAGCTTACTTAGCTGTTGGTTTTTAAGGTCTGCTTAGCCTAGTTGATATTGAAGAATCCTTCATTGCTCTTCAAATTTATTATGCTATCACCTTAGAAGCTTTTTCTTGTTTACTAGTTTGTTAAAGGATCCGTGATTACCCCTTAAATCACTATTTACACAACTATATGTTTATTTCACTCTCCCTAGACCTACTTAGATCCATTTGGCCTTGCCAACTTGCCCTATGAACTATCCTTGACTCATTTTTTCACTTTTCAAGGCCTTTGTAGACCCCATAGCCCAATGAATTGATTCTCTCTTACTCTACCTATTTTTCTTAACAACCTATCCAACCAAGCAAACAAAAAAGAAAATCCTAATCCATATAACTAGCCTAAAATCAAAATCATAAAATCAAACAAGTTAAAACCTTTACAAGCAAACATAGAGAGAGCCCTCTTTGAGTCTAGGAAGGCTAGGTCCTAGGACTCCAAAGATTGGTTTGATGTTACCCTTGTCTTTTTGGTCATTTCCAATCTGCCAAAATCACAGGGACCTAACATAAGAGGATAGGGAGGAGGGAGAGGTGGAGGCACAAGTTGAAGATGAGGGAAAATAATTTACTACAAATGTAGGGACGTTGGGCATTATGAGCGAGACTGCCCGATCCCTGCACACCAATCCTGCATGTATTGCATAAATTTCAACCATGTAATTGAAGATTGTTAGGTGCTGATAGTGAAGATGTAGGAGAAACAACAGAAACCAACGCAAAATGTACAACGGATTAAGGTAGAACCATGTGATGATGGGGCTAGTGTCAATGTAATTACGCACAGTGGCATCTCCACTGGAGGAGATAGGGAAAAAGTTGCACCTGAACCACTGATCAGAAATGCCTTTGATAAAAAGGAGAGCATGGACCTGCTGAAGGAGAAAGAGACCTTCATCGAAGCTAGAAAGGATATTTTTAAGGACGAAGCATCCACCTCAAGGATTTCAGTGGATCCAAAAGCAGATGAAGTAGTTAAGACATTTCTTTACGCATGTATGAAGTTACCGCGCAATCAAAAGGCGATGGAGAATATCCAAGCATTAATAGAGAGTTGTGCAGAAAAGGTTGCCCCACGAACGGACGCTAAACTGTGAACAAGATTTATAAGAATAATAAAAGGACTGGTCGGGAGATGCATATGACTGCACATATTGGAGATTATGAAATGGATCATGTCATCCTTGATTTAGGATGGATGCCAATGTCTTGCCCAAATAAACCTGGCAGAGGATGGGAGAACCCAAGTTGGAAGGGTCCACTATTCAGTTACGAATGGATAACCAACAGAATATCATTCCACTAGGCAGGCTACCGAAGGTTGCAGTAGACATTGTGGGAGTTAAAGTCTATGCATATTTTGAGGTAATCCAAATTATGGATGATGTTGATCCTTATCCTGTGCTCTTAGGTCTAGACTGGGCTATTGACATGGGAGGTATCATCAATTTGAGAAGGAGAAGCATGATATTTGAGAATGATGGTACACGAGTAATAGTCCCCCTGGATCCAGTAGAAGGTGAACGATATACAGAACCAGTGCACAAGGAGGAGGATGTTGATCACATTTAAAAGCTGAATACCCAAGATGATGATTGGATTAACCCCATAGCTGATGGCATGCTATGTTGGAAGAAAGACAGTGTATGCTTCTTAGACTCATATGGTGAGATTGAAAATTGGTAGAATGGGTTGCATGATATATCTGCACTGCGGTGCCTTAAGATCACAAAGAGCTTCTGATGCATCTCCTCAGAGGTAAGAGAACTTCCCTACTTTGATGGTTCTGGTAGCATTAAGGAATTTCTTAAAGCATTTGAAGCAGATGTCCCTGACGAACGTGACCCCTACGCGGTGGTGGGAAATCCACAAGGGGGCTTTCCAGGACTAGGAGGAATGTCGAAAAATGATGATCCTACAATTTGAACCTCTAGGCAACCCACCCATGGAACTCTTCTCTGGTTGTGGGGACCCGCACAAGCACTCGGCTATGTGGTTGGACGTATGGAATGATATGACTTGGAATGAATGGTTTGATATGTTTATTCATGCCTTAGGAGCAATCCCCACCACCTGGTATATAGATGCAGAGCTACACCAGCACACTCACCACTGGGGTACAATGATAGAGGATTTGATGGTGACATTTGGGTTAGTAGGAGGGATGAGGAAACTATATGAAGCCCTCCAAGATATAGATTCTCTTGTCTTTGATGAGTCCTTACCTCAGAAAGAATGTGATACACTAGCTTGGGATGTGCAGATGCAGGATATTGTCAATTGTCGGAACTTCATGAGCATCCAAGAAATATCACTATCCCAGAGTCAAAAGGAGAGCGTGGAGTTGCAGGACCCCTATTGCAGACAGTAGATGTGACCAAGCAACTAAAGTTGAAGGAAACAAAAATTGGGACAACAGAGCAGCCATAGATGGCCAAAATTGGGAATTGCTGGGACGATGATACAGTTTGAAAAATTGTGGAGCTGTTGACCGAATATCAAGACCTATTCCCTACAAATTTCTCCGAGCTCAATGGAATCACAAGAGATATGCGTGTCATGAGAATCACCTTGAAGCCAGATGCATGTCCTATCAAACAGTAGCCCTATCCACTGAACCCTAAATATAAACAAAAAATCAAGGAGGAAATCGATAAGATGGTGGCCACAGGTATCATTGAGCCAGTAGAATATTTTGATCAGGTAAGCCCAATGGTATTTCAAGAAAATAAAACCAAATGAGAGATAAGGATCTGCGTAGATCTGCGAAGCTAAATGATATGCATGATCCATTCCCTACGTCGTTCTCTGATGAAATTTTGAATAATGTGGGAGGTCATGAAGCATACTTGTCCACTGATGGGTTTTCAGGGTACCATTAGATTAGAATAGCACCTGAATATCACAGAAAGACAACCTTAGTGACCAAATGGGGCCCCTTTTAGTAAACTATCATTCCCTTCAGGCACAAGAATGCCCTTGCCATTTTCTCATGCATAGTTGGAGCAGTGTTCAAAGAATTCATTCATAAGTTTCTAGAGGTCTATTTTGATGATTGGATAGTTTTTGGATTAGTAAAGAAGCATGTGTTGAACCTACGCATGATGTTGGATTCCTACAAGAAACACCAGGTTTCGCTAAACATCAAGAAATGCATATTCTGCGTACCATTTGGGATTTTTTTGGGGCACATTGTATGTTAGCAGGGATGGATGGTTGACCCAACCAAGATTGCAGTTATCATCAATTTAGCAGTCTCCACCACTGAGAAACAACTATGCTCCAACTTAGGGCACATATGCTACTATAGGAAGTTTATTCATGGGTACACCCTGTTCACTGCACCAATGAAGAAGCTGCTAAAGAAGGATGTATACTTTTTCTGGGATGAGGAGTGTCAGAAGAGTTTTGAGTTACTGAAGGAAAAGATTGTCACTACACTTATTCTCATATTTCTAGATTGGGGGAAGGTCTTTCATGTACATGTGAATGCATCAAGGATAGCCTTGGGATTTTTCTTAGCGCAGCCAAGAGAAGGAGACATTGATCACCCGATTGTGTTTTCTAGCAGGAAACTCTCTAGCGTAGAGTGTAACTATAATATTGAACGAGAAGGATTGGAAATGGTGTATGCCCTGTAGAAATACAAGCACTATCTATTGGCAAGACACTTTAAGATGTTCGCTGATCATTCAGCTTTAAAATAACTTGCCAATTAGTCTATGTTGGGGGGGAATATTTGTAGATGGTTACTGCTATTCCAAGAGTATTATTTTGAAATTATTGTGAGGATCGGGATATTGAATGCCAGACTTGATCACTTGTCTCAGATTGAGAGTGGGGAAGAGCCAACTAATCTGGAAGAAGGGTTACCCAATGCGCAACTTTTTGATATCAATGTGGTTGAAGATCACTTTCAAACTGTTAGGTCCCCGTTATTTTGGAAGATTGGCAATGAAAAAATAAACAAGGGTAACATCAAACCAATATTTGGAGTCCTAGGACCTAGCCTTCCTGGACTCAGAGAGGGCTCTCTCTATGTTTGCTTGTAAAGGTTTTAACTTGTTTGATTTTATAATTTTGATTTTAGGCTAGTTATAGGGATTATGATTTTCTTGTTTGTTTGTTCGGTTGGTTGGATAGGTTGTTAAGAAAAATAGGTAGAGTAAGAGAGAATCAATCCACTGGGCTATGGGGTCTACAAAGGCCTTCAAAAGTGAAAAAATGAGTTAAGGATAGTTCATAGGGCAAGTTGGCAAGGCCAAATGAAATTAAATAGGTCCAGGGAGAGTGAAATAAACATGGAATTGTGTAAACATTGAGTTAAGGGGAAATTAAGGATCCTTTAACAAGCTATTAAACAAGAAAAAGCTTCTAAGGTGATAACATAATAAATTTGAAGAGCAATGAAGGATTCTTCAATACCAGCTAGGCTAAGTAGATCTTAAAAACCAAGAGCTAAGTAAGCTAAGAGAGCAGTGAAGGATTCTCTAAAACTTGCTTGCAAACAGATAGAAATTTAACATAACATCTTAGTAATACTGAAGAGCATTTACGGATTCTTTAGCAAAACAATGAGGAAGAAAACATAGAAATCAGAGGATGTAGACAAAGCAGGGTGCTAAAGGCATATCCTAATCTAAGATTTCCATCCCATGATCAAAGAAACATATTGAGAACTGAAGAAAACAAATACAGAGATGGAAAACATCACCATATCACCAAGCTTAATGAATCCTAAGAGTGAGCTTGATCCATGGAAGCACAGTCCAACACCATCACAAGGTACCAAAGCCAATTTCACAAATAATCTCAGAGTCTATATCATATTATACTCTGCAACCAACCAACAATTACAATGAGGCCTCAGTGCTCTATTTAACCGGAAAATGAGGAGGTGGAAACCCTAAGAGGTTTCTAGAAACCATAAATGCCAAATTTTTCCATTAAGACCATACAAGGCCTAAGGCACATAATAACTATTGCAATAAAGGAAAGATAAATTAAACATAACTCCTCAAACAAATCTGGAGTGATTTTCCCAAAAAAACTCGAAAATATCCTTCAGTGTGTTTTGTTGAATTTTTGCAAGGGGGCAGCTTTAGAGGTCTGAAGGCATAGCGCCTGCACAGAAAAATTGGGCCCACTTGCAGCCAAGTTTTGATGGCCTTCCTGATGTTGGATTTGGCTCTGTGATGGCGCGTTGGAAATCCTGTCGAGTCAAATTTCCAAAAATTCCCTTGGTTTTCTGATTGGGCTCCATTAACTAGTTCAAAAATTAAATCTCCCAAGGCTTCTCAAGGCATAGCACTCGCTGTGAAAACTAGGTAGAAAGGTGAAATTTGGGGTGTTTTTGACCCTTTTGGAGGACCAAATCAACTCCAAATGACCTAAAATTTTGTGATCATGCTATACCTAAGCTGAGGATTCCAAAAATGTAAGCCATTCCTCAATTTTATGCCTAAGGGAAAAGCATAGCGCCAAGGGTGCTACGCCTTCGGCCCTTAATATTAGTCAAAATCCAAAAATTTCCAAAAAGTTCCCAAAATTTGCAAACATCTTCCTCATGGGGTTTGGGAGGCCTGTAGAGAATATTCAGCTAAAATATCAAGGTTTTCTTGGTCTTTGGCCTTGTTGAGTGCTTGAATTTTGGCAAGGGCTCCTTTGAGGTTAGCCCTTGCAATTTGATTTTTCAATGCATAGTGCTTCGCCATATTTTTATGTAGGCCAAGGTCCCTTTTTGTCTTCTTTAGCTACTTGTGTCCATCCTTATAATACTCAATAATACAATTTTCCATGCCAAGCTTTCTTTGTAGGTATCTCATCTCTTCATCTTTTCTATGGAGCAGTATGCTAGTGGCCCTCTCCTCATCTTCATTTTCACTGTCAAGGTCAATGATGTCAAATTCTTGTTCAACCTCATGTTGATCTTCTTCTTCTTCCTTCACCTTTTCTTTTCCTTTATCCAGTGGCTTAGTGGATGTGGAAGGCATGGACCCTTGCCTTTTAGAGGCAACAAACACATGCCTTTCTCCTCTTTGGTATGTCAATGGAAGAGGTTTTATTGTGATCATTTTGGTGTCTTCATTTGTATCATCATCTTCATTGACGTCTACCTCCATGTCTTCTTGACCTCTTTCTTCATTTGTGTATGCACTGTTAGAGGTGACATGTCTTTCATTGATGTCATATTCTTCATTACCTTGGCTGCTAGGTGTACCTTCATTATTTAATCATTTTTTGCCTCCTCACTGATTTCTAAATTATTTTTTTGAACCACTATGAGTCTCACTATCTTTGTCCTTGCTCTCTGCACTAGCATCATTATCACCGTGAGGCTCACTTTTTTCACTATTTTCATTGTTTTCATGACTGTCACTTCCATTATCAGCCTCGTTAATATTTCTTTCACTGATATCTGCTTTCATTTATTCCTCTTCACTGATGCTTGCTTCATTATTACCAATATCAACCTCACTGCCCTTAGATTCAGTGGCTTCCTCTTCATTAAAATTTTATGCCTCATCTCCATCAACATTTTGGTTGATTTCTTCATCATTTGTTCCTGTATCATTTCCCTTATCATGACTATGAGCCTCACTATTTTCACTGTCATTATGGCTCATAGTTTCACTACTATCCTTAGCATCATCATCTGTCTCTTTTTCACTTGCTTCACTTGTGTCCATGTTGTTATTTTCCTCTTCATCTCCAACACCATCATCATTATCTTGGCTGCTCTCTTCATCATTTTCCTCAGCTTCATTGTCATCTACCTCCATGTCTTATGCTTCATTTTGGCTTGATTCATCATCACCCTCTTCTTCATGGTCACCTACTTGTTCACTTCCACTTCCCTCTTCATCTGATGTATCGGGAGAGGTTGAGGAAGGAGAATTTTCTTGAGGTGAGGGTACATGTGTAGATGATGAAGCATGATCAGTAAGAGGTGATGGAGTAGTAGGGGGAGGAGGATGAGATGACGAGGGAAAATTTTTCTGATGATGGGGTTGTAGATTGGTGAAGACTTCATGGGCAATGAAAACTTCCCATGGTATGCCCTTTTTCTCTAACTAATGCATCATAACCATCTTGATAAAAGAGTGATGGAAAAAACTTTGCATTTGTTGGGAATAGTTCCTCTTTTGTACAACAAGGGACATCTTGTCATACTCCTATAGAGGTAGTAGGGTAAATGAAGCATCTTAACCCTGGTAAAGTGCATGAGAAACTTGATATGATAGGAGTAGAGTATAGAGTACCTTCCCTCACAGGTGAAATATTTCACGACGACCCTCATCAAGGGTGCATACCTCCCCAGAAAATGTGAAAAAGGGAAAATAGATTTGTAGCCTTCTTTGTATCTGGGTTTAAGAAATGGCTCATAGCAGCTTATGTCCAAATTTTCTCTTTTGAACCATTTTTCACCAACATTAGGCATTCCAGTGGCAATATAAATGGCATCTGATGATAGCTCAAAGTTTACCCCTGCAAGATTCACTTTTTTATTGTGTAGGTTGAGGATAAACAACCTAGTGAGCTCAGGGTGACTTTGCACTTGTTGGACTTTTTCACAAAACTGAAAACACCCTACATTTTGGAAGTATGTGACAATCATGGGAGAGGCATTAAGCTCTATTTTTTCTTGAGGTTCAAACCTATTAATCTTCCAACCGCTGTGTTTCTACCTCCTAGGCACTTGTCCTTCTTCATTACTAACATTTCCTCCTTCTCCTGACATTTAGATTACTGTTGTTTTTTGAAACAAACCCTAGCTCTGTTTGTGAAACTTGATATGAGAAGTGAATTGGAATGATGATGATAGGCAGCCTTTGCAAGTGAGTGAGAGGAAGGTGTAGGTGTATGACTGAGCCCTTTAAGCTTTGATGAATGGTCAACTTCAAATCACTGTAACCACACTACTTCATACCCTACTTGACTGATATTGTTAGTATGAATCTTCTGTTGAAGTGTACGAAAAAATATCACTTTAGCTATGCATAACTTACAGCCCTAACATCAAATATGGCTACCAATATCTTCAGATCTGAAGTTAATTGATCAAGAAAAATGCTGCAAAAATCTAGATCTATGTATACAAAGACATTAAGAAGTAAAAATAAATTTTTTCTCCATGCATCCAATAGACAAGACAAGAATTATATTTTTGAAATAATTTTATATTAAGGGAACCTGGGAGGAAAACAAGAAAGGTGTTTCCAATTCTCTTCAATAGGATGGGTTCTTGAAAGTCCTAAGCACTTCAGATCTGGAATTTATCTCTCTTGTTGGTGTATAAAACCCAGACAAACATAGAACTCAAAGGGAGCTCACAAAGTGAAACAATGGAAAATTTAACAATGATAATGGCTCAAAGTCAGACCAAGAGTATAGATCTAGAGTGATATAATAGGCAACAAAAGGTGAAGAATGGTAGGAAAAACCCTCCTATTTATAACAAAATATTGGGTCATTTTAGATCTTGGTGCATGATTAAAATAATATTAACCAAATCTAGATCCACCTTTTATGGAATATTTTATTATATTTGTTGGAGGGAAAAGGCATTTGACTTGGGTCAAATCCCTTTATTTGTAAATAATAAATAAATAAATAATTTATTTATTATTTTAAGGAAGTGGTCGAATGATAATTAAATAAATAATTATTTATTTAACTATTTATAAATGATTTAGTCATATTTAACAAGGAATATTATTTAAATAAGATTTAAGTAATTATTCCTAGAAAATAAAAAGATAAATAAGGATTTATCTGATTAATTTTGTTTGGTTTGGGTTAAATATGACCAGGAATAATAATTAAATTATTGTTTAATTAATTATTCCATGAGGAAAACCAAACAAATATAGATTTGTTTAATATTTCCCCTTGGTGTTTCCTGTTTAGACCATAAACAACCTAATAAATGTATTTTATTAAGTTATTTCACATAGTGAAAGCAATTTTACTTAGGGTAAAATTGGTCTTACATGGTGTACTTGGGTCCATCTAATGATAATAGGTTAGATGACCAAAAAATGGTGTAACAGATTGCCCCCCAGCGTGCAAGTGTTAGGGGCAAATCGTATGACCGAAGTACATTGTAAGAACTCAATCACTAGACATTAAAAGGGAAGTCAGATAGAGAAATGTAAGGTAGCCTATTGTGTTGGAGGACTAGACCCTGAGGAGACGAGACTTACAGGTGCAAAAAGTCTCTTTTTATGAGAGGGTACCTATGCTAAAGGCAGCGGGGGAGGTATACCTATGCCCACCGAGACAAAGTACAAAATAATAGTGCATCTAGTAAACAAGGGACCGAACTGTAAAGTACATGCTGGCATAAACATGAGCCAGATAAAAGATATAATGACGAATCCCACATACATGTTGTGCCTGGGATAATAGCCAGGGCTTATACAATAATATCTGAGTAGATGAGATACAAATACAACCCAAATGCCCCTTATAAATGGGGAAGGGCTTGCAAAATCTGACTGATACATGAAAATAAAAGAGGTGTTGCAAGCGGCTAAGGCTAACATCATCAAATATGTTAGCTCCCTGTAATCAGCAAGATTGGCAAAGTTCGACAACAGGGAGAAACGTCATTTCAACCACTTTTGGATTCTAGGATCTAGCCCTCCTAAATCCGGAGAGGGATCTCTCCAATAAGTGCAAAGATGGATTTGTCTTTGAAGTTTTGGGTAATGATATTAGGCTAGTTATGAAGGCTGAGGGTTTTGTTTTGTTTTGGATGGTTGAGCATGATTATGGCTTGAGTGGAAATTTCTAAATGGAAAGAGTTTCAAAGGTGAGAAGTTGCAAGCAAATAGAACAAGCTTTGGCCAAAAAGATGGATAAATGCAGGTTTTAGTCCATTGGGCTATGGAGTCATAATAGGGTTTTAATTGAAACAATCAGATCCAAGAGTGGTCTCTGGAGCAAGTCATCTATGTCTAAGGATCTCTTTAAAGTTTATTTATGGAATGAAATGATACAATAAGAAGGGGAATTAAACAAATGAAGAACAAAGAGAAGCCCATGATCTGTAAGTACTTTAAAACTAGCAAGCCTTTGACAAACACTTAAGAAAGACATAAAAGCAATCCAGGATCTGGTAAGTACTTTGAAACTAGCCAGCCTTTGATATACTTTCAATAGAAAACATTTAAAACACAAAGGAAAACGCAAATGATAACAAAAAATGGTCTAGGATGTGGTACGTACTTCGAAACTAGCCAGCTTTCGACACATTCCTAGGGAAACTTTCAGTCAGTCTTTTGGGATAAAACTAGGATCAGGGCTCACCATATATTCCTTAGTTCATCTCTACTTAACATGAAATGAAAATAACTTTCAAGAATATCAATCAGCTAAGACAAGAGGATGAGGGAACGTTAGCATTCCTACTGCTTGAAACTGAATTAAATCATTCCTAAATAACACAAATTGGAAGAAAACATATAGATAAAGATTTTTAGTCAGAGAAGGGTACTAATATATAGTAAATCCTAACTCTATGCATGCTGTTCTTTATAAGAGAAGATGAAAAAAGTGTAAATAGAAATAAAATAATGATTTACAATAAGAAAAACATCACCATTGACATAGACCTGGATCCCATAAATCAGCTTGTATTGATGCTTCAAACTAGTTACAACTTTAAGTCCAGTGTTTCAGGTTAGCAATCATCTTCACTTCTCAGCCTAACTATTCTATCACAAGTAGAGCTCCAAGAGCTAGTGAACACTATTTACATGTAGAAGTCTCAAAGCTCAAGTATATTTCAAAGTTCTGCAATCAACATTTTCTCATCTTCTATAGAAGTATTTATAGAATAATGAGGAGGTGGGATCTGATAAAAGATCTCCTGGGGAAATTAATATATATTAATGACTTCTCGGCCTTTGATGGGCTTAATGGAGAAGTGTACAGATATTCTCATTGTATTAATTGATTTACATTAAATATTAAGCTCAGTGGGAGCTTTTGTTGACTTTTAAAACTCTGTGTCTTGTTATAATAGCTCTGCTGATATTTTTGTCATTAAATTCCTTTAGCAGAATTAATTCTTTGGCCGTGCTGAGGCAAATATCTTCTTTCTGTTTAATAACTTCAGCCTTTGTTTGAATTCTTGTGGCTACAGGTGGAACTGTGGTACCTGAGAGGAATCAATTTGCCTCCGATGTGACAGTGGAGGCCTTTCTGTCATGTTGGGGTTCCCATGTTTTGGCCAGGTTGGCAAGACCAAAAGATGAGACAACATAGAACCACTTTCAAACCTCAGGATCTAGCCCTCCTGGGTTCAGAGAGGGATCTCTCTATGATATGTCAAATTTTTATGTCTTTGAAGCTCAGTTTAAAGATGTTAGGCTAGGTATGAAGCACAGGTTTTGTTTGTTTGATTATTTGTTTGGTTGTCGGTTTGGCTGTTGGTCATCAGGAAACAAGGTTTCAGTGTAAGACAAAGGTGAGAAAAGAGGCATTAGGCAGAGGTGAAGTATTCCAGGAAGCATTCAAGACCATTGGGAAATGGAGTCAGGAAAGGACTTACTTGCTAATCAACATGTAGGCTTTCAGTTGGGCTAGTCATCTAAAACATTGGATCTTAAAGATGATAACGTGGTGTGAAGTGGAACACTAAGGTTTGAGGGTGAATGAAGGAAAACCATCCAATCATGTCTATAGATCAGGTCAGAGGTCATTTAACTCCAGACCTGCTTGGACATAACCAGAGGCAGCACAAGGGAACTTAGAAAGGAAATCTGGTTGCACAAGGATCCTAGTGGACAGGGCTAACTCTAATCCCCAGTGTTCCCAAATCTTCCAGCTAGATCCTAACAAGAACAACTAAGAATTAATCCATTCAATTCATACATCAGAGAGCAGGCAATAAAATCCACTACACTAGTTAAATCAACTTAAATCAATTCTTAGATCACATTTAGTAGAAAACATTGAAGGCAGGGAGATCAGCAACATAGGGTACCTAACAAGGGTAAATCCTATGCCAAACTTCTAATGCGTGCCAGAAGAAACGTAATGAAATGAAAGCAAGTCAATCACAAATACAGAGAAAAAGAAAACATCACCGCTGCTCTAGATCAGGATCCAAAGAAATGTGCTTGTCATAATAAGAAACAACACCAGTAAAGTACAACATTGCCAATGGCTGGATACTCAACCTGAAATCATCCTCCACAGCCTATCTTACTACTTTACACAGAGACTGTGTCTCAAAGGAAACTGCTTGCAATTCTCTGATAACTAATCAACAGCCAAACAACAAAAACCTTTACAATGAGTTTCTTTCTCAATTTATAGCTCAGGAAGAGCAGAGGAGGTAGGTGAAGAACTAAATTTAGTGTTAAACTTCTGAAAATAAAGGGGGCTGAAGCCCATTTAGCTTTAAATTCTAAGTATTTAATTCCTGCTACTCTTTTGGTGAAAGATGATCTTTTCCATTTACTCTTGGTATGTTTATGGCCTACTTTGGCTGCGCTGCTTTATCATACTTCTGGTGGATGAACGAAGGGAAAATAAATGATGAAGTGGTCTTCCATGTTGTAAATCTAATGCTCTGATAGAATGGGACTACTTGTGGGGCAGGAAAACTTTGCTTGGACACCATATAAACTGGAACCATAATGTGTACTATGTCCTTGTTCTGGGAGAGACATTCTGCGGATTTGAACCCTGATTTCATTGTTTTCTATGTGCTGAATCTCCTCTGTGGTCCTTGAGAACTTCAATTTGGTACTTTGTCTCTAGGCTGCTACACTAAGGCCCAAGGCCTTCAATTATGAGCGCTGAAAATCTTGATTTACAAGCTGGTTTTTCCTACTGTTCCATAAATGTTTTGATCTACCAGATCTAGGCTTTAATGGTGCTGAATAGATTTGCAGCGTTTGAAGCTCTGCCTTTGTTTAATGCAAGTCCAGTCAGCCGCTTTCTTTGACAATTTTCATAGTAGTACTAGCATCCATATTTAATTACCTCTATGCAGCACGTTGTTGAAATGGAACATGAGAACTTTGGCATTTTCTACGCCTCTGACAACCCTGCAAAACACACAAAAAAGTTATGAAATCCATGGAGGGGTGGCGGATGATGTGGATGATAGCGGGACTGCAGAGGAAGAGCGGAAACTGCTATGGAATGGTGGAGAATGGAGATGGCGCGGGGTTGGCGGAATGTATAACAATAATATGTGAAAAACCTTATAAACCCCGACCTTTGAATGATTTTTATGCAATGGGATGGCAGAGGTACGGTGAGACACGTGGAATGACAACATGGAGGGACCGAGCGATGGTGGAATATTCAACAACGGGAGGACGAGTGTGGACCGTTGATCTCGACGGGAATCAACGACTGACAATGTAGCGGGGACGATGATGGTGGGCCAGGGGTACAACGATCAGACATTAAACAATGCGCAACATCGAGGGACGACGACCGTTGGATGGACTATCCCAGATCTAACCGCTTATAACCGCCCACCGCGCATAAGCGGTGCAGAATAAACCAGGTTGTTTCTGAACAGTGCGTGGGGGACCACCGGGGCAGGGATATTATGAACCGTTAGATTATCATTTTGAACGGACGACGATGGCGCATTCAGAGGAATGAGTCATGTGCAGGGGAGATTAGCACCTTTTGGGCCAGCGAGTGGTTCCGGTGTTAGGTTACATGGAGGAATCAGGTGCGAGGGCTTATGCAGAAGGGGCTAGGCCTGAATACAAGGTTCAAAGTGGGTTTTGAGCCATTTTAATTCATTTTGAAGCCTTAAAAGGATAACGATGGGGAGACAGAGGTGAATATTGGTGCAACAAGGTGTATGGGTAGAATTTGAATGGGGTTTTGGGAGGTTTTGGGGAATTAAAGGGGAGTTTGACATGGGAGAAAAAGGGGGAAACTGTGGTAATTTGCAGGGGTATGAGAGGTAACAGTAGGCTCTTTGGGGAAGGGGAAACAACATAGGAAATTTGTGTAGGGCAAAGCATGGAGGGACTTCAAGGATGATGAGTTTTCGGGAAAATGCATTCCTTGAAGGCTCCAAAACTATCTAGCCCCTTGCTTGCTTGACAAGAATTTCATAGGGGGGCTAACAGTGGCTCCACATGGGGATGGATTCTTCTTGAAGGAGTCAATAATCCAGTAGATGATCTTTGGTGTAGGCCAGATGCCTGCTGCTTGGCACATCCCTTTCTTTTTCTGATTTTCAACTGTCACAATATGACAAAAACATCAGCAGAAAAACTTTCCCAACCATTCTACCTACCCAAACTACAGTCCTAACATTTTTCTCTTTTTTTTAGGGCGCATTTGAGCTAGCAGACCCCTTACATCATTTTATTTTGTAAATAGGAAATAAACCTATTCTAAATCTACTCTTATTGCTCCATGAGACCAGATTAGACTGTTGATCTCATATATTTCTCTACCTAATCTAACATATGCTGGGATTAAACTGTCCAGCAGATTTCTTCTCTATATTCTAAGACTGGAAATTGAAAAACAGCTAAGCCAGGATTAGAATGTCTGACTTGCTATGAGTCCAAGGCATAAAGACAGTTGCACATGGACAAAAATTGCAGAAAACTAAAAACAAAACTGCGAAGGCTTAAAATCTGAGACTTGAAATATCCTTCTTATCCTTTCCGTGACTCAAGTTTTGAGCCTATTAGAGTCACTTCTTTTCTTCATTTTAGCTCTGGTTTTGGGCATGTTAGAGTTGATTCTTATTTCCTCTTTGCTGGTCCAGGTTTTGAGCATGTTAGGACCAGCTTCTTTTCTTCCTGTATGGACTGATTCCGAGGCAAGATATCTTTGTGAGCCTCATCTTGAAAATTTTTTTGAGCAAGAGCAAACTCCAGACCAAGATCATCATGCATGTCTTGCTTGTCTGCTTGGTCTGGAGTATGCACTTACTCAGACAAATGCATGGGCTTATCAGGGCCTGTCATTTGCACATTGAAGGTTCATGTTTTGAGCATGTATGAACCTGTCTTTTCTCTCTATTTTTTGGAACATTTTCTCCTTTTTTTTTTTAAATAAAAACTGCAATGGTATATAAAATGGAAATGAAACTGGAAATGAAAATCAGTAGATGTAGTGCTTGAGCATCCTGCCATTTATAGGAGCCCCAAACAGCTCTGTACCATCTAATTCTTGTAGAAAAAACGCATTTGGACTCACAGTGGATTGGATGATATATGGACCTTGCCACAAATTGTCAAACTTGCCGTGTTTACCCTTATCTTCTCTCCTTGAATCCCACTTCAAAACCTGATCTCCAATTTTGAAATCAGCGGCTTTGGCTCTTTTGTCAAACATCTTCTTTATATATTCCTGAACTTTGATAGCTCTGTTGTAAACCTGCTCCCTTGTTTGTTGAAGATGGATTGTTTCATTTATTCTCCTTACCATGTTGTCTTCCTCTGCCTGAATCTCTTGGACAAGCTTGATCACTGGTATCCCAAGGCTGGTAGGAAACACTTCTTCTGTTCCATAAACAAGCTGGAATGGTGACATGCCAATAGATTTCTTTGTTGTGAGCCTGTCAGCCCATAAGGCATGTACCAACTTGTTGTGCCATGACTTCTTATTTTCTTCCAACAGATTATTGATGACGTTCACCAGGCTCTTGTTTGATGACTCATCTAATCCATTACCTTGAGGGTAATAGGTAGTTGAATGACTTAGTGCTATTTGGTACCTGTGACAAAAATCAACCATTTTCTTGGATCCAAAAGCAGCAGTATTATCAGTGATTATTTTACTTGGGCAGCCAAACCGAGAGAGGATATGACCTTCTAGGAACTTAACAATGACTGAATCTGTGGCATTCCTAGTAGGTATGGCCTCTATCCAGTTATTGAAGTATTTTGTGGCTGTCAGGATCCATTTGTGTTGTGCAGAAGAAGCGGGGTGAATCTCCCCTATGAAATCTAGGCACCATTGCATAAAAGGACCTTCAACAGTGATGGGCTGTAGGGGGAGGGGAAGGATTTTTCTCTTGCCTTCAAAGATCTGACATTTGTGGCAAGCAATTATCAACTTATGGACATCTCTGAAGAGTGTAGGCCAATAATAGCCAGCTCTGAGTATTTTGTTTGCAGTGGCTTTCCAACTCAGATGGACTCCACATTCTCCGGCATGGAATTCTTGTTTAATCCTTTCAGCTTCAATTTCAGGCAAACATTTAAGCAACAGGCCATTTGGATTTTTCAAATATAAATTTTCATTCAGAATACAGTAGTTTCTGGCTTTGAGTTTCAAGAATCTAGCTTTAGTTTTGGACAGTTCTGGAGGGGCATTGAGATTTGTGAGCACATAAAGGATATCAGAGTACCAAGGAGAGTTCTGAGACTTCTCCTCCATAGTGAGATTGGGCAATCCTTCTTGCTCATCCAAGGCAGCTATCATGTTAATGTTAAGGGCCTGCAGATTTGATTCAGCCATTAATTGTGCTAAGCCCTGGCCCTTGATTAGTTTAGTGGGTCTTATCTCAAGGTCTTATTCCAAAATTGTAGCAATCCATTTGCCCCTTTTTCCATCGGGATCTTGGGACAACATATCCTTGAATATGGTGATGGGCACATAAGCTATGGTGTGAGAATGAAAAATGTACACCCTAAAGTCCTTTAAGGCCTTAACCAGAGCGTAGGTCTGTTTTTCCATAATGTTGTATTTAAAGGGTGCATCTCTCAAGGCTTTGCTGAAAAAAGCTATAGGCTACTCATTTCCCTCCGAATTTTTCTGTAACAAAACTGCAGCTACTGTATGCTGAGAGGCAAATGAGAAGATTAGAAAATCCCTTGAGAAATATGGGCTAATGAGGGCAGGAGCTTGGGTGAGTGCAAGTTTTACTGATTCAAAATATTGTTTAGCTCCTACAGTCCATTTAACTCCTACACCTTTCTTCAGCATGTTAGTCATATTCCTAAGGTGTTCAGCTAAATTGGGAATGAATCTCCTCAGAAAGTTGATTTTCCCAATGAATGATTGTAGCTCTTTGATGTTTCTAGGGTGTGTGATTTGTATTATTCCCTCCACTCTTTGAGGGTCTATCCTAATACCTTTCTTAGATATAATGTGACCAACAAGCTTACCTTCTTGTAGCCCAAACACAGTTTTCTTGGATTTAATGATAGACCAAACCTTCTACATTTTTCAAATACTTTCCTCAGATGTTCTTGGTGTTCTTCTTCAGTTTTAGAATAGACTGTTAAGTCATCCAGGTAAATAACAATGAAGTGTCCTATTTCATCTGAAAAATCTATGTCCATTGCTCTCTGGAAGGTTGCACCAACATTCATCAATCCAAAGGGCATTTTCACATACATAAAGGTGCCCCATGGAGTGGTAAAAGTTGTTTTGAGTTGATCTTGTGGGAGTACTAACACTTGGTTATATCCTGAAAAGCCATCTAACAGGGAGATTCTCTTAGAGCCCACTACCTTCTGAAGGATGTGTTCCATTCTTGGCAAAGGATAATTATCTTTGAGTGAGGCTCTATTTAGATTTCTGAAGTCTATGCATAATCTGATCTCCCCTGTTCTCTTTCTCACAGCCACTAAGTTTGATACCCAATCAGAAAACCTCACAGGAACTATTATGCTCGCTTCAAACATCTTCTTAATGTCTTTTTCAATTGCAGGCAATTGTTTTGGATTGATTCTGTGAAGTTTTTGTCTGAAGGGCTTTTGATTTTCTTTCAAGGGTATTTTATGCTGAATGATGTTTGTATCATAGGCCTTTAAGTCTTCATAACTCCATGCAAACACATCAATGAATTCCTTGAACAGGTCAATGTATTTCCTCTTCATGTCTGCAGGCAAGGACTTAGCCAGTTTAATCATTTTGGGTTTATCTTCAGTGTCTATGTTGCATTCTTCCACGTCAGAGTCTGCATGTTCTATAGTGGGCTTTTTTGCTACATCATCGAAGTGAAAGAGGTCTTCTAAGGGTGCCAGGCCTCTGGGTATAGTCTTATCTTTAGACTGCATCATCTCTACTTCTTCACTGTCTGCATTTTCACACTTTATGGTTGAATTTCCAGTTTCTTCAGTAAAAAGGTTTATTGCTATGTTACAGGTTGTTTCTTCCTCATCTGAGGAATCTTCACTTAGGCAGCTGCTGTCAGATTTAGAGTCTGAATCAAAACATTTAAAATCATTTCTGCCTATCAGGAAATCCTCAATCGGTTTATCTCCTTCAAAAACCTGCCAATATTTTTCATTGTCTGGCACTGCAGGTCTGAATGATGATTTGTTGGTCACTGGGGGTTTTAGGATATGAACTAGCTAGGCAAGCTAATCCATCTGCAATGATGTTTTGACCCCTAGGAATGAACACTAATTCATATTCAACAAATGTTTTCAATAAGTCCAGAGTGTCATTCCTATATTCTCTTAATCTGGGGTGTTTTGCCATGTATTCACCATTTACCTGTTTTATGACTAACTCTGAGTCTCCTTGCACAGCTATCCTACGGGCTCCTAACTTCTTCAACAGATTCAAACCCAAGATGAGAGCTTCATATTCTGCAATATTATTTGTACATTTGAAATTCATATTGATAGCGTGGCTCTCCGCATAATCACTCTTTGTGTTACGTACCCATACCCCTGCTCCAGCAGTTTTCCTAGTACAGGACCCATCGAAGTTTATTTCCCACAGGGGTTCGCCATTATGTTGCATTATCGAATCTGCACTAGGCTGTGGGTTGTTTCATTCTTCATGACATGTGTGGAGTTCAGAGAGTTGGCTGTCTTGCTGCTTACGTTTAGTTTCTGTTCCTGGTTTGCTCAGAGTTTCATTTTCAATACACTGCCCATGGTTTTCTTCATCGTATTCTTCTAGGGTGGCCATTATGTTAAAGTCCATGGGCTCTATGTTATTTTTTATATTTCTGTTTTCTGACGCTGGTGTTAGCCATCAGTATTTTTTGCATGTTAGTGATGACTATATCTTCAGCTGAGTTTTCTAGAAACTGATTTCCTTATGTCAATATGTCATCCAGAAAACCCTCCCAAAACTTTTTTCGCCTTTCTACATATTTCAGTCCACCCCTGGCAAAACCACAACCTCCTTGTCAACAATCATATCTAACCTCAGCCTTATTATTCTGCCCATCAGCTTTAAAAGGCAAATCCACATCTGTTTCAAAGGTCTCCCCTATGTTAGGAAGTGGCATTTAGGACATTTCACCTTTGGCAATCATCAAAAAGCCAAAAAATCCCTCATCTGCAGCAGACCTACCATGACTAATCCCTTAATTTGCTAATGAAGCTGACAAACAGCCTTAAGTCGCGCCACTCATATTCCCTAGGTCTCAGCACTGCATGAAGCCCATTCTCAAGCTGACTAGTAGGTTTTTCACTATGTTCTGTGGTTCTACAAAGACAGGAAATATATTTCATCTCATAGAGTAAATGTTTGAGTTTACAGTTAGAAGAACAACTGCTTCTAAATGTATTTTGAGCCTGAGATGAAGCTGCAAAACAAAGGGCTCTCAATCAGGACCTTACAGCTCTTTTCAGTATGAAAATCACAGTAAGAAAGGGTCACCACTGTCCCAGCAAAATGGTAAAATGTCAAGGCCCAGAACCTCCTTCATTTACAAGCAGAGGGTTAGGGCGCCTCCTTCATCCATAAGCAGAGGGCGCAGGCCAGAGTTGACTCAGAAGGTTGCAAAAGTCCAGGTTTTCCCTGACTAAAACAATGAAAGAATATCTTCAGGTTTCATGAATGTAATTGCTGACCATAACAGGCTTGTAGTGGAAGTATGATAAGCTCAAGAAGGTAAGTTGCTTTGATAAAGAGATCTTCTACAGAAAACTTTCCAAGTCGAACGAATCAGATGAACTCTAGAAGGCCTGTCATCAGTGAACTTTCCAAAGCATAAGGACCCTGTCTATCCACAAGATCAAAACAGAACAGAGGATAAACAATGCCATTACACAGGCAGGAGAAAGTTCTTGGTTTTTCAAGAAAGCACTGACCTTCATAGTCACAAAGAGTTTTGTCAATATAACAGGTCATGAGATGAACAAGCCAAATGACAAATATCTCAGCAACCTTAGAACAGTGTCACTATGGCTAGGTTTCCTTCAAAACACAGTAAGGCTTGCAAATAGGGATGCTAAGATTGGTGTTGTTCAAAAGATTTACTTATCACCACATCTGCCCGATGAAGAGCCTCCTCCATACATGAGTAGAGGGCCAAAACTACTACAGGTGTTGAAAGTGATTGATACAAGAAAGAGCAGTAGAAGGATATCAAAGACTGAAACAAGGTCGCTACACAGATGAATGACAGCTCTGATAATGTAAAGATACTGATACTCATGTTTCAGAGAAAGGCTGTGTCTGACATAGTGGTAAAAGGGGTCTTCTGATACTTTACCTGATTAAGTGCTTCCTCCATATATAAGCAGAGAGCCAAAATCATTGCAGACTGTTGAAAACTGGTAAGTCCAAAAGTGCAGGGAAAAGACTCAAAGAAATTGAATGAAGGAAAGTGTTACTGTCTATGATATTAATGTATTGATCTCCCTCTTCAAAAAGCTACCTGTCAAACAGTCCATCCAGTGGAAAAGAGAAAATGTTGAACATGTTGTATGCTTTGAATGCCAAAGGAGCAGTTGACTTAAAAAGGGTTAAAGACATTCCATGACCACTTATCCAGAAATCAAAGGAAATCCTTCTGAGCAAACAAAGAAGTCTAAGGTGAAAGGATACAACTTTGGAAAGTGTATTCAATCAGAAGATGAACTTGTGAAACACTAAGTAGCAAATTTATCATAAAGTAAACAATGACCAGGTTGAGTCATAAAATATGATATGGAGGTATCTGATACTGTGAATAGACAAGGGAACAATTTCTTTCATAGGTGTTACCCTTTGATATCAAAAAGAAGATTTTCTCCTTAAAGAAAGGGTCAAGCAGCAAGACAATACCATATGTCAAAAGTTCAAAAGAGGCGCCTTTCAAGAAAAGGTGTTTTCAACTTTTCCAACATTTTTAGTGCATTATGAAGTAGTCCTTCTTTGCTAAACAATCACCAAGAGAGGGGGGCAGTAAACATATGTCCATTCATGTAATAGTGCTATTGACAAAAAGAGGTCTAATATACTGCTTGGTCAGAACAAAATAGAGCGTATTGTAAAAAAATACATTTTCATATTTTCTAGTGCATTTTTCGGTGGAGGGCGAGGCTGGATTCAATGTTATAAGTGAGCAGAGGAAGTTGGTTACGATGAATCACCCCTGTTCATATGTTTTAAAAACAAACACATAGTCATCATCCTAAAAGGCAAACTTAGCACAAGGATATAGTGTCAAATAAACAATGGCAGGGAAGTGACACAGTAAATTATCAAGCAGAGAATCCTGTTAAGAAAAGAAACAGCTAATAGACTAGCATTTCAGTCCAGAAGGAAACCTATAAATCACCTAAGGATTAAGATTGTTAAACTGATGGCAAAGGCACCAATGGCCTCCTGTAAATGGTAAGGCAGCTTTCAAGCACCTTTGACAGTTTTTAGATGACCTTTTCTTTGTTGACATTGTCACCTAAAATGCCAAAAAGAGGGACAAAGCCGAGGTTTTGAAATGTCTCTCTTATGAGAACAGGTATGTGACTTCACGAAAAGGCAAGGCAAACGTGATGAACCATCACTGTTTAAAAAATAATTTGATGCAAACACTGTTTGTATCATGTAAGTGAATTGCCACTGTTTGAACGAAAAGCTGCATTATGTTCGAAATAGCCATAAGGTCTTCATCTTTTGAATATAGCCGTTGAAAATGTCATAAGAATGAAATAGAGGAATAGTAAGCACTTGTGAAATCCAAAAAACAAATTGCCGCAGCTCCCAAGCGTCACGACGTGTTTTCAAGAAAGTTTGAGGTTTTCTGCACAGTTTTAGGGCGGCGCGACGGGCCTGGCAAGTGGCGCGACGAGCCTGGGCATCAAAATACACAGGGCTTCAACGTCGGCGCGACGAGCCTGTAGGCGGGCGCGACGTGCCTGTAGGTGCCCGCCCGACCGCACGACAACTCCACCCGACGTTTTTCTCCGGCGCGGCGGGTTTTGCTCCTAAGGTTGCCGCGCCCGTTTTGAAGAGTTCCGTTGCATTTTTAGCTCCCTCCAAGGGATTTCTTCTCAAAAACGCACAAGGTACTCTATCTCCTACCTTAAAGAACTCGAAAAATCAAGTTTAAAGCCTGTAGACCTCGGTTTGAAGCTGTGCATAGTTAAAGGGCAAAATTTGTGGATAAGAAGCTGGAGGCAGGGGTATAAAGTTGTTAGTTGATGGCAAAGTTGTCCGCAGCGGAAATGCATTGATAGATATTGTGAAAACACAAGCAAAGGTGTCCCTCACAAAGTACTGTGCAATATTTTTACAATCTAACTTAAGACTGCCTTTTGTCATTACAAAACATTGTATCACTCTGAAACCTTGTTGACAAGAGAATTCTAAAGTTGAAGCAAGGCCTTTTTTCTAAAAAAACAGATTTTTTAGTATTTGAAAGTTAATACTGAAAACAGAGGTACAGTGGATGGATTTTTTTTTAAAAACTCACAGAGCAGAGAATTTGTTTCCTAAAACCACTGTCACACCTATTTTACACCTAAGCTAAACCTGCCTTTTCATTACACTACATGATATCATTCTGAAAATTGTTGGACAGAGTTTTCTGAGAGTGAAATAAGGTCATGTTCTAAAAGGCATTTGCTTATAATCAGGTTTACATCAAAGGCAGGGTTGTTGGTGATTAGGCACGGTGGTTGATGGTGGTTTTTTAACATCAAAGCCAGGAATATAGATGTATTGGTGGACTCAAACTCACAAGCAGAAGAAGATGTTTTCAAAAAACCACAGTGCATTGATATATCACCTTAGCACAGTTCTGTTTTTCTTCCACTGAATGGTGTCATTTTGAAAAACTGTGGTTGTGATATGTTTAGAGGGAAGGTCATTTCTAAAAAACAAGGCACCAAAACACCTATTACAGCAAGCCTTTCTTGAAATCTGCCCCTTTTTCACTGTTTTTCACTATTTGAAAACTTATCAACAGAGAAACTTCCAAGGGTAACAACGCATTAAAAAGCAGAGTTATTGGTATGTAAAGTTAAGGTTGAGACAGAGGTGGTTGATGGTAGTTTTTGACATCAAAGGCAGGGTATGGATGTATGAATGGACTTTTTAAACTCACAGAGCAGAAAGGGTGTTTCCTAAAACAACTGTTGCACTTACTTTTTCACCTAAACTAGGTCTGCTTGCTCATTACACTATATTGTCATTCTGAAGACTGTTAGACAGAGTTTCCTGAAGGTGAAACAGGGTGTTTTGTTGATGATTGGGCATTTGTAGATGATTGGGCATTTACTGATGATCAAGTAAATAGCAAGGGCAGAGTTATAAAGGCAGTGATTGACTTCTCAAAAAGTCACAAGTGAAAGGTTCTTCTCTTAACACAGTGGGCTATTTTTCACCTAACCACAGGATCTCTTCCTTTCCCACTGAGTGGTCTCCACAGAAGTCTGCTAACAGGGGCAAATTTCAAGGTAAATAACTTAAAAGAGCAGGGTTATAATTTTGAAGTTTGGTTTCAAAAAAAAAAAAAAAAAACAAAAATACAAGTGCAAGCAGGCCTCTAAGCAAAGGTCACAAGAGGGGATTTGTTCAAGACTGTGCCCAAAGAATCTACAAAGCAGTTCTTACACATAGTGCCATTGTTAAGAAAGATTCATAGCTAAAGTATAACCAAATTTGAAAGATTGTGGCTAATAAGTGCAGAAGAGTTTATTCAAGGAAGCCTTGTTGAATCACAGGGTCCATAACTGTCAAAGCAGTTTGGTGGCTTGTCTCAATCCAGGAGGGCGTTCTTCATACATTGAAGGCAGTGTGCCTCTTTCAAGCCTGTTTTTAGTCAGAATGCCTCCAAAGCGAGATCACAAAGGCGGACAACATAAGAGATATGAGCCTATCTCCATAGAAGACATCAATGCTCATCCCTCAGTACTTTTCAATTTCCATGAGGTAGGCTGTCTTGATTTCTATCAAAGGATAGAGGAAGTCAAGAGTTTCTCACCACTTACACATTTGTGTGCTTTGAGATTCAAGGACAAACACTTCCAGCTTGCAGGTCTTGACTTCAAAATCTCTCCAAGGTATGTATCCAAAGCTACCAAGATCCCGTATCATGGTGAAAGGTGGTTTAAACAAGCACATCTTGATTTGGAGGACTATAAGCCTTTCATCAAGCCAGAACATAGGGAGACCATCACTGCTATTTTTCCTTTCTCCTATCTTCTTGACAGTTATGCTCCACTGATGAAGGCCATAATGAGATATTTCACTTGTGAAGGGAGGTTTAGCCAAATATTTGCCTATCATGTTCGCTTGTTGATGCATTTTACCAGGAGCAGGCAATTAAACCTTCCATACTTTTTGTCCAAGAGCATAGAGAAAATGGCAGCTGCTGTCCAAAAGAAAGCTCCACCTCAGCAAATCTCTTCTCTCTTTCATCATTCCTTGATCAAAATCATGTTCTTACACCAGCTGGAGAAGAAAGGAGTTTCATGGGATTTATTCATTAGCCATGCCGATTTCGCCACTGTCCCTCCTGTTCATATGTCTCCTACTCAGCCTGTCCATCGCCCAGTGCCTTTATCTAGTAGGCCTACCCCTAAAAAGCTCAAGATGATCACTGGGCAGCCAAGTACACAAGGAGAAGGAGAAGGCAGTGAGCCACAGGGAGAAAAGGAGGATGATGAGCAGCAGCAGCCAGATTTTGAGGGACAGCATCAGTTGGATATCATTGAACAGCAGCTAGAGGTTGATGAACAGCATCAATTTCAAGAAGAAGGGCAGCAGACAGAGGTTGAGGTACAGCAGCAAGTACAGGAAAAGGAACAGCAGCGGACAGAGTTTGAAGAGCAGCAGGTTGAGCAAGCAATTGAGACATCTTTTGAGCCACAAGCTGGACAGGATGTGGAGGAAGGACAGCAAGCTGAAGCTGCCTCCTCAATGGTGACCAAAACTGTCCCTAAGAAAGGGAAATTGCCCAAAAAGACAACTCCTAGCTTGTCAAGGAGAAAGAGCGCTAGATTGGCCTTCAAAGGCAAAAGTACAATTGGAGAAAGCGCCAAGCATGGAGGTAAATCAGCTGTCATCCCTATTCCAAGCGATGACAGCGACAATGAGGCACGCATCCTTGAAAATCTCCTCATTCACAAAGAATGGCAAATTGAGGTGTTACAAGAAGATCTCCAAAGGGCAAGGAATTTCAATCATTTCTTGGAGGTTGAGAACAAACAAATGAAATTTCATGCAGCCATCCATGAGGCAAGGGCCATCAAGTACAAAAAAGAGGCAGAAAAGGCGCAAGTTAGAATTGAAGAGCTTATTGGCGAATTTGATGATGAAGAAGAGGAGGACCAGCCTAGGCGGAAGAGGCCTAGAACCATCGGGCTTAGGAGAGCCTTGGAGAAACAGAAGGCTGAAGAGCAAGCTCAATTTGAAGCTTTTCCTCTCACTACCCTCTTTGAGCGGGAAATTGAGGAAAACAAGGAAGCTTGGCTTGAGAGGGCTAACCAGCATTTGGAGACCAAACTTGAGAAGGCAAACAGGGATCTTGAGCTACAGAGAAAGAGAACTCTTCACTTTCAGAAGCTTAACCAATTCGCCAGGCGCAAATTGAAGGTGGCACAAGAAAAATTGAAGAAATTGAAGGAGAGGCGCCTAGCACGGAAAGAGGCAAAAAGCATATCAACCCTCGATATTCTAGCTTCAGCTTCGGAACATGTCTCTATGGACCCTTGAGGGTCATCCATGCCAATTTTGGGCTTGTTTCGAAAAATTTTTGTTTTTTGGCATTTTTGGGGTTTTTGCCAAAAACTCATAAATGTGCCATTTCAGTTTGAAGAGTCGTCAAGGGAGGAGGGTGATACCAATGGATTCCATAATTTCATGAGCAGCTCTCCAGCGATTTTCAGGGCATTTGAAAATCATTCGCCCCCTCAAATTGGTAAAAAACAGCCTCATTTTGCACATTCTGCCCGCCCTATCAGCAGTCTGCTATTTTCTGGGTTTTTGCACACAGGTACAGTTTTGAGGGACTTTCAGAGATCAGATTAAGATGATTCCACTTGCATTGGAAAGCAGACATAGAGAGCTTTCCAACGAGCCATCATGAGCCTCATTTTGACATCAGGAAGCCTTCCATTTGCATCCAGCAAGTCAGAGGACCTTTTTCAGGCATAAATATGAAGTATTTTTGCAATTTTTGAACTCCAAAAATCTGCTTTTCCCAAATGTGCGTTAGGCTATTTTTATCATGGGAAAATCATGTAAAGTCAATATAATTTCCGTTTTTAGCAGTTTTTAAGATATTTTATGAGATCTTTTGTGCCTTGGGCTTTGCAAAGCCTCAAGGACAAGTTTAGATATTTTGACTTGGCCAATGGGATAGCTAGTTGCTCCATGAGGTTTTCCTCCCTCAAGCCTATTTATTCCGTGGTTCTCATTGTAAATCAGAGGCTGAACTTGAGAGAAGAATTAATGCATTGGTCATATGAGCTTTGAAGAATACACTTGAGTTATGATGTTTGGATTACCTCTTGGATGCTTTTGAGGAATGTTGAAGGCTTGTTGATGGATTCCTTGACATGGTAGAATGGTATAGTGCTTCTTAATGTTGTTTTGTCTTCTAGTTTTCACTCATATTTCATTTTTCTTGCTGCTATAGATCAGTAAAGATTGATTTTGAGAAATGCCCATGGAGGCACCTCAAAATCCCTGATTCTTCATAGCTTGATGTTTTCTTCTCCCTTAGTTATGCTAAAGAATTCTTAGCTGCTCTTTAGTAACCTAAGGTGTTGTTGCTAAGTTTTATTCATCAGTTCCATGTATGTTGAGTAGGATGTATGGTTTTCCCTACCTACCTATCAGCTTCCCATAGTTCTGTCCATAAAACTTTCTCTTTGACTGATTTGTTTGATCATTTTGTTGAACCAAGGAGGCCTAGTCCCGATCTAGCCCTTTGCCTAAAACTATGAAAACTTATTTGTCCAAGTACCCAATGACTTAGAGACTATGTTTAGGCGTTCCGGCATAGTTTATGAGTTGTTAGTTTGTCTCATGTGTTTTTCCCCAAAGTCTGATAGCCATTTCCCGAAGTTAGAGGGTCTTATACCTCTATGTATGGCTGGAATGTTTGATTTCTATGTATTGATTAGCTTATAGTTATTCCTAGCATGATTAATGGCTTGCTATTACATGTTTATATCTGCTATTAACTATTTTGCACTTGAAATCCCTTGTCTTTCACCAACTTATTGTTCATTTAATCCATTTTGCCCGGAGATCCCTTCTA
The DNA here is from genome assembly GCA_034641835.2 of Pinus albicaulis. NCBI lineage: Eukaryota > Viridiplantae > Streptophyta > Pinopsida > Pinales > Pinaceae > Pinus > Pinus albicaulis. Next base: position 261,627 of record JAXQQM020060418.1, read on the forward strand.
TTGTGAATCAAATCGGCCCTACAACAGCTTTACATCATCGCCTCATTAGCTTCCTTGACCTGTTTGACCCCATAGCCCAATTTATCTACATATTGTTATCCAGTTTATGTATTTGATCAGTTTCATCCCTCACAAACTTAAAAAACCAAAAAAACCAAAAACATACTTCATAACTAGCCTAATATCAGAACATCGCAAGTAAACACACCGACATCTTTTACACTTATAGAGAGAGCCCTCTCTGAGTCCGGGAAGGCTAGGTCCTTGGGCTCCAAAGCTTGGTTTGATGTTACATCGTCATTTGGCTAGCCAATCGGCCAAATCACGGGACCCTAACATAATGGCGATCACGGTGGGACATTGAGTCAAAACATCCTAGGTATCCCTTAGGAACTCTCAAAATCCCAGTCAAACTTAGAAGAGTAGAATCTGGTTGTCTCACCATCCTAGCAAAATGATGAGTCAGTTATAGGAAACTCTTCCAAACCTCAGGACTACATAAAACTCAGAAAAACCCCAAAGAACTCCCTTAGATTGGTTTTTGACACTGGTGGTGGACCATACAAGTATACCTCAAACAATTGACAATCCACCTGGCGACTCCACTAACTTCTAGTAAGCCTTACCACCTTGCTAAATTTAGAATTCCATCCGATAGACCTTTCCCATCACTCACTAACATAGCGGGAGATGGTAAGACATTGAGTACATAATAGTCCAGCAAACTCTTATAGACTCTTTGGTCCTTTAGGTACCATAAACAAGCAAGCAGTCCATAGATTCATTGTTTAGAGTAAACTCTTTTTGTTCCCATCACCCTAGCAAAGTGTTGAAACAAACCTAGAATACTTTGAATAACCATAGGCTGCACATAAAACTCAGAAAATCCAAACACATTCTCAGATTAGTTACTGGTGGTGGACCATAGCTATCTTCACAAAAACAACCCAGTTCCACCTGGCGACTTCACTAAACCATCCCTTCTATTTTTGACCATCCTTCGCCTTAGTATAACTTTAGAAAAATCACTCATCCAAAACATTCACCAATACCATTCTCTCTGAACCCTGGATCTAAAATCTGGCTTCACGAAGAATCAATACCAGATCCCATCCAGACCCAAACCCCCCTATCATAGTAGATGACCCAGAGAAGATTATGTGGCAAGCTTCTGAAACTGATCATCTAGCTTCTGGTAGATTCATCCGTAGAACAAGATCTGTACCTAAACATCGCACTACCCTACTAGATTCACCTTCGGAACCAGAGCCATCACAAACTCTTCCCAGAAGCAAATCATATAGTAGGATAGACTTTGACGATCTTGAATCCCTAAGCCCACCACAGAGTCTTATTAGAGAAGCTTCACCCACCACTCCTCCTGATTTCCAGCTTATCTATCAGTTTGGCTCTTATCATCCCAGATCTTCTCAAAACCAGATCACTAGTCCAAGATCATCCGCTACACCTGTGCAAACCACCTCATTTCAGCCTACTAGTCCCCATCTTGTACACCATCCATTAGCTCCAGTCATGGCGGCCTGGTACGCACCTTTGGTGTTACCACCACCTTTAGCTCCTCTCCCAAACAAATATCAAGACAAAATCCCACACTTTACTGGAGAAGACACCACCACACCTCAACAACATATAAGTAGAATGACTGATGCTTATGAATACCTAGAGGTACAAGACGAGACTATCAGAATGAGAATATTTGCCCAAAGTCTTGGTGGTGAACCCAAAGCATGGTTCAAAAGCTTAGCTCCAAACAGTATCCATGATATCCCAGAACTACATCAAATATTCAGAAACCGGTGGGAAATCCGAAGAAATCCCATTCAAATCCTGTCAGAATATAACAGCCTAAAACGGGAAAATGGGGAAAGTGTCCAAGCTTACTGTACTAGGTTCAACAGTGTATATAACTCCCTCCCACCTCTTTTCAAACCTCCACTTGGTTTAGCCTTGGCAAAATTTCCTGAAGGTTTTGATCCGGACATGACATATCATCTGAGGGATAAAGATCCACCCACCTTGGAGGAAATGCAACAAATAGCTATAAAAGCAGATGCCAACTTAGCTGAAAAGAGAGCCAGGACTAGGTCAGAAAGAAAGGTCACATATAGAGATGAGGTTTCTACTTCATCACCTTCCCTAGATCCCAGAATAGATGACTTAGTCAAATCCATGGCTAAAATGTGGGAAAAGATCAACGAAAAAGCTCCTATTAGGGACAACCAGCCAAACCCTCAAATCAGAAACCGAAACCAAAACTTCAGGAGGGAACAGCCCCAAAACAGACCAAGGGATAATGACCAACAAATCAGGCCACCATTCAATGAAAACTATGTAGAAGAAGATGATAGGGACTCAGAACCTATAGATGAACATCATTTAAACCTCATAGGATCTGACAATGAAAGTGAGGTATACCTCACCGAAGAAGAACAAGCCTTCTTTTCACCTGATCAAGATGAGACCAATTATGAGGATCTTGATGACCCTGCCATAGAATTTCAAAATGCTATTGAAGAAGCCCACAGGCAATATGACCTTAGGAGCAAGAGAAACCAAGATAATGTCAAGAGAGGTAACTCTGACACTGCTAAAGCTCCAGATACCATCCTCAAAAAAGCATCAAGCAGTGACAAAATCAAGGTTGAAAAGACTGATCAAAACCAAGCTAAAGTCACCCAAACTGGTCCTCTCTCATATACTCCTGATATTTCTACCAAGGTCACCAAAACAACTATGGCAAACAAAATCCCTAAACAGGGTCAACAAGCTCAGAGCATAGACAAGGTCTCAGCTGAAAGAGCTGAAACAAACATTTCTAAACTTCAAGTGCCTTTTAGCTTTGAAGGCGAAATCGCTAAAATCAAAATCACCATGCCTCTTACTGAACTCATTGCCCAAAACTCTTATAAGTCCCAAGTACTAAAGGTATTAAATCTAGGGAACGATGCAAACACTGTTAATCTCACTGATGACATTCCTGAAGTATTGTTTGGTCCTAAGATAGAGGGAAAATTTCAAGAAGGAGCTACTCTTCCATTTTACATTAGCTTAAACATTCACGACCAAATCCTCCACAATGCCATGCTAGACTCCGGCGCATCTCATAATCTTATGCCGAAGGTAGTAATGGAAAGATTAGGCTTGGAAATCACAAGACCATACAAAGACTTGTACTCATTTGACTCAAGCAGAGTCCAATGCCTGGGTTTGATCAAAGACCTTTGTTTTAGTCTGGCCCAAATACCCGCCAAACATTTAATCATGGATATAGTAGTGGCAGATATTCCTCCCAAGTACGGGATGCTTCTCTCCAGATCTTGGGGAGCCAAACTCCAAGGGAATATCCAACTAGACATGTCATATGCCACCATTCTTGTGTTTGGTCAGACCAGGATACTCTACCGCGAATCACACATGAAATACATGATTAGCAGTCAAGATAGGCCCGATAACATTCCAATGTGTTCTTTGCGCTCTGACTTAAACTCTTTCATTATGCATATTGATGTAAACTTGGAGGAAGAGTCAGAAGAAGCTGATATAGACTTAGATCCACCACATCAGTTGTCCTTGGTACCTTATGATGAGCTGGACGCTCAAAACTACCATGATCATGAACAACTGTGTCTTGAGGAAAGTAAGTTTCCCCTCTCCAAAGTGGGGTTAGAGCAAGAAGCACAAACTCTCATGTACTATCAAGCAAATTGCTCTAACTTTAATCGAACACCAGCAGTAACTTGTGGAAATTTCTTCCGGGTAAAAGCTTTAGAAGACCTTCACATCATAAACCTATTTGGAACCCGGGAGAAAGGGAGTTTAATGTTTCTACCATACCTCAAGGATTTACCATCATGTTACCCTCCTACTGCAAATAAAACTTTGACTATAACCTCAGTAGCTCAACAGATTGAGAAAATGCCAAATAAACCTTTTATGAGCAAGGATGACAATTATAATCCCGGCATACCTGAACTACTAAAATTGGCTCATATTTTGTCTTTTCATGAAGAACTTAGAAAGGCTAAAATCAGGAATTTCATGCAAAATACTAGTTTCTACAGGAAAAGCAAGGGAAAACATTGTATCACTGCCTTTTCCCCAAAGAACAACTTTAACAGGAACAAACACAGCAAACTGAAACAAACTGAGATGATCAAGGAGAAAAATAATGGTCATAGAATCTACTTTGATTTTAGAAATAATACTGCATCTCCATATAACAAAAATCATGTTTGTTCTACTCAAGATCATTATTCACCAATTAAAAATGTTTCTATTGATGTATTCTTGCAAGATCATTTTTCAGATCATAATCATCAAATTCCTTTACAAAGTAGACAAATTAAAGACTTTTTCCAGTTTGCGGGAGGTAAATCTGATTTCAAGTTCAAAATTGCTAAACCACCCAATATCAGAAACTTGTTCATGAAAGCCATGTTCCCAGTGTTAAACTTCTGTGTTGTTGCATACCTTGATGATATCACTATCTATTTCAAGAATTATCAAGAGTACATACATTACCTGAAAAAAGCATACAGTAAGGAAAGGAGTGGGAATCAGATATTCAGAGAGGTACAGAGGGAGGATACTGGGCTATTTAGAGATTCTTGCATGAATCCCTATGTCATGTTAGAGAGAGAAAATTTCCCAAACTTTTCTTTTCAAGAGTTAAGTGGGCCAAGGGTGAGAGGAGATCCTTACGAGGATAAGATGTTGAAATTCCGTCATTTCCAAGATTTTTGAGTTTGAGACACTTCAGTCATTGTACATACCATTGTTTGAAATATTGAAAAAATGGAAAGATCAAAAACAGTAAAAGATAGGAAAGTCAAAAACAGTAAAAAGCAGAAAAGAGGGCAATTGAAGATAGAACCAAGGCCCCATGTTCCAAAAAATAGTCTTTCAGAAAGCAAGCAAGTCTAAATGCCGCTACTAGTACTTCAATGTCTTGTTCAGCTATCTAGCCTAATCATAGCTGAGCATGTTTAAATTTATTTGTTGATAAGTTAGTGAGTGCAAAGATAGTCAACATTGTGTAAGATTGACTTATCACAGAGCTTAGATTAGGGAGAGATTCTGGTTCCACATGCCTAAAACAGAACCAAAGAGAGAAGCGAGGGATAAAAAACACATTGTACATCTTAACCCCGCTTGTCTAGTTTCCTTTGTTGCAGAATAACATTTGTGTGTGGCTTGTCTTTTATACCGCAAATGCATGACAAATCAGACTGCCTAATCCTGATTTGATCATTTTTGAATTTCATGTTGTAGATTAGAGAATGAAATCCTGTCAAACTGCTTAATCTTGACAGTCGATCTAGTTTTAGGTAGAGAAATGAAGGAGTTCATCAGCTTAATCTGAACTCCCGGCAGATATAAGAGTAGAAGTAGATAGTTTCATTTTGCAAAAAGAAAAATATGCATTATCAAAAGGCTGCTAGTTTAAATGCGCCAAACAGAAGAAAAAATGCTAGGAAAGATAGTGGGGTAGGTAGAAGTATCATTGATGTTAAACATGCTGACACTTTTCAGAAATAACATCAAGAGAAGGGTAAATTTTACGCCAATGGATAAGGCACTGGTCTTCATAAATCCAAAAATCTGAATTCTGGACACCTCCTGACGAGGAGCTGCCCTCCCCAAATGGAGCCACTGTTAGCCATCAATATTTTTTGCATGTTAGTGATGACTATATCTTCAGCTGAGTTTTCTAGAAACTGATTTCCTTATGTCAATATGTCATCCAGAAAACCCTCCCAAAACTTTTTCGCCTTTCTACCTATTCAGTCTGCCCCTGGCAAAACCACAACCTCCTTGTCAACAATCATATCTAACCTCGGCCTTATTAGTCTGCCCATCAGCTTTAAAAGGCAAATCCACATCTGTTTCAAAGGTCTCCCCTATGTTAGGAAGTGGCGTTTAGAACATTTCACCTTTGGCAATCATCAAAAAGCCAAAAAAGCCCTCATCTGCAGCAGACCTACCATGACTAATCCCTTAATTTGCAAATGAAGCTGACAAACAGCCTTAAGTCGCGCCACTCATATTCCCTAGGTCTCAGCACTGCATGAAGCCCATTCTCAAGCTGACTAGTAGGTTTTTCACTATGTTCTGTGGTTCTACAAAGACAGGAAATATCTTTCATCTCATGGAGTAAATGCTTGAGTTTACAGTTAGAAGAACAGCTGCTTCTGAATGTATTATGAACCTGAGATGAAGCTGCAAAACAAAGGGCTCTCAATTAGGACCTTACAGCTCTTTTCAGTATGAAAATCACAGGAAAAAGGATTGCCACTGTCTCAGCAAATGGTAAATTTGTCAAGGCTCAGGACCTCCTTCATTACAAGCAGAGGGTCAGGGCGCCTCCTTCATCCATAAGCAGAGGGCGCAGGTCAGAGTTGACTCAGAAGGTTGCAAAAGTCCAGGTTTGCCCTGTCTGAAACAATGAAACAATATCTTCAGGTTTCATGAATGTAATTGCTGACCATAACAGGATTGTAGTGAAAGTATGATAAGCTCAAAGGAAAGGAAGTTTAGCCTAATAAAAGAGATCATCTGAAACTTAGAAGTCCAGGTGAATGGTTGAAACTCTAGAAGGCCTGTCATCGGTGAACTTTCCAAAAGCATAAGGACCCTGTCTATTCACAAGATCAAACAGAACAGAGGATAAACAATGCCATTACACAGGCAGGAGAAAGTTCTTGGTTTTTCAAGAAAGAACTGACCTTCATAGTCACAAAGAGTTTTGTCAATATAACAGGTCATGAGATGAACAAGCCAAGTGACAAATATCTCAGCAACCTTAGAACAGTGTCACTATGGCTAGGGTTTCTTCTAAAAACACAGTGAGGCTTGCAAGTGAAGATGCTAAGATTGGTGTTGTTCAAATGGTTTACTTACCACCACATTTGCCCGAGGAAGAGCCTCCTCCATACATGAGTAGAGGGCCAAAACTACTGCAGGGTGCTGAAACTGATTGATGCTAGAAAGCAGTGGAAGGACACCAAAGACTGAAACAAGGTCACTACACAGATGAATGACAGTTCGATAATGTAAAGATACTGATACTCCGGTTTCAGAGAAAGGCTGTGTCTGACATAGTGGTAAAAGGGGTCTTCTGATACTTTACCTGATTAAGAGCTTCCTCCATATATAAGCAGAGAGCCAAAATCATTGCAGACTGTTGAAAACTGGTAAGTCCAAAAGTGCAGGGAAAAGACTCAAAGAAATTGAATGAAGGAAAGTGTTACTGTCTATGATATTAATGTATTGATCTCCCTCTTCAAAAAGCTACCTGTCAAACAGTCCATCCAGTGGAAAAGAGAAAATGTTGGACATATTGTATGCTTTGAATGCCAAAGGAGCAGTTGACTTAAAAAGGGTAAAGACATTTCATGATCGCCTATCCAGAAATCAAGGGAAATCCCTCTGAGCAAACAAAAAGTCTAAGGTGAAAGGATGCAACATGGAAAGTGTATTTACAGTCCAGAGATGAACTTGTGAAACACTCAGAAGTAGCAATTTATCACTAGGGAAGTAAACAATGACCAAGGTTGAGTCATAAAATGCACAATGACAGGTATGCAATGCTATGAATAGACAAAGAGACAATTTTTGAACTTGTGTACCAACGATACCAAAAAAGCGTCTCCTTGAAGGAAAGATCAAGCAACAAGACAATGTCAAATGCCAAATCTGACTTTCAAATGTTTTGGTGCATAAAGTGAACATATTTCGATTATGAAATGGTGCGTAGAGAAAAAAAGAGGTAACACAATGTTCGAACGGAGAATAATGACTATATATCAAAAAGTCTGTTTTCATATTGCCCAAGCTTGTCTTTTCGGATGGAGGAGGCGAGTGGTATTTAATACAATAAACGAGCGGAAGGAAGTTGGATTTGTGATGAATTATCACTTTGTTATATCATCTTATGACAAACCACTTGTTACCATTCAAGAAGCGAGGTGTAGCACGGAATCGTGTGGAAAAGGGACCCTACGAGACAAGACCTTCTAAAAACTTTGTCACCAAGAAGATTCCCCCTTTAAAAGGTCATTTCTTTGTTCCAAAGTTTTGGCAGTGATCTTTGTTGGATCGTTTAAAAGGAAAAGAAAGCACCACCTTTATTTTGAGGAAAAGAGCACGTATACTACTCACACTGAAACGAGAGATTTGAAAACCCGCTGTTTAAAAAAACAAACGAGAGTTTAAAGGTAATGTCAAATCCGAATGGGTAAGTAACCGTTGGAGAGTTGTGGTGATATAGTAGCGAAGGTAATTATGGTGTAAATTTTCATTTCAAAAATGCGAAGGGAGTCCATTCGCATCTGACATCAGTAGTGAGAAAATTAGGCGAAATTTCGAAATTTGCATTCAGCGATCGACGCGACGGGCCTGGAAAGTGAGCGCGGCGTGCACAGGCGTCGTTTTGCAAAGGCCTTCAACGTCGGCGGCGTGCACGTAGGCGGGCGCGCGTGCACGTAGGTGGCCGCCGGCCAGCAAACTTGTGACTCCACCCCCGACACTTTTCTACGTCGCCGGCAGTTTTACTCCAAAGTTGCGTGCCGATTTTGAAGGGTTAAGATTGCATTTTTAGCTCCTCAAGGATTTCTTCTCAAAAACTCACAAGGTACTCTATCTCCTACCTTGAAAAACTCGAAAAATCAAGTTCAAAACTGTAGACCTCGGTTTGAGTACATGCATAGTTAAAAGGGCAAAGTTTGTTGATGAGAAGGTAGGAGCGAGGGTTGTTGGTGATTAGGCACGGTTGTTGATGATCAAGTTTAACATTGACACCCGAGAAATACAGCACGCGAGGAGCAAAGATTATTGATGGTTAGATTTTGACATTAAAGGCGAGTACCAAAGTGGTGTTGGTTTTTAAAACTTCACAAATAGAAATGTGCTTGTCTAAAGTGCGAGTGCTTAGTAATTGCGGTTGATATTAAGACAAGGGTACGGGTATTTGGGTGGCTCTCTTAAACTCACAAGCAAAGAAAGGTGTTTTCTAAAAACCATAGTGCATTGATATATCACCTAGCACGGTTGCTTTCTTCGAATGGTGTCATTTTGAAAAAGCGTGGTTGTGATATGTTTAGAGGAAGGCCATTTCTAAAGAACAAGGCACCAAAACACCTATCACAACAAGCCTTTTCTTGAAATGCCCTTTTCCTTTGTTTTTCACTATTTGAAAACTTATCAACGAGCTTCCAAAGATGACGGCATAGTAAAAAACTGAGAGGTGGTTGATGGTGGTTTTTTTAACATGAAAGCCGGGAATATAGATGTGTTGGTGGACTTTTAAACTCACAAAGCGGGGATTTGTTTCCCTGAAACTGTATTGCCTTGACTTTACACCTAAACCAAGCACATTTTTTCGCACTACACTATATCATTAAAGTTTGTTGAACGAGTTTGAAGGAGTCTGAAACGAGGTTCATTTCCGGAAAGCGAGTTGTGCTGATGGGGCATTTGTTTATAATCAAGTTTACATTGAGACGAGATGTACAAAGATGATGATTGACTTCTCAAATTTCATGAGTAGAAGGTGTTTTCCTTAACTCTTGTGGGCTAATTTTCCACCTGTAACCAAAGGGTCTTTTTTTCTTTTCCCAGCGTAGCGGGTCTCCACAGAGGTACGCTAACGGGGGCATGTTTCAAGGTAAATGACCTAAGAGCGAGGTTATAATTTTGGTTGGTTTCAAAACCATGCAAGTACAGCGGGCCTCTAGCAAAGTCACCGGAGGGGTGATTGTTTCAAGAGCATTACGCAATCTACAAAGCGAGTTCCTCACACATAGTACCATTGTTAAAGAGGTTACATAGGCGAAGTGTAACCAAATTTGAAAGATTATCTGGTTAATAAGTGCGAGAAGAGCTTATTCAAGGAAGCATTGTTGCATTTCATCCAAACCACGGTGACCATATCTATCAGCGAGTGTATTGGCCGGTTTCAATCCGACGGAATATTCTTCATACATTGAAGGCGGTGTGCCTCTTCAAGCCTGTTTCAGAAGTCGGAATGCCTCCAAAACGAGATCACAAAGGCGGACAACATAAGAGATATGAGCCTATCTCCATAGAAGAAATCAATGCTCATCCCTCGGTACTTTTCAATTTCCATGAAGTGGTACATCTTGGTTGCAATCGGAAGGATAGAGGAAGTCAGAGTTTTCTTGCCACTTACACATTTGTGCGCTTTGAGATTCAAGGACAAACACTTCCCGGTTAGCGAGGTCTTGACTTCAAAATCTCCAAGGTATGTATCCAAAGCTACCAAGATCCTTATCATGGTGAAAAGTGGTTTAAACAAGCGCATCTTGATGCGGAGGATTCTCATTTTCATCAAGCGGAACATAGGGAGACCATCAACGCTATTTTCCTTTCTCCTATCTTTGCATAGTAAAAGACGAGAGGTGGTTGATGGTGGTTTTAACATCAAAGCCGAGGGAATATAGATGTGTTGGTGGACTTTTAAACTCACAAAGCGAGGATTTGTTTCCTAAACCAACATTGCAACGACTTTACACCTAAACCAAGCTTTGTTTTTACGCACTACACTATATCATTCCGAAGTTTGTTGAGCAAGGAGTTTTACGAGAGGTGAAACGGAGTTCATTTTCCGGAAAGGCGGGGGTTATTGCTGATGGGGCATTTGTTTATAATCAAGTTTACATTGAGGACGGATGTACAAAGATGATGATTGACTTCTCAAATTTCATGAGTAGAGTGTGCCCGCGCCCAACAACGTAGATAATTTTTCACATAACCAAAGGGTATTTTTCTTTTCCCAACTGTGTGGTCTCCACGAAGTACGCTAACGAGGGCATGTTTCAGGTAAATGACCTAAAAGAAGGGTTATAATTTTGAAGTTTGGTTTCAAAGACAAAAATACAAGTGCAAGCGAGGCCTCTAGCAAAGTCACCGAGGAGGAGTGATTGTTTCAAGGCTTGTGCCTCGAAGAAAATATACAAACGAGTTCCTCACACATAGTACCATTGTTAAGAAGGTTACATAGCTGAAGTGTAACCAAAATTTGAAAGATTGTGGTTAATAAGTGCAGAAGAGCTTATTCAAGGAAGCATTGTTGCATTTCATCCAAACCACAGTGACCATATCTATCCAAGCAGTGTATTGGCCAGTTTCAATCCAGCAGAATATTCTTCATACATTGAAGGCATTGTGCCTCTTCCAAGCCTGTTTCAAGTCAGAATGCCTCCAAAACGAGATCACAAAGGCGGACAACATAAGAGATATGAGCCTATCTCCATAGAAGAAATCAATGCTCATCCCTCAGTACTTTTCAATTTCCATGAAGTAGGTTGTCTTGATTTCTGTCAGAGGATAGAGGAAGTCAAGAGTTTCTCGCCACTTACACATTTGTGCGCTTTGAGATTCAAGGAAAAACACTTCCAGTTAGCAGGTCTTGACTTCAAAATCTCTCCAAGGTATGTATCCAAAGCTACCAAGATCCCATATCATGGTGAAAAGTGGTTTAAACAAGCGCATCTTGATCTCGAGGATTATAAACCTTTCATCAAACCTGAACATAGGGAAACCATCACTGCTATTTTCCCTTTCTCCTATCTTCTTGACAGTTATGCTCCACTGATGAAGGCCATAATGAGATATTTCACTTGTGAAGGGAGGTTTAGCCAAATATTTGCCTATCATGTTCGCTTGTTGATGCATTTTACCAGGAGCAGGCAATTAAACCTTCCATACTTTTTGTCCAAGAGCATAGAGAAAATGGCAGCTACTATCCAAAAGAAAGCTCCACCTCAGAAAATCCCTTCTCTCTTTCATCATTCCTTGATCAAAATCATCTTCTTGCACCAGCTGGAAAAGAAAGGAATTTCATGGGATTTATTCATCAGCCATGCCGATTTCGCCACTGTCCCTCCTATTCATGTGTCTCCTACTCAGCCTGTCCATCGCCCAGTGCCTCTATCTAGTAGGCCTACCCCTAAAAAACTCAAGATGACCACTGGGCAGCCAAGTAAACGAGGAGAAGAAGAGGGCATTGAGCCACAGGGAGAACAGGAGGTTGATGAGCAGCAGCCAGATTTTGAGGGACAGCAGCAGTTAGATATCATTGGACAGCAGCTAGAGGTTGATGAACAGTATCAAATTCAAGAAGAGGGGCAGCAGAAAGAGGTTGAGGTACAGCAGCAAGTACAGGAAAAGGAACAGCAGCGGACAGAGTTTGAAGAGCAGCAGGTTGAGCAAGCAATTGAAACATCTTTTGAGCCACAAGCTGGACAGGATGTTGAGGAAGGACAGCAAGCTGAAGCTGCCTCCTTGATGGTGACCAAAACTGTCCCTAAGAAGAGGAAATTGCCCAAAAAGACAACTCCTAGCTTGCCAAGGAGAAAGAGCGCTAGATTGGCCTTCAAAGGCAAGAGTACAGTTGGAGAAAGTGCCAAGCACGGAGGTAAATCAGCTGTCATCCCTATCCCAAGCGATGACAGCGACAATGAGGCACGCATCCTTGAAAATCTCCTCATTCACAAAGAAGGGCAAATCGAGGTGTTACAAGAAGATCTCCAAAGAGCAAGGAATTTCAATCATTTCTTGGAGGTTGAGAACAAACAAATGAAATTTCATGCAGCCATTCATGAGGCAAGGGCCATTAAGTACAAAAAGGAGGCAGAAAAGGCGCAAGTAAGAATTGAAGAGCTTATTGGCGAATTTGATGATGAAGAAGAGGAGGACCAACCTAGGCGAAAGAGGCCTAGAACCATCGGGCTTAGGAGAGCCTTGGAGAAACAGAAGGCTGAAGAACAAGCTCAATTCGAAGCTTTTCCTCTCACTACCCTCTTTGAGTGGGAAATTGAGGAAAACAAGGAAGCTTGGCTTGAGAGGGCTAACCAGCATTTGGAGACAAAGCTTGAGAAGGAAAACAGGGATCTTGAGCTACAGAGAAAGAGAACCCTTCACTTTCAGAAGCTAAACCAATTCGCCAGGCGCAAATTGAAGGTGGCACAAGAAAAATTGAAGAAATTAAAGGAGAGGCGCCTAGCACGGAAAGAAGCAAAAAGCATATCAGCCCTCGATATTTTAGCTTCAGCTTCGGAACATGTCTCTATGGACCCTTGAGGGTCATACATGCCAATTTTGGGCCTGTTTCGAAAACTTTTTGTTTTTCGGCATTTTTGGGGTTTTCGCCAAAACCTCATAAATGCGCCATTTCAGTTTGAAGAGTCGTCAAGGGAGGAGGGTGATACCAATGGATTCCATAATTTCATGAGCAGCTCTCCAGCGATTTTCAGGGCAGTTGAAGATCATTCGCCCCCTCAAATTGGCGAAAGACAGCCTCATTTTGCACATTCTGCCTGCCCTATCAGCAGCCTGCTATTTTCTGGGTTTTGCACACAGGTACAGTTTTGAGGGACTTTCAGAGATCAGATTGAGATGATTCTACTTGCATTGGAAAGCAGACACAGAGAGCTTTCCAACGAGCCATCATGAGCCTCATTTCGACATCGGAAAGGCTTCTATTTGCATCCAGCAAGTCAGGGGACCTTTTTCAGGCATAAAAATGAAGTATTTTTGCAATTTTTGAACTCCAAAAATCTGCTTTTCCCAAATGTGCGTTAGGCTATTTTTATCATGGGAAAATCATGTAAAGTCAATATAATTTCCGTTTTTAGCAATTTTTTAGATATTTTATTAGATATTTTGTGCCTTGGGCTTTGCAAAGCCTCAAGGACAAGTTTAGATATTTTGACTTGGCCAATGGGATAGCTAGTTGCTCCATGAGGTTTTCCTCCTTCTAGCCTATTTATCCCATGGTTCTCATTGTAAATCGGAGGCTGAACTTGAGAGAAGAATTAATGCATTGGTCATATGAGCTTTGAAGAATACACTTGAGTTATGATTTTTGGACTGCCTCTTGGATGCTTTGAGGAATGTTGAAGGCTTGTTGATGGATTCCTTGACATGGTAGAATGGTATAGTGCTTCTTAATGTGTTTTGTCTTCTAGTTTTCACTCATATTTCACTTTTTCTTGCTGCTATATATCAGTAAAGATTGATTTTGAGACATGCCCATGGAGGCACCTCAAAATCCCTGAATCTTCATAGCTTGATGTTTTCTTCTCCCTTAGTTATGCTAAAGAATTCTTAGTTGCTCTTTAGAAACCTAAGGTGTTGTTGCTAGGTTTTATTCATCAGTTCCATGTATGTTGAGTAGGATGTATGGTTTGCCCTACCTACCTATCAGCTGCCCATAGTTCTGTCCATAAAACTTTCTCTTTGACTGATTTGTTGATCATTTTGTTGAACCAAGGAGGCCTAGTCCCGATCTAGCCCTTTGCCTAAAACTATGAAAACTTATTTTTCCAAGTGCCCAACGACTTAGAGACTATGTTTAGGCGTTCCGACATAGTTTATGAGTTGTTAGTTTGTCTCATGTGTTTTCCCCAAAGTCTGATAGCCTTTTCCCGAAGTTAGAGGGTCATATACCTCTATGTATGGCTGGAATGTTTGATTTCTATGTATTGATTAGCTTATAGTATTCCTAGCATGATTAATGGTTTGCTATTACATGTTTATGTCTGCTATTAACTAGTTTGCACTTGAAATCCCTTGTCTTTCACCAACTTACTGTCCATTTAATCCATTTTTCCCAAAGATCCCTTCTACTGTGAATCAAATCGGCCCTACAGCAGCTTTACATCATCACTTCATAGCTTCCTTGACCTGTTTGACCCCATAGCCCAATTTATCTACATCTTGTTATCCAGTTTATGTATTTGATCAGTTTCATCCCTCACAAACTTAAAAACTAAAAAAACCAAAAACACACTTCATAACTAGCCTAATATCATAACATCGCAAGTAAACACACCGACATCTTCTACACATATAGAGAGAGCCCTCTCTGAGTCCAGGAAGGCTAGGTCCTTGGGCTCCAAAGCTTGGTTTGATGTTACATCGTCATTTGGCTAGCCAATCGGCCAAATCACGGGACCCTAACATAATGGCGATCACGGTGGGACTTATTGAGTACATGACAGTCTAGCAAAATTTTATAGGCTCCTTAGTCCTTCAACTTTTAACTTAAACCATCAGCCTCTAGAATCATTTAGTGTAAACTCTCTGTTTCACCATCTTAGCAAAGTGATGAATCAGGTTTATAACACTCTTACATCCTAGGCTGCACATAAAACTCAGAAAAAACCACAAAAAACTCCCTTAGATTGGTTTTTGATAGTATTGGTGGTGGACCATACAAATATACCTCAAAACAACTAAAAATCCACCTAGCGACTCCACTAGCCTCCAGTAGGCCTTACTACCTTGCTAAATTTTAGAATACCATCTGATTTTGCCACCTCATCTCCACTCTAACATAATGGCGATCACGGTGGGACTCTGAGTATTAAACAAACTTAGTTTCCCTCATCTTTAGAAACCTTTGAGAATACTATCTGATTGACTTATCCCACTGCTCACTAACATAGTGACACTCACAGTAGGACCTTCCGAGTTAGTGACAATCTAAGTACAACTTAGTAACTCCCGAAGTCTCAATCAAGCTTAGTAAACTTAGAGATTGTTTGAAAGGTAGAAAATAGCTCCTTCACCATCTTAGCAAAATGATGAGTCAGTTATAGAAAACCTTTCCAAACCTTATAGGCGCATAAAACTCAAAAAACCCCAAAAAAACACTCCTTTAGATTGGTTTTTGTCAAGTACTGGTGGTGGACCATACAAATATACCTCAAAACAACTGATTTTCCACCTGGCGACTCCACTAACTTCTAGTAAGCCTTACTATTTCACTAAACTCTAGGCTACTATCCGATAGACCTATCCCATCACTCACTAACATAGCGGGAGATGGTAAGACATTGAGTACATAATAGTCCAGCAAACTCTTATAGACTCTTTGGGCCTTTAGGTACCATAAACAAGCAAGCAGACCATAAACTCATTTTTTAGAGTAAACTCTTTTTGTTCTCATCACCCTAGCAAAGTGTTGAAACAAGTCTAAGATACTTTAACAAACCATAGGCTGCTCATAAACTCAGAAAATTCAAAAACATTCTCAGATTAGTCTTGGTGGTGGACCATAGCTATCTTCACAACAACAACCCATTTCCACCTGGCGACTCCACTAATCCATCCTTTTACTTTGACCATCCTTCGCCTTAGCGTAACTTTAGAAAATCACTCATCCAAAACATTCACCAATATCACTCTCTCCAAGCTCTGGATCTAAAATCTGGCTTCACGAAGAATCAATACCAGATCCCACCCAGACCCAAATCCCCCTATCATAGTAGATGACCCAGAGAAGATTCTGTGGCAAGCTTCTGAAACTGATCATCTAGCTACTGATAGATCCATCCGTAGAACAAGATCCGTACCTAAAACTCGCAATATCCTTCTAGATTCACCTTCGGAATTAGAGTCATCACAAGCTCTTCCCCGAAGCAAATCATATAGTAAGATAAACTTCGACGATCTTGAACCCCTAAACCCACCACAGAGTCCTATTAGAGAAACTTCACCCACCACTCCTCCTGATTTCCAGCTTCTTTATCAATTTGGCTCCTATCATCCCAGATCTGCTCAAAACCAGATCACTAGTCCAAGTTCATCCGCTACACCTGGTCAAACCACCACTGTTCAAACCACTTCATTTCAGCCTACTAGTCCTCATCTTGCACATCATCCATTACCTCCAATCATGGCGGCCTGGTACGCACCTTTGGTGTTACCACCACCTTTAGCTCCTCTCCCAAACAAATATCAAGACAAAATCCCACACTTTACTGGAGAAGACACCACCACACCTCAACAACATATAAGTAGAATGACTGATGCTTATGAATACCTAGAGGTACAAGACGAGACTGTCCGAATGAGAATATTTGCCCAAAGTCTTGGTGGTGAACCCAAAGCATGGTTCAAAAGCTTAGCTCCAAACAGTATCCATGATATCCCCGAACTACATCAAATCTTCAGAAATAGGTGGGAAGTCCGAAGAAACCCCATTCAAATCCTGTCAGAATATAACAATCTAAAACGGGAAAATGGGGAAAGTGTCCAAGCTTACTGTACTAGGTTCAACAGTGTATATAACTCCCTCCCACCTCATTTCAAACCTCCACTTGGTTTAGCTTTGGCAAAATTTCCCGAGGGTTTTGATCCGGACATGACATATCATCTGAGAGACAAGGATCCCCCTACCTTATAGGAAATGCAACAAATAGCTATAAAAGCAAATGCCAACTTAGCTGAAAAAAGAGATAGAACTAGATCAGAAAGAAAAGTCACATATAGAGATGAGGTCTCCACTTCATCACCTTCCCTAGATCCCAGAATAGATGACTTAGTCAAATCCATGGCTAAAATGTGGGAAAAGATCAATGAAAAAGCTCCTGTTAGGGACAACCAGCCAAACCCCCCAATTAGAAACCGAAACCAAAACTTTAGGAGGGAACAGCCCCAAAACAGACCAAGGGATAATGACCAACAGATCAGGCCACCATTCAATGAAAACTATGTAGAAGAAGATGACAGGGACTCAGAACCTCTTGATGAACATCATTTAGACCTCATAGGATCTGACAATGAAGGTGAGGTGTACCTCACCGAAGAAGAACAAGCCTTCTTTTCGCCTGATCAAGATGAGACCAATTATGAGGATCTTGATGACCCTGCCATAGAGTTTCAAAATGCTATTGAAGAAGCCCACAGGCAATATGACCTTAGGAGCAAGAGAAACCAAGATAATGTCAAGAGAGGTAATTCTGATACTGCTAAAGCTCCAAATACCATCCTCAAAAAGGCATCAAGCAGTGACCAAATCAAGGTTGAAAAGACTGATCAAAGCCAAGCTAAAGTCACCCAAACTAGTCCTCTCCCATATACTCCTGATACTTCTACCAAGGTCACCAAAACAACTATGGCAAGCAAAACCCCTAAACAAGGTCAACAAACTCAGAACATAGACAAGGTCTTAGCTGAAAAAGCTGAAACAAACATATCTAAACTTCAAGTGCCTTTTAGCTTTGAAGGCGAAATCGCTAAGATCAAAATCACCATGCCTCTTACTGAACTCATTGCCCAAAACTCTTATAAATCCCAAGTACTAAAGGTCTTAAATCTAGGGAATGATGCAAACACTGTAAATCTCACTGATGACATTCCCGAAGTATTGTTTGGTCCAAAGATAGAGGGAAAATTCCAAGAGGGAGCTACTCTTCCATTTTACATTAGCCTAAACATCCACGACCAAATCCTCCACAATGCCATGCTGGACTCCGGCGCCTCACATAATCTTATGCCGAAGGTAGTCATGGAAAGATTAGGCTTGGAAATCACAAGACCATACAAAGACTTATACTCATTTGATTCAAGCAGAGTCCAATGCCTAGGTTTGATCAAAGACCTTTGCTTTAGTCTGGCCCAAATACCCGCGAAACATCTAATCATGGATATAGTAGTGGCAGATATTCCTCCCAAGTATGGGATGCTTCTCTCCAGATCTTGGGGAGCCAAACTCCAAGGGAATATCCAACTAGACATGTCATATGCCACCATTCTTGTGTTTGGTCAGACCAGGATACTCTACCGCGAATCACACATGAAATACATGATTAGCAGTCAAGATAGGCCCGATAACATTCCAATGTGTTCTTTGCGCTCCGACTTAAACTCTTTCATTATGCATATTGATGTAAATTTGGAGGAAGAGTCAGAAGGAACTGATATAGACCTAGATCCACCACATCAGTTGTCCTTGGTACCTTATGATGAGCTGGACACTCAAAACTACCTTGATCATGAACAGCTGTGCCTTGAAGAAAGTAAGTTTCCTCTCTCCCAAGTAGGATTAGAGCAAGAAGCACAAAATCTCATGTACTATCAAGCAAATTGCTCTAGCTTTAATCAGATGCCAGCAGTAACTTGTGGAAATTTCTTCCGGGTAAAAGCTTTAGAAGACCTTCACATCATAAACCTATTTGGAACTCGGGAGAAAGGGAGTTTAATGTTTTTACCATACCTCAAAGATTTACCATCATGTGACCCTCCTACTGCAAATAAAACTTTGACTATAACCTCAGTATCTCAACATCTTGAGAAAATGCCAAATAACCTTTTTATGAGCAAGGATGACAGTCATAATCCCGGCATACCTGAACTACTGAAATTGGCTCATATTTTGTCTTTTCATGAAGAACTTAGAAAGGCTAAAATCAGGAATCTCATGCAAAATACTAGTTTCTACAGGAAAAACAAGGGAAAACATTGCATCACTACCTTTTCCCCAAAGAACAACTTTAAAAGAAACAAACACAGCAAACTGAAACAAACTGAAATGATCAAGGAGAAAAATAATGGCCATAGAATCTGCTTTGATTTTAGAAATAATACTGCATCTCCATATAACAAAAATCATGTTTGTTATACTCAAGATCGTGATTCACCAATTGAAAATGTTTCTAATGATGTATTCTTGCAAGATCATCTTTCAGATCATAATCATCAAATTCCTTTACAAAGTAGACAACTTAAAGATTTTTTCCAATTTGCGGGAGGTAAATCTGATTTCAAGTTCAAAATTGTCAAACCACCCAATATCAGAAATCTGTTCATGAAAGCCATGTTCCCAGTGTTAAATTTCTGTGTTGTTACATACCTTGATGATGTCACTATCTATTTCAAGAATTATCAAGAGTACATACATTACCTGAAGAAAGCATACAGCAAGGAAAGGAGTGGAAATCAGATATTTAGAGAGGTACAGAGGGAGGATACCGGGCTGTTTAGAGATTCTTGCATGAATCCCTATGTCATGTTAGAGAGAGAAAATTTCCCAAATTTTTCTTTTCAAGAGTTAAGTGGGCCTAGGGTGAGAGGAGATCTTTACGAGGATAAGATGCTGAAATTCCGTCATTTCCAAGATTTTTGAGTTTGAAACACTTTCAGTCATTGTACATACCATTGTTTGAAATATTGAAAAAATAGAAAAATCAAAAACAGTAAAAGATAGGAAAGTCAAAAACAGTAAAAAGCAGAAAAAGGGCAAGTGAAGATAGAACAAAGGCCCCATGTTCCAAAAAATAGTCTTTCGGAAAGCAAGCAAGTATAAATGCTGCTGCTGGTACTTCAATGTCTTGTTCAGCTATCTAGCCTAATCATAGTTGAGCATGTTTAAATTTATTTGCTGATAAGTTAGTGAGTGTCAAGATAGTCAACATTGTGTAAGATTGACTTATCACAGAGCTTAGATTAGGGAGAGATTCTGGTTCCACATGCCTAAAACAGAACCAAAGAGAGAAGCGAGGGATGAAAAACACATTGTACATCTTAGCCCCACTTGTCTAGTTTCCTTTTTATTGCAAAATAACATTTGTGTGCAGCTTGTCTTTTATGCCGCAAATGCATGACAAATCAGACTGCTTAATCCTGATTTGATCATTTTTAAATTTCATGTTGTAGATTAGAGAATGAAATCCTGTCAAACTGCTTAATCTTGACAGTCGATCTAGTTTTAGGTAGAGAAATGAACGAGTTCATCAGCTTAATCTGAACTCCCGGCAGATATAAGAGTAGAAGTAGATAGTTTCATTTTGCAAAAAGAAAAATATGCATTGTCAAAAGGCTGCTAGTTCAAATGCGCCAAACAGAAGAAAAAATGCTAGGAAAGATAGTGGGGTAGGTAGAAGTATCATTGAGGTTAAACATGCTGACACTTTTCAGAAATAACATCAAGAGAAGGGTAAATTTTGCGCCAATGGATAAGGCACTGGTCTTCATAAATCCAAAAATCTGAATTCTGGACACCTCCTGACGAGGAGCTGCCCTCCCCAAATGGAGCCACTGTTAGCCATCAATATTTTTTGCATGTTAGTGATGACTATATCTTCAGCTGAGTTTTCTAGAAACTGATTTCCTTATGTCAATATGTCATCCAGAAAACCCTCCCAAAACTTTTTCGCCTTTCTACCTATTCAGTCCACCCCTGGCAAAACCACAACCTCCTTGTCAACAATCCTATCTAACCTCAGCCTTATTAGTCTGCCCATCAGCTTTAAAAGGCAAATCCACATCTGTTTCAAAGGTCTCCCCTATGTTAGGAAGTGGCGTTTAGGACATTTCACCTTTGGCAATCATCAAAAAGCCAAAAAGGCTCTCATCTGCAGCAGACCTACCATGACCGATCCCTTAATTTGCAAATGAAGTTGACAAACAGCCTTAAGTCACGCCACTCATATTCCCTAGGTCTCAGCACTGCATGAAGCCCATTCTCAAGCTGACTAGTAGGTTTTTCACTGTGTTCTATGGTTCTACAAAGACAGGAAATATATTTCATCTCATGGAGTAAATGTTTGAGTTCACAGTTAGAAGAACAGTTGCTTCTAAATGTATTATGAGCCTGAGATGAAGCTGCAAAACAAAGGTCACTCATCAGGACCTTACAGCTCTTTCCAGCATGAAAATCACAGTAAGAAAGGCTCGCCACTGTCTCAGCTAAATGGTAAATTATCAAGGCCCAGAACCTCCTTCATTTACAAGCAGAGGGTTAGGGCGCCTCCTTCATACATAAGCAGAGGGCGCAGGCCAGAGTTGACTCAGAAGGCTGCAAAAGTCCAGGTTTGCCCTGACTGAATCAATGAAACAATATCTTCAGGTTTCATGAATGTAATTGCCGACCATAACAGGATTATAGTGGAAATATGATAAGCTCAAAGGAAAGGGGAGTTTGGCCTGATAAAAGAGATCATCTGAAACTTTCAAGTCAGGTGAATGGTTGAAACTCTAGAAGGCCTGTCATCAGTGAACTTTCCAAAGCATAAGGACCCTGTCTATCCACAAGATCAAACAGAACAGATGATAAACAATGCCATTACACAGGCAGGAGAAAGTTCTTGGTTTTTCAAGAAAGCAATGACCTTCATAGTCACAAAGAGCTTTGTCAATATAACAGGTCATGAGATGAACAAGCCAAGTGACAAATATCTAAGCAACCTTAGAACAGTGTCACTGTGGCTAGGTTTCCTTCAAAAAACACAGTGATGCTTGCAAATAGTGATGCCTAGATTGATGTTGTTCAAATGATTTACTTACCACCACATTCAGAGAAAGGCTGTGTCTGACATAGTGGTAAAAGGGGGCTTCTGATACTTTACCTGATTAAGAGCCTCCTCCATATATGAGCAGAGAGCCAAAATCATTGCAGGCTGTTGAAAACTGGTAAGTCCAAAAGTGCAGGGAAAAGACACAAAGAAATTGAATGAAGGAAAGTGTTACTGTCTATGATATAAATGTATTGATCTCCCTCTTCAAAAAAGCTATCTGTCAACAGTCCATCCAAGTAGAGAGGAGAAAATATTGAACATATTGTATGCTATTAATGCCAAAGGAGCAGTTGACTTAAAAAGGGGTTAAAGACCTTTCATGATCACCTATACAGAAATCAAAGGAAATCCTTCTGAGCAAACATAGAAGTCTAGGGTGAAAGGATGCAACCTAAAAAGTGTATTTACAGTCCAGAGAAAAACTTGTGAAACACTTAGAAGTAGAAATTTATCACTGGGAAAGTGAAACAGTGACCAAGGTTGAGTCATAAAATGCAGGATGACAGGTATGCAATGCTATGAATAGACAAAGAGACAATTTTGAACTTGTGTGTACCACTGATACCAAAAAAGAAAACTGTCTCCTTGAAGGAAAGATCAAGCAACAAGACAATGTCAAATACCAAATCACAACTTTCAAATGTTTTGGTGCATAAAGTGAACATATTTCAGTTATGAAATGGTTCTGTGGGAAAAAAGAGGTAACACAATGTTCAGAGCAGAATAATGACTATATATCAAAAAGTCTTGTTTTCATATTGCCCAAGCTTGTCTTTTCAGATGGAGGAGGCGAGTGGTATTTAATCTAATAAACAGGCAGAGGAAGTTGGTTGTGATGAATTATCACTGTTTATATGTCTTATGACAAACCACTTGTTACCATTCCAAAGAGCAGGTGTAGCACAGGACTGTGTGGAAAAGGGACCTGGAGACAAGACCTTCTAAAAACTTTGTCACCAAGAAGATTCCCCCTTTAAAAGTCATTTTTCACTGTGTTCCAAAGTTTTTTAGCCCGTGATCTTTGTTGGATCGTTTAAAAGGAAGAAAGCACCACCTTTATTTTGAGGGAAAAGAGCACCGTATACTACTCCTGCAAACAGAGATTTGAAAACCCACTGTTTAAAAAAAACAAACAGAGTTTAAAGGTAATGTCAAATCCGAATGGGTAAGTAACCGTTGGAGAGTTGTGGTGATATAGTAGCGAAGGTAATTATGGTGTAAATTTTCATTTTCAAAAATCTGAAGGGGAGTCCATTCGCATCCAGCATCAAACAAGCGAGAAAATTGGGCGAAATTTCCGAAATTTGCATTCAACAGTCGGCGCGACGGGCCTGGAAAGTGGCGCGACGTGCCTGGGCGTCATTTTGCAAAGGCCTTCAACGTCGGCGCGACGTGCCTGTAGGCGGGCGCGACGTGCCTGTAGGTGGCCGCCCGACCGCACGACAACTCCACCCGACACTTTTCTCCGGCGCGACGGATTTTGCTCCAAAGGTTGCCGCGCCAGTTTTGAAGGGTTCCGTTGCATTTTTAGCTCCCTCCAAGGGATTTCTTCTCAAAAACTCACAAGGTACTCTATCTCCTACCTTGAAAAAATCGAAAAATCAAGTTTAAAGCCTGTAGACCTCGGTTTGAAGTTGTACATAGTTAAAAGGGCAAAGTTTGTTGATGAGAAGCTGGAGGCAGGGTTGTTGGTGATTAGGCACGGTTGTTGATGATCAAGTTTAACATTTGAAGCCAGAAATACACAGTACACCGAGGAGCAAAGATTATTGATGGTTAGATTTTGACATTAAAGGCAGAGGTACCAAAGTGGTGTTGGTTTTTCAAAACTTCACAAATAAAAATGGCCACTGTCTAAAGTGCAGAGTGCTTAGTAATTGCAGTTGATATTAAGACAAGGGTACAGGTATTTGGGTGGCTCTCTTAAACTCACAAGCAAAAGAAGGTGTTTTCTAAAAACCATAGTGCATTGATATATCACCTAGCACAGTTCTGCTTTTCTTCCACTGAATGGTGTCATTTTGAAAAACTTTGGTTGTGATATGTTTAGAGGGAAGGCCATTTCTAAAGAACAAGGCACCAAAACACCTATCACAGCAAGCCTTTTCTTGAAATCTGCCCCTTTTTCACTGTTTTTCACTATTTGAAAACTTATCAACAGAGAGCTTCCAAAGATGACAGCATAGTAAAAGACAGAGGTGGTTGATGGTGGTTTTTTAACATCAAAGCCAAGAATATAGATGTGTTGGTGGACTTTTAAACTCACAAAGCAAGGGATTTGTTTCCTAAACCACTGTTGCACTGACTTTACACCTAAACCAAGCCTGTTTTTCTGCACTACACTATATCATTCCGAAGTTTGTTGAACAGAGTTTTCTGAAGGTGAAACAGGTTCACTTTCCAGAAGGCAGGGTTATTGCTGATGGGGCATTTGTTTATAATCAAGTTTACATTGAGGCCAGATGTACAAAGATGATGATTGACTTCTCAAATTTCATGAGTAGAAGGTGTTTTCCTTAACACTGTGGGCTAATTTTTCACATAACCAAAGGGTCTTTTTTCTTTTCCCACTGTGTGGTCTCCACAGAAGTCTGCTAACAGGGGCATGTTTCAAGGTAAATGACCTAAAAGAGCAGGGTTATAATTTTGAAGTTTGGTTTCAAAGACAAAAATACAAGTGCAAGCAGGCCTCTAGCAAAGTCACCAGAGGGGTGATTGTTTCAAGACTGTGCACAGAAAATCTACAAAGAAGTTCCTCACACATAGTACCATTGTTAAGAAGGTTACATAGCTGAAGTGTAACCAAATTTGAAAGATTGTGGTTAATAAGTGCAGAAGAGCTTATTCAAGGAAGCATTGTTGCATTTCATCCAAACCACAGTGACCATATCTATCCAAGCAGTGTATCGGCCAGTTTCAATCCAGCAGAATATTCTTCATACATTGAAGGCAGTGTGCCTCTTCCAAGCCTGTTTCAAGTCAGAATGCCTCCAAAACGAGATCACAAAGGCGGACAACATAAGAGATATGAGCCCATCTCCATAGAAGAAATCAATGCTCATCCCTCAGTACTTTTCAATTTCCATGAAGTAGGCTGTCTTGATTTCTGTCAGAGGATAGAGGAAGTCAAGAGTTTCTTGCCACTTACACATTTGTGCGCTTTGAGATTCAAGGACAAACACTTCCAGTTAGCAGGTCTTGACTTCAAAATCTCTCCAAGGTATGTATCCAAAGCTACCAAGATCCCATATCATGGTGAAAAGTGGTTTAAACAAGCGCATCTTGATTTGGAGGACTATAAACCTTTCATCAAGCCGGAACATAGGGAGACCATCACTGCTATTTTTCCTTTCTCCTATCTTCTTGACAGTTATGCTCCACTGATGAAGGCCATAATGAGATATTTCACTTGTGAAGGGAGGTTTAGCCAAATGTTTTCCTATCATGTTCGCTTGTTGATGCATTTTACCAGGAGCAGGCAATTAAACCTTCCATACTTTTTGTCCAAGAGCATAGAGAAAATGGCAACTACTGTCCAAAAGAAAGCTCCATCTCAGCAAATCCCTTCTCTCTTTCACCATTCCTTGATCAAGATCATCTTCTTACACCAGCTGGAGAAGAAAGGAGTTTCATGGGATTTATTCATTAGCCATGCCGATTTCGCCACTGTCCCTCCTATTCATGTGTCTCCTACTCAGCCTGTCCATCGCCCAGTGCCTCTATCTAGTAGGCCTACCCCTAAAAAACTCAAGATGACCACTGGGCAGCCAAGTAAACGAGGAGAAGAAGAGGGCATTGAGCCACAGGGAGAACAGGAGGTTGATGAGCAGCAACCAGATTTTGAGGGACAGCAGCAGTTAGATATCATTGGACAGCAGCTAGAGGTTGATGAACAGTATCAAATTCAAGAAGAGGGGCAGCAGACAGAGGTTGAGGTACAGCAGCAAGTACAGGAAAAGGAACAGCAGCGGACAGAGTTTGAGGAGCAGCAGGTTGAGCAAGCAATTGAAACATCTTTTGAGCCACAAGCTGGACAGGATGTTGAGGAAGGACAGCAAGCTGAAGCTGCCTCCTCAATGGTGACCAAAACTGTCCCTAAGAAGAGGAAATTGCCCAAAAAGACAACTCCTAGCTTGCCAAGGAGAAAGAGCGCTAGATTGGCCTTCAAAGGAAAAAGTACAGTTGGAGAAAGCGCCAAGCATGGAGGTAAATCAGCTGTCATCCCTATCCCAAGCGATGACAGCGACAATGAGGCACGCATCCTTGAAAACCTCCTCATTCACAAAGAAGGGAAAATTGAGGTGTTACAAGAAGATCTCCAAAGGGCAAGGAATTTCAATCATTTCTTGGAGGTTGAGAACAAACAAATGAAATTTCATGCAGCCATTCATGAGGCAAGGGCCATCAAGTACAAAAAGGAGGCAGAAAAGGCGCAAGTAAGAATTGAAGAGTTTATTGGCGAATTTGATGATGAAGAAGAGGAGGACCAGCCTAGGCGAAAGAGGCCTAGAACCATCGGGCTTAGGAGAGCCTTGGAGAAACAGAAGGCTGAAGA
Organism: Pinus albicaulis; assembly: GCA_034641835.2. NCBI lineage: Eukaryota > Viridiplantae > Streptophyta > Pinopsida > Pinales > Pinaceae > Pinus > Pinus albicaulis. The sequence continues at coordinate 288,306 of JAXQQM020060418.1, forward strand.
ACAAGCTCAATTCGAAGCTTTTCCTCTCACTACCCTCTTTGAGCGGGAAATTGAGGAAAACAAGGAAGCTTGGCTTGAGAGGGCTAACCAGCATTTGGAGACAAAGCTTGAGAAGGCAAACAGGGATCTTGAGCTACAGAGAAAGAGAACCCTTCACTTTCAGAAGCTAAACCAATTCGCCAGGCGCAAATTGAAGGTGGCACAAGAAAAATTGAAGAAATTGAAGGAGAGGCGCCTAGCACGGAAAGAGGCAAAAAGCATATCAGCCCTCGATATTTTAGCTTCATATTCGGAACATGTTTCTATGGACCCTTGAGGGTCATACATGCCAATTTTGGGCCTGTTTCGAAAACTTTTTGTTTTTTGGCATTTTTGAGGTTTTCGCCAAAAACTCATAAATGCGCCATTTCAGTTTGAAGAGTCGTCAAGGGAGGAGGGTGATACCAATGGATTCCATAATTTCATGAGCAGCTCTCCAGCGATTTTCAGGGCATTTGAAGATCATTCGCCTCTCCAAATTGGCGAAAAACAGCCTCATTTTGCACATTCTGCCCGCCATATCAGCAGCCTGCTATTTTCTGGGTTTTTGCACACAGGTACAGTTTTGAGGGACTTTCAGAGATCAGATTGAGATGATTCCACTTGCATTGGAAAGCAGACACAGAGAGATTTCCAACGAGCCATCATGAGCCTCATTTCGACATCGGGAAGGCTCCCATTTGCATCCAGCAAGTCAGGGGACCTTTTTCAGGCATAAATATGAAGTATTTTTGAAATTTTTGAACTCCAAAAATCTGCTTTTCCCAAATGTGCGTTAGGCTATTTTTATCATGGGAAAATCATGTAAAGTCAATATAATTTCCGTTTTTAGCAGATTTTTAGATATTTTATTAGATATTTTGTGCCTTGGGCTTTGCAAAGCCTCAAGGACAAGTTTAGATATTTTGACTTGGCCAATGGGATAGCTAGTTGCTCCATGAGGTTTTCCTCCTTCTAGCCTATTTATCCCATGATTCTCATTGTAAATCAGAGGTTGAACTTGAGAGAAGAATTAATGCGTTGGTCATATGAGCTTTGAAGAATACACTTGAGTTATGATGTTTGGATTGCCTCTTGGATGCTTTTGAGGAATGTTGAAGGCTTGTTGATGGATTCCTTGACATGGTAGAATGGTATAGTGCTTCTTAATGTGTTTTGTCTTCTAGTTTTCACTCATATTTCACTTTTTCTTGCTGCTATAGATCAGTAAAGATTGATTTTGAGACATGCCCATGGAGGCACCTCAAAATCCCTGAATCTTCATAGCTTGATGTTTTCTTCTCCCTTAGTTATGCTAAAGAATTCTTAGCCGCTCTTTAGTAACCTAAGGTGTTGTTGCTAAGTTTTATTCATCAGTTCCATGTATGTTGAGTAGGATGTATGGTTTGCCCTACCTACCTATCAGCTGCCCATAGTTCTGCCCATAAAACTTTCTCTTTGACTAATTTGTTGATCATTTTGTTGAACCAAGGAGGCCTAGTCCCGATCTAGCCCTTTGCCTAAAACTATGAAAACTTATTTGTCCAAGTGCCCAATGACTTAGAGACTATGTTTAGGCATTCCGGCATAGTTTATGAGTTGTTAGTTTGTCTCATGTGTTTTCCCCAAAGTCTGATAGCCATTTCCCGAAGTTAGAGGGTCTTATACCTCTATGTATGGCCGGAATGTTTGATTTCTATGTATTGATTAGCTTATAGTTATTCCTAGCATGATTAATGGCTTGCTATTACATGTTTATGTCTGCTATTAACTAGTTTGCACCTGAAATCCCTTGTCTTTCACCAACTTATTGTTCATTTAATCCATTTTGCCCAGAGATCCCTTCTACCGTGAATCAAATCGGCCCTACAGCAGCTTTACATCATCACTTCATAGCTTCCTTGACCTGTTTGACCCCATAGCCCAATTTATCTACATCTTGTTATCCAGTTTATGTATTTGATCAGTTTTATCCCTCACAAACTAAAAAAAACTAAAAAACCAAAAATACACTTCATAACTAGCCTAATATCAGAACACCGCAAGTAAACACAATCACATCTTCTACACTAACAGAGAGAGCCCTTCCGAGTCCAGGAAGGCTAGGTCCTTGGGCTCCAAAAGCTGGTTTTATGTTACATCGTCATTTGGCTAGCCAATCGGCCAAATCATCGACCCTAACATGTAGTAGAGGAAACTCATGATGAGAACAAAATAAATGTTAATGGTGATTTCATAAAATCTAATGTTGGATTGAAGACCCACCATATTCCAAAGTTCAATATGAGGAAGTTTGACGACAAGGATCCCGTAACATGGATACTGCATATGGAGAAATATTCTGATTTCCATAATGTGTAAAACACACAAAAGGTACACATTACAACTTTATATTTAGAGAAAAATACATTTTTATGGTATTGATGGCTTTTCTCTCGTAAATTTTTTTTCATTTGGTCAATTTTTACGGAGGAAATGATAGCACTTTATGAGGATACAAAGAGAAACACCTTCTTTAGCCAATTGATAAATCTCAAACAAAAGGGTTCAATGGTGGAGCCCATTGAGGACTTGAAAAAATTGAATATAAGGATATTGGATATTTTGGAGGAATACATGATTGATGTCTTCATAGGGACTTTAAAGGATAACATTCAACATGAGGTTCGACTTTGGGAACCTGATTCATTGGAGAAGGCATTTAGGTTGGCAAGAAAAATTGAAAGTAAATTATGGCGACAAGGAAGCTTACCACTCACATCTATAAAGATGGAAGTGTTTCTACTCCTATACTTCCACAACCTACAAGGTTGACAACACAACATTTGGAAGAAAAAAGAGACAAATGGCTTTGCTATAGTTGTGATAGCGAATACACTAAAGGTCATAAGTGTATTGAGAATAAATTATTTTACATAGATTGTAAAGAGGAAGAAGAAAATGAACAAGAAACTTCAAAAGAAGAGCATATACACCAGGAACCAACCCTAGAGGAAGAAGAAATGAATCTGACCATATCCTGTAATTCATTGGCATGAATTACCACTCCTCAAACTCAAGATATAAGGACATATCAAGAAGAAAAATGTTATAGTGCATATTGATTCGAGTAGTACCCATAATTTTATTCATTGGAAGGTAGCCAAGGAATTGAATTTCTTCCTATACCCAGTTCCAAAGTGTCAAGTGATGGTGGCAAATGGAGGGATTATAAACTACTCTAGAAAGTTCCATAATATCAAGCTAACCATGGGGGAATATATATTAAATAGTATAATGCTTTACATTCCAATGGGTGGTGTTGATGTTGTACTAGGAGTACAATGGTAATAATCTTTGGGGACGATAGATTTTAATTTTCAAGAACTTTTCTTGAAAATTTTTTTCGAAGGAAAGGAAGTTGAATTACGGGGTATCGCAGAGAAGTCGGGAAATATAATAAGATATAATATCATGAAAAATCTTCTAAAGAAAGAACAACAAGGTGTCATTGCACAATTATGCTCACTAGAAGTTCCAACATCAAAATCACCTATTTCTCCACATCTTCAAAAGTCTTAGTCAATAATTCCAAGGTGTTTGAAACTCCCAAAGGACTCCCACTTATTCGTGATCATGATCATGTTATTCATTTGATTCCAGGAAGTGTTCCTCCAAACATCAGGCCTTACACATATCCTTATGTCCAAAAGAAATAAATTGAACGTATGATTGCAGAAATGCTAGAGGCTGGTATAATTCAACCTAGTCAAAGTTGTTTTTCTACTCCAGTAGTATTGGTGCACAAGAAGTGATTAGGAGTTCATAAGTTTTGCTCAAAATTCAAAGTTATAGGATTGGGTTGAAACCAGGATGGTTGCATAGATCTCGTCTTCCTGATTTTGGCACCGTGAACAGTTCAAAAAACCGATGTCGTATGAGGAAGATATTCCGTTCTAATCGAAATGGAAAATAGGTAAATTTGCGAAAAATTGACCAGGTTTGACTGGGTTGTACAGTAAAAAATAATAATATTCCCTAGAATATTCCTTCTACTAGAACAATCAACTCTTGACAAGTGTCATTGTTTTAGTGGATTAATGTGTTTGGAGGAGCCAATGAGAAGGCGCCATGTGGCAAGCCCTGAGGCTGCCACGTGGCCTTGAAATTCTTTGTAAAATTTTATGGAGGTCGCAAGGCTCAACCCCCTGACCTCCCTCTAGGAACACACATAGTTTACAGACTGCACTACACGATGTTACTTAACAATACATGGTTGCGGGTTTGACTTGAAGTTGACTGCATATGTGATTGGGGGTTGGGAACTGCTGGCGGTCCCAACCCGCCAATGGTTCCTAGAAGCTGTTACATGGCACGGTCAATGCCAAGCCAACAACCATGGTCAGAGCCTAACCCGACGATAAGAAAACCACAGTCCATAGTTAACTGTAGTCACGAGCGGAGGTTTCACTAACCGTCAAGCTAACTAACAGTTGGGGGTACGCATGTGGCCACCACCCTAACCGTAACATTTAATTGTGCGGTTTAATTGGCAGAGAGGATAGGGGAACACCAAATTTGGTGGTCAACCCTAATTTAACTCCAGTTAACTGGAGTTCTCCACATTTAGCGGAGTATTCCTAGGAGATACTGGGCAAAAGTGTAGGAGGCTCAATTTTCGACCAATTCTGGTGAATCAAGAGTCATTCTTGACTAATAGGAGCATTCTGAAACCATAAGAGCAGAGAAAAAAACCATTAGAGCACTATAACTACATGTACTAGAAAAATTTTGAGCATAATGAAAGATGGAAAAGCCATTGGGAGCTGGAACAACAGATGTAGGCTAGGAGGGGTGAACTGCTTCATCATGCCTGCTGTGTAAACTTCATGTGGTGACTTAGTTCTATGTTTTACACTATTGTTCAGTGTTATTTATGCTTATTTTATGCTTCTAAATCACTAAAGTTCATCTATAATTCATGGTAAAACTCCTTAATCCTCATGAAAACTAATGAATCAATTATGCACATGTTTATAAAACTAAAAGACCCTTAGCACAACAAAACTAATACAGTCATTTCAGATCAAGAAGGATGGATCATGGCGCATGTGTCTGGATTATAGGGAGCTCAATAAGCTCACTATTAAAGATAAATTTCTCATTCCTGTGATTGATGAATTACATGGAGCAATTTATTTCACCAAGTTGGATCTCCATTTAGGATATCATCAAATTAGAATGAAGACTGAAGCCATTCTAAAAACAACATTTCGAACTCATGCGGGTCATTATGAATTTTTGGTCATGCCTTTTTGCCTTACCAATGCACCTTCTACATTTCAAGGGTTGATGAATTCCATTTTCAAACCCTTCCTTAGAAAATTTGTGTTAGTATTTTTTGATGATATACTAATCTACAACAGATCTTGAAAGGATCGAGTTCAACATGTTGACAGGGTGCTGAAACAATTATATGCAAAAACCTCCAAATGTTTCTTTGGAGTACAAGAGGTGGAATAACTAGGTCATATTGTATCTCAGGAGGGTGTTAAGTTAGACCCTAAGAAAATTAAATCCATTAAGGAATGGAAATTCTGCACAACCATAAAGCAATTGCGAGGATTTCTCAGGTTAACAGAGCATTATCGAAAGTTTTTTAAGAATTATGGGCGAATAGTAGCACCTATAACAACATTATTGAAGAAAGATGAATTTTCGTGGACTCCTAAAGCAACTAAGGCCTTTGAACATCTTAAAGAGGAAATGTGCCAAGCACGAGTCTTAGCTACGCTAGACTTCACAAAAACCTTTATTGTGGAATGTGATGCCTTGGGAAATGGAATGGGTGCTGTTTTAATGCATGAAGGAAGACCCATTGCTTTTGAAAGTTTTCCAATCAAATGAAAGTATTTACAGAAAACTATTTATGAGAAGGAAATGTTGCCAATACTACATGCACTAAAGAAATGACAACCTTACCTAATGGGAAGACACTTCAAGGAAAAAATTGATAATGATAGTCTTAAATACTTTTTGGAACAAAGACTATCTTTAGAAGAGCAGTAAAATTGGGTCACAAATATGTTGGGTTATGAATTTGTTGCAGATGCACTCTCAAGAAAGGATGAGGATGTGGAAGCATTGTTTTGTGCCATTTCTATTATCAAACCTGATTGGATAACCGAAGCAAGGGAGGAATGGAAGAATGACGAAGAAGTATGTGTTAATACTAAAAAATCGTACAAGAAAAATGCACTAGAAAATGTCAAGCAAAAGGTACAAATAAATATTATAGGGAAGAAATACATTACAAGAGTTGAAAAAATTAACTTTTCCTAATGCCAAGCAGGTTGACCGCGCACATGAAGCATTGACCCTTGGCAATCATTGCAGATTTTTCTTTGATAACCGTGAAGAACATCATGACTACCCCTCGAATAGCCGTGCAAACCTGAAGATGCAGAAATTCACCATCCGGGACCACTTGACACACATGGAGAAAAATATTCTCACTCAAGATAGCCAAGTACAGCCGCCTTGGAGCCACGTTGAGGCTTTAGTGCAACACACAAAGGAATCATACCCCCACTCTTGTGTCAACATCCATCTTGTACCAAGAGAGGGAGGGAAAATTTGAAATTTGTTTAGAAAATCCAGCCATGGGAAGAGAAATGGGAGACACATTGTTATGCTCGCCAAATTTCTTCTCAGCAAACCAACTTGTGTTTTTCAACAACAAGAGGATTGGAAGGATTCAGTTGTTGGCTATCCAACACCTCAATCCAAGAGAGGAGTTCACCACGTGTTCATCGATATACCATCCGTTGAGAGGGAAGAGAGGTTTGCTGAAATCTTGAGGGGAAGAGACCCCCTTGTCTTGGATATTGGATCTCCAAAGCTCGAAGGATCCACTACAAGAGATTTAGCATTCTATCTTCTACTACCACCAGCACCTAATAAAGGGAGATAGCTCTCCATTATTGAGTTATTAGTGTGTTTTCTCTATTGAGAGTGTTTCTTGTGCATGTTTTTTTTGTTTTTGTTTCTTTGTTTATGTAGCATGCTATGTTTCCATTTAAATTAGCTTATTACATGTTGAACTTGTTCCACTAATGTTTAACGAGCCAATTTGAACTGTGACTTGCTTGTAGGAAACCAACCTCCCTACTAAGCACAATGTATTTCGTCTGCCCATGTGCCAAATACACTACAATAGGAATGACGACTCCACTAGATTGTTTCTTTTGAGCTAATGATTGTTATTGCAGGTCCTCTCTCTTGCTCAGAATTGCTGCAAAATCACTCATGCTTCTTCTCAACACTTTTCAGTCACCCTCTATGAGAAATTTGGCTCAGAGAAGGTGAGGTTTTTCAGTCTCTTCAATCCGTGCACATTTAGTTTAGACAAATGTGTGGTCTTCACGTCTGTGTGAAGATACACCGCACGGTAGGCAGCCAGCCCAATGTTCACTTTTTTTCTCAATTTTTTTGCAGTTGTAAGGTGTTGGCAACCCATAATAAATTTTCCATCATTGTGCTTTGGTATTTCATGAATGGTAGGACATTTGTTTCTAGAGTTTATCCTAGAAACTAAGTTGTTTTAATTTTAGTTTTTTTATCATTGCAAATCACACATATTTCAAGTAGGGGAAAGGAAGTAGCCTTCAATCCACATATGTTGTCTGAAAAAAATATTTGTTGGTAAAATATGCAGAACACATAGAGTAATTAGTGGAAAATTAAGTGGCCCATACATCCACACATCTTTACATAATTCTTGTTTTTTAATTTTTGCATTAGATTAGTTAAATTTTTGCATTAGGAATCGGGACCAGGACCAAATTGTCAAAAAGAAAGCAAGCAATATCTACCACCCTTGCACCTCACGGTGAGACTGGGTATGCATATGAACGTTTAACATAATTTTCCATCTCCCTATAGTGAAAAACTTAGTCTAACTAGGCAAGGTGTAAGGGGCCCATAATCCGCACATTTTTTATGTTTGCAAGGAACAATCACACATAACATATTTAGAAAAGGATTGTAAAGGATCGCTGCATATCCACATCTCATAACACTTGTGATTGTACACTCCAAAGCACACACGAAGCATTGGTAAGCATTGGAACAAAAGGCACCCAGTGCGTTGGGACCTTTGTCTTCTTCTTACAGTTACTTCACCAAGGCACACCCTAAGAAAATTGAGACTCAAAAAATAATCTCTAATTGAACTCACTAAATTCTCCCCACAGGGGTCACAAAATAAATTATAGTTCAAGTTAGGACCATCGGGGGTAGGCATCCAATAAGTCATTGTGGTCATTCTATATTTTAAAACATAGATTTTTACTTTTTAGGGAGCTTAAAATCCATATATCCACCCACGGAACAAATACCCGAGCGTTACCTGAGAACTATTTCCGAGGGGGTTAAGATTAGGCCCAGTGCGTGTGGTATTTTTTGGGGCTACCTAACCCATATAGTGCTCAGTGCTGGTAGTTGAACACCAATAATCTCAAGACTCGAATGGTCACATGTGACAACGGTACTTTAGAGGAAAAAACTAGGGCATCCTTCCCTATAGGTGGCGGTGCAGGCAACACTAGATCCTCTTACCATTACCTTGGTCAATTCTTCGACTACTGGAGGTGTTGGAACGGGGCTCCCTAAGCTGCGTTTTTGGTATAATTTTGTAATAGTTAGTCTTGCGTAGGGGTTTTGGGGCGGGTAAAAGCCCCAATGTTTTGTAATGGGTTAAAGGGTAAATCTAGGGTCCGCAAACCATGGTTTGCAGACTATAGGATAGCAAAGGCTGCAATGATATAAATGGATAGTTGGGTCTAGTAGAGAAAAAATAAGTAAGATTGATGCTACGTGCGAATTGTTGATTTGTCTTGGGTAGTTTTGGGTAAGGACTCCTACTGGTTATGTGCGCGGAGATCCTCAGTCCTGCTGTGTGCGGACCCCGCTGGCTATGTTTTGGGTAATTTGGTTTTTGATACTAATGAATGAGGAATATATTTGAAGTATGTTTATGGTATTTGGATTGATCGTGTTTAATACTGAAGTGCACCTGTGATATTTATTTAAGCTACGAATATATCTGTGATCTAAGAGTTAACTGCGATTATAATGTTCTATGATGGTAATTGCTGATGTGCACGTGGATGAGAATACAATGATCAAATCTGTTAATGATAGTAGCTTTGTTATGGTTATGTGATGATTATACTGTTAAGAGCTTGCAAACAGACTCATTCTGTGCGAACCTAAAAGTTGAAAACGCAGATATGCCTTAATTACCTACTCTCTCCTAGTGTGTGGAAACCTGGTTCCAACACCCTCCCATACTACTTCGGGTGAGACCTTGGCCTGCGAAAGTAGAGTCATTCCTGAAAGGGCTAGTAGTATAGGGGTTTGTTGGAAAAACTTAACCTCCAAACCTCGGTCAGGACCCCTCAAGCCAACAAATGGTTCCATTGCCGGGACTGGGAGAATTTTGAGAGAGAGATCGGGTAATGCCACGAGGCTGTTGGAGGCCTGAGAAATTGGAACTTGAAGATTGGTTTGAAACACAGATCCAAGAATTTCTATAAAGGAGAATCAAAACACGAAGCTGACAGCTGAGAAGTGGAAGAACAAGTACATCTTCACTGAAGTCTACAAAATTTTCTTTGTAACTTTTGTGCACGAGCTTCAGGAGTGGTTAGCAAGGCTCGTAGAATTCCAGACGTGTTGGAAGAAAGATTAGGTTATGTAGTGGACGCTGGAATTAATTCGATATTTGGAGAATATTGACAACACGATCACCAGTACGGTAGATAATTGGGTGGATAGCGTGTTGGGAGGGTTTGTAACATAATTCGCAGTCGATCAGTTCGTATCCTATTCTGAGGTAGAACAGAGGTTCTTCAAAGGTTTCCGGGGTATGTTCTTGCGAACATTGCCATTGTTAATTAAAATATTACTGTGCCAAAAGGGAATTATGTGCAGCCATACCAAATGAATGACCTCTGATCAGAGCGTAAGTACAACACGAAGCGGTAAGTACTACCGAACCAACCGAGAAGGGGACAGATCCATCTATAGTCCATTAAAAGAGTCGACTACACATGCAGGAAATAGTCCTCCAGCTACACCACCTTCAAGTCAGTATAAGGGAAAGAAATCCCCCACACCTCCACCACCACCACCAGAAGATATGGCCACACACATGAAGCTACCCACCTTCAAGGGTGTAAGAGATGAAGATATGGAACGATTTTGGTTTGTGGCAGAATCTGTATGGACTGCGCAGAATGTGGCTAGCGATGCTGTAAAGAGAGTGCAACTATCTCTCGCCTTTGAAGGAAGGGCCTTGGACTGGTATATGGGGTACCTAGGCCAACATGCGGATCCATCTATTCAAGAGATTAAGAAAGCTTTAAAACAACAGTTCTGGAAGCCTAAGTCCTACTTGTAGCTAGTAACTGACTTGAAAGATTTTAGACAGAGACCCACCTAGTCTGTATGGGAGGTTGATCATCAGTTAAATAAGGTTATCAGAGATGGGGAATTTCAGTACGATGATAGGCAGCACAATGAATGGTTCATCGCTATGCTGCTACCTCGCCTGTGCGAACCTATGGGTCAGTAGGTGATTGAGACGCAAGAGAAAGCCTTGGAGATTGCTATGAAGCTAGAAGCTACTCCAAGAGATGATGCCTAGTTTGGGGTGCAGCAGATCTAAGGACAGCTGGAGGCAATGCACCTCGAAATCCAGAATCTACGGAAAGAGTGAGGAAAGGAATCTAGCAGAGACATATGGTGCATAAGATGCAGAGTGTCCAGCCACACCAAGGATCAATGTCCTCTTTTGGCGGACTACATGCAGGCTAGGGGGCCCATCCCATTGCTTCCTAAAGAGGATATAGGACCAAGTGGTACAACGTTATGGTGCGCTGACTGTCGCGTAGCTAGACTACATGATACCAACCACTGTCCCCGTCTTGGTGTGTATGTTCCAGAATTGAAGCAACAATGGTGCCAAAACTGCTCATCTATGGGACATGACGAACATAATTGTCAGACCTATGACTTAATGATAGAATGAGGAAACCTATACAGGGTACAGGCTGACCCTTCTTCACCACTATCTCCCTCAAGAAGAGGAGGCTCCCCAGCAAGAGGCAGGGGAGGGGGAAGGGGTGGAGGTGCAGGTCGGGGAAGAGGGCAACTGATCTGTTACAACTGTGGAGAAATAAGTCACTTCACAAGGGACTGTCCAAACCTTGCATGAAAATCTTGCTGATATTTTAGATAATTGGATCATGTGATCAAAGATTGCCCAATATTAATAGAAAAAATGCAGGAAAAATAGTAGACACCAACACAGAATGTGCAGAGGGTTAAGGCAGAACCGCGTGATGAGGGATTGAGTATTAATGTCATAACGCGCAATAGCATGGATACTGGAGGAGTTGAGGAGAAAGATGCTGCCGAACCCCTTATCCAGAAAGATGCTATCAAACAGGAAAGCTTGGACCTACAGAAGGAGAAAGAAACCTTCATCGAAGCTTGAAAATTCTTTACCAAGGATGAGGCATATACTTCCAAGGCTCTGAAAAACCTAAGAACGGACGACGAAGTTAAACCATTCCTATAGGAATGTATGAAGCTACTACATAACTAGAAGGCGGTAGAAAATCTTCAAGCACTGATAGACAGCTGCGCATAAAGAACTAGCCCTCCAAAAGACGTTAAATATGTTCACAAACTATACAAGCATAAGAAATGCATGGATCGGGAAATGCGGCTAACAGCGCAGATCGATGACTATGAAATGGATCAGGTCATTTTGAATCTAGGATCTGATGCGAACGTCCTACCCAAGCAGACATGGCAAAGGATGGGAGAAGCTAATCTTGAATGGTCTACTATACAACTTCGCATGGCTAACCAACATAATATCGTACCATTAGGGAGGCTGTCAAATATTATGGTAGATATCGCAAGAGTTAAGGTACGCACAGACTTTGAAGTAATTCAGATTGTGGAAGATGCAGACCCTTATCCTGCACTCCTAGGACTAGATTGGGCGATAGACATAGGAGGCATTATCAACTTAAAGAAAAGGAGCATGGTGTTTGAAAATGAGGGTACGAGAGTGATAGTCCCTCTAGACCCTGCAGAAGGAGAGCGGTATACAGAGCCTGTGCGCGAAGAAAATGATGCAGATAAAATTTATAAACTCACCACCCGGGATGAGGATTGGATTAACCCTACAGCTGATGGTGTGCTTTGTTGGGAGAAAGACAGTGAATGCCTCTCTGACTCCGATGTGGAGATTGAAAATTGGAAAAATCGGTTACATGACATATCTGCATTGTGATGTCTTAGGATCTCAAAGAGTTTCTGGTTTATCTCCTTAGAGGTAAGAGAACTACCCTAATTTGATGGTTCTGGTAGTATCGAGGATTTTTTGTGAACATTTGAAGTCGATGTTCCAAGGGAGTGAAGAATGTGGGCGCTTAACCTAGCCATGAGCACAACCCTTGTGCTGTGGTGGGAAACTCATAAGGGGACGTTCCAGGATTGGGAGGAATGCCATGAAATGATGATTCTATGGTTCGAACCTCCGGTTCACCTACGCATAGAAGCTTTCCTTGGCCAAGGAGATCCACACAACCATGTGGCCGCATGGACGGAGGCATTGTGTGAGAGGACCATGAACGAATGGGTCCACCTGTTTATCCATGCCTTGGGGCCAATTCCCACTGCATGGTATCTGGATGGAGAGCCACACCAGCGCACCCGCTAATGGGAGACCATGCGATACGATTTTGTGGGGACATTCAGGTTGATAGGTGGAATTGAGGCATTGGATGAAGCTTTACAAGACATTGATGCCTTGGTGTTTGATGAATCGTGCCCTCGTATGGAGTATGGGGCACCAGTCTGGGATACGCAAATGCAGGATATTGGAAATTGCCGCAATATATCAATGGAGGAATGCGATGAAGACACACAAAATATCACTATCCCAGAATAGCAGGGAGAGCGCGCAGTTGCTGGACCCTCATTGCAGACTGCTGATGTGACCAAGCCTCTTAAGCTAAGGGAAGTCAACATTGGAAAAGAGGAGCAACCTATGCTAGCTAAAATTGGGGACTACTGGGATGATGATACTTTTGGGAAACTCGCAAAACTCCTCATGGAGTACTAGGACCTATTTCCTACAAAATTCTCGGAACTCAAAGGGATTACAAGGGACCTAGGGGTCATGCACATCACCTTAAAACTAGATGCGTGCCATATTAAGCAACGGCATTATCGATTGAACCAAAAGTATAAGCAGAAAGTTAGGGAAGAACTTGAAAAAATGATAGTTGCAGGTATCATCGAACCAGTAGAACAGTCAGATTGGGTAAGCCCTATGGTGGTCCAGGAGAAAAAGACCAAAGGAGAAATAATAATCTTTGTTGACCTGCTCAAATTGAACGATTCCTGCATTCACGATCCCTTCCATACGCCATTTTTTGATGAAATTATTGATAGTGTGGGATGGCAAGAAGCGTACTCGTTCACTGATAGGTTCTCGGGCTACCATCAGATTAGGATCACAACTGAAGATCGCAACAAAAATACGTTTGCCACTGAATGGGGATCCTTCCAGTAAACTATCATGCCATTTGGGCTCAAGAATACCCCTGCCATATTTTTGCAGGTGGTGGTCACAGTATTCAATGAGTTCATCCACAAGTTCTTGGAGGTGTATTTTGATGATTGGACAGTATTTGGTTTGGTAAAGAATCACATCTCAAACCTGAGCATGATGTTGGATGCCTGTAGGAAGCACCAGATTTCCCTAAATATTAAGAAGTGCATCTTTTGCGTACCTTTGAGGATCTTGTTAAGTCACATAGTCTGTCAACAGGGACTGATGGTGGACCCCGCCAAGGTAGCAGTTATTATCAACTTGGTAGTCCCTACAACTAAGAAACAGCTGCGCTCTATCCTCGGGCACACAAGTTGTTGAAGATTGCAACAAGAAACAGTGAAGGAGGCATCCTGAAACATCATTCCTGATCCTAGTTGGAAAGTGATCACCTAAACTAGGTGGGGGCCACAAAGGTGATTTTTGTCGCAAAGTCTATTTTTAGACTATGTCTATTTTTAGACATATGGAGCATATTCTATAAGTTGCGGGATGCTATTTATGGATGGTTGTTCAAGTTGGAAAAATAGATGGATTTCTATTTTTAGACATATTGGGCAGAATCTATTTTTAGATTGCCAGTCTAAAAATAGATATGTCGAATATTATTAGCTCTTAATAATATTTGGACTATAAACATTATCTTATTCTCTTGGAGCACTTCAGTTAAGTGCACATATGTGGCACAGGAGCTGACAGAAGGAATTACGCTATTCCCGAGGGTTATGTGGAGCTATTGCATGGATACTTCAGTTAGAACTCATGTGACAGAGTTTGGTGGAGTTGATTGAGGAAGTTAGTGGAGTTGTGTTCAGTTTAACTAATATAAACATAGTTGAGCTATTTGTATCTAGTTTAACTGATTGATACAATTAGTGAGAGTGGTGTGAATTAATTATTAATTAATTCACTAATTATAAACTCATTAATCAACTAAAGTTAACTTCAGTGCATGGCCAATTTCCGTGGAGACCAGTGCAAAGATAGGAGAAAGGGCAAGTGTGACTATCAGTTGTGACTATAAGTGATGCATGGTTTGCATCCAACACTTAGTAGAGATGCCTATAAAGACTGCGTGAGCAAGGCTGGGGTAATAAATTCTCATCAAGAGGCATTCTTCAGCAGGGATTGCACAGTAGAGGCAGGCTATCAAGTGGCAGAGATTGGAGCATGTGTTTTGCTATATCTAGCTTGATTAGTGTGTAGAAAGTGGAGATTATACTGAGAGCTTGTGAGGAGCTTTGTATGATGATTTTTACATGATCTCTATGACATATATAATATACAGATAGTTGGGGGTTTTCAGCTTTAAGATTTCCCATTACATACTGTGTTCATATGTGTGAATTTTTATGGTTTTAATGTGTGCATGCAATTGATTTTATTTCCGCATGTGATGATCAATGGTAGAAGAGATTCTGTATTATGCATGAAGCTAAAATAGTGTGTGATCAAGAGAATCTCGGTGGATAACATATCAGTTATTCAAATTTCTACACAAGCTACTACTGAAAGTTTATTCAAGGGTACACACTGATCACGACACTTATGGAAAAAATGCTGAAGAAGGATGTATCATTTTTTTGGGATAACGAGTGTTAGAAGAGCTTTGAGTTACTCAAGGAGAAGATGGTCTCCGCACCTATTCTCATATTTCCTGACTGGGCGAAGGTTTTCCATGTTCATGTAGATGCTTCAAAGATTGTCCTGGGAGCTATGCTTACGCAACCTGGGGAAGGGGACATCAACCATCTAGTTGCATTTTATAGTAGAAATATCTCTAGTGCAGAGTATAACTACTCCACTACTGAGCTGGAGGGGCCGACCATGGTATATGCCCTGCAGAAATACCAGCATTATCTATTTGGTGGGCACTTCAAGATGTTCATAGATCACTCAGCTTTGAAATACCTGGTGAAGAAGCCTGTGTTGGGGGGGAAGATTTTTCGATGGTTATTTCTATTTCAAGAATATGAATTTGAGATCATCATGAAGCCGGGGAAACTAAATGCTGGGCTAGACCACTTATCCCGAATCGAGAGTGGTGAAGAGCCGACCAACCTAGAAGAAGGATTGCCCAATGCGCAGATGTTTTCTATTAAGGTGGTTGATGCACACTTCACTGACATCATTCACTTCTTAAATACGGGGATGTCGCCTGCAGAGTAATCAGTACAACAGAAAAAAGAGCTGGTAACCCACGCAACGAACTTTACCATCATAGCGGGCCACTTGTATAAGATGGGAGCTGATGAGGTGCTGCGAAGATACATTTTGGAAGATGAAAGACAAGCCATCTTAGCAGAAGCCCACAAGGGCATAGCAGGAGGTCACTACGTAGGGAAAGCAATGACGCAGAAGATCTTGAGAGCTGGGCTATGGTGGCCCACATTGCATAGTGACTCTCATGACTATTGCAAAGCCTGCGACACATGCCAAAGTACAGGAAGACTGTCGCGCAGAGACAAAATTCCCTTGCAGCCGTAGATGGCCCTGCAAGCATTTGAAAAATGGGCCATAGACTTCGTTGGGCCCATCAACCCGCCAGGGAGGAGGACAGGTGCATGCTACATCTATTGGAAATACTGAGAGGGGGGTGAATTAGTATTTCTTTTCAATTGTTAATTTTACCAGTTAGATCACTTATATTTAGAACACAATATGAACAATAAGAATAAATGTTTTTATTAATTTCTTCTTTACAATAAATCAAGTACAATATATGTAGGGCTCCAACCCTAGATGAAGACACCAATCTTCAATTTCCCAAGCTCCAACCTGTATTTTCCAAGCATCGACTTGGACTTCCAAGGCTCCAACCTTGTCAATTCCGAGGCACCAACCTCAAAGGCTCCAACCCTATATCTGGTACAGGCTCCAACCTGGTCTCTTGAGGACTCCTATCCTCTAAGGCTCGAACCCCATCTTCCAAGGCACCAACCTTGTCAATTCTGAGGCACCAACCTCAAGGGCTCCAACCCTATCTTCCAAGGCACCAACCTTGTATCTATGAGGCTCCAACCTCCTGCTTCATTTCATCAAGATATATTTGGTTATACTTATGGCTCCCAATGTATTCTTCAACGAGCCCTGACAATCTTCAGCAATGCCATCACTTAGTCTCTAAATCACTTGATCAATGACAACTTTATCTTCTTAGAAAGTGTCTCCACAACTCTTCATTTCACCCAACCAAAATCTTCAAGGTTACCACATGATGGCTTCAACAATGAATCATGGTCTCCAATCAGCTAAAGCTTCTGAAAAAGATGTCTTCAATAGGCTGAACTAAGCCTGCTCCAAAAACTTCTTTGATAGAACTGCCCAAGTTCTGCACCAAACAATGCTTCAAGTACTTCACAATGTGCTCTAGGATGATACTCCAAGGTCTGCTCAAGAATATCCCTAAGACAATTTCAAACAATAATTCAGAATGCTCCAAACAAGTCCTTCATCCACAATTGATTCAAGACTTTCACTGAATCTTTCACTTCTTTTGCAAGGGTAAAGATTGCTTCAAGGTGTTCCAAAATTTTCAAGGATCTTCAACGGGACTATCCCAAATCTTCTCCAATGTTCTTCAAAACCTAACACTTCTTATTCTCCAATAGGCACTTCTTCCAACCCTGTGGTAAGCTCCAAGAAAAACTGCTAAGCCAACTTTTAAGTTCCTTCAAGTCTAGCTGAATAATCCAAATTTTGGTCCAAGAGATGAGCTCCACAGGGTGACT
Source organism: Pinus albicaulis (assembly GCA_034641835.2). Taxonomy (NCBI): domain Eukaryota; kingdom Viridiplantae; phylum Streptophyta; class Pinopsida; order Pinales; family Pinaceae; genus Pinus; species Pinus albicaulis. The sequence goes on from JAXQQM020060418.1 coordinate 305,733, forward strand.
GTAGTTTCGAGCCTCTTCAAAATTTTTTCCAGGCAGGCTGTAATCAGAATTGTAGACCAAGCTTCTTGTCCAATCTCCAACAAAGAATTTTAGCCTAAACAGTAACCACCGATCAGAGTCTTGCTCAGGTTCTAGCCTCCTCTCCATAAGTTCAAGCTAAGGTAGCTCTTCCAGGCTTGTAGATATAAGGCATAACGATCCTCCACAGTTCTTCACAAGTGAATGTTCTATTAATTCGAGCCTCCAAAGGTATGTAACAAGGCCTCACAAATGTCACTGTTCCGAGGAAGATGACATGGCTTCAAGCCTTACAAACAGTGATCCGAGCTGCAGTATTTTTGCAAATATAATCTTCTCAAACTGATTTACTTTGTCCACTATCCAAGGATAAATGAAATCACAATTCATAGCTTTACAAACAGTGATCTGAAGTCTACACTGGCAGAAAATTTCGATCTGCAATCTGCATTTCTGAGACAGCTTGTTATAGCATCATTTCTCACCTTCATATGATTCATGATTGCTTTGATGGTTTTGGGCACCCATTCCTACGTAATTGAACAAAATTCACTTAAAAACAGTGTAAAAATCCCCATACGCGACTATGCCCGTACTTTTCCGCGTGTATACGTGAGTCCAGCTGCACTTTTCCGCGTATGCCATTAAAATGATTAAAAAATATCTTAAAATTCCCTATTTTCGGGCTGGGTTGATGGTTACTCAGGTAGTTCAACCACCCCAACACGTGGCCAACTGTTGAAACTACTTGGAGGGAGTATAAAAACCCCTCATGTGTATGGCCTAAGGGAGAGAGAGAATTATTGATATTATACTCTGTTGGTATTCCCTATCCAAGTCTAATTCCCCGTGCCTCCTGCACTTTCCCAGTTCATTATAGGAAACCTTTGTTTCCTTGAGATGCTCATCTCCCTATATGTCATCTCGTATGCACCAGTTTGGAAGGAGTCTTAGCGAGGCAAGGGTGGGATGGATCCGGACGACGGTCTGCTCGAAGATCGTGGAAGGATTCAGGTGATCTCTCCACTCGTTACTTCTATACATGCTATTTATAATACAGAAGTACCATCTTGTTCCCGAAATATACGTGTTAGTGTCTGCTTACATATATGAGAATATTGTTATTTAAAGCATTCATTATGATTTATTTAATATGTTATATGGATTTCACTAACATTTAGAGTAGATATATGTTGTACAACCAGTTCTTCGTGCTTGTTTCTTCTTGTCTTTCAGGTTAAGAAGGAAGGACGGTTGTTGGGGGTTTGGACCCTGCGGGATCTACTTCAACCGTAGGACCTACGGGTAACTTCCTCGATCTACTCTATTTAGTTTTTCTGAACATGCCTGGTTGTGTGAGTCCTTCTTAAGTAGCATGCCCCTGCTCTGTGGAGGTTGTAACCCAACAAACCTCTAGGGTGATATTCCCCGAAACAGAACTGGCGACTCCGCTGGGGATCACATTCTTGTGACTCCCCTGTTGGGTGGTTTCAACTGTTTGGTAGGTTGCCGACAGTTTTAACTTTCATTTGCAGTCCAGTTTACTTTTTCTCAGTCAGTCTGAAGTCCTGGTTTCTTATCCAGGCTTGTCCTTTTTGTTTTTTTCATTATTTACCTCTGTATACACGCTTTTTTCTACACACAGTCGCGTATACACGCATGTTTGTCTAAAGGTACCCGCGTATACGCGATTTTCCTTTAGAACAGTCACGTATGCACGCTGGTTGCTAAACTGTGAAGTGGCGTATACCTAGGCAGATTTTGAATTTTTGGGTTTCTTGACTTTTTGGTCCTTTCTGGCTGTGGAGACCTCTTCCTACAGTGTCTTTGTACTCTCTGGATTGTGAAGGATGTGGTTTCTTGTCTTTTCTCTCTTTCGTTTGATCGAAAACTAGTCTTTTTGGCAAAGTGTTGTTTCTGGTGCTAGCACTTCTGGTTTGAGTACCCAGATTGCTTTCTGAGCGTTCTTGGCTGTTCTGCTTTATCAGAACAATGAGCTCCTGCTCGTTTACTCTTTCCTGCCTTTGTGTTTTGCTTGGCACTACGATTTTTTCTTGTTTCTTGATTGGTTTTCTTGAGTTCAATAGGCTAGGTCTTGTTGCAACTTTTGAAGAGTTTTTCTTGCTTCTTCGGAGTTTTTGTTTGTGACAAGTTCGCACTATTTTTCTAGGCTGAGTGGCTGAGTTTTCTTGTCTTCTTTTTCTCTTGTTGATCTTGCTACGAGTTAGCCTTATAAGTTTTGGGAGCATTATTGAAGTTTGTGCTTGAAATTCAGTCTTGTTTGGTTTGGATTTTGATAGTTGTGCTTGGTCTTTTCGAGCTCTTTCTTTATAAAACTAAAAATCTCAAAAAACATTTGCTTTGCTTTTTGTTTTTTCATTTCAAAGGCTTAGAAAACAATTTCACTTGTTATTTGCTTTTGTTTTTGCATTTTCATTTTCGTTTGCTATAACTTTTGAAGCTTTTGTGAGGTTTCTTGCTTTTAGTTTTTGGCTTGATTTTGAGGAGGAATTGTCATTGATTTCTTCTTCTTGTTTTTAAGTGTTTTTGGTGTCCTCATTTTAAGAGTTCTTGATTTCGAGAACTAGCTTTCTGGGCAACCAAAAAGAAGTTAAAACTAAAGGACTTTTTGGGAAATTTCACTCCGCTTTAGGAGATTTTTGCATCTTAGGATTTGCATGCTTGTAGTGATTTGTATTAGGTGCATTTCAGCATTTAGTCAATTTCATAGTTTTTGTGAGTGCGAGTTTGCTATTTGAAAAGAAAAATACAATTTTTAGTCTCGTAGAACCTGTATAGAGATTTCTTTTCATCGAAAGACAATAACTGCATTTGCATGTAGTTAGGTTTTTATTAATTTCTTTTGCGTCAAAACACCATAAGTTTCATCTCCACATCCTTGTGACTTAACATAACAGCCCATTAAAATTAGCGATTTAATCTAAAATCAACTAGCAAGTTTTCTAAGTGTCATACACCAACTAGCTTGGTTGTAGGGCCTTGGATTAGGTGAGTGGAGAGTTAACTCTCCAAGGCTACTCAAAAAAAACATAGAAGTTGATTAATTGAGCGAAATCCAATTCCGTTAGGTGGACCGGGAAAGCTCTCCTCCAGAGAGTCAAGCGCGAGGGGAAGTGAAGGCTGAGAAGAAGGATACCCCCTCTCTGATTAGCTAAATCTGACCTCAAGACCGTTCCGCCCGGCTTCTGACACGGATTGGTGCCCATAGTTTCCACTCCTAGGTTCCACACAGGTGAGTGCGGGGGGGAATACCCGTGGTACCTGAGACAGACGTTGCATCACTTTCAGCAGTACTTTTGGGGGGTGCCCTTGCAAAGCTTCGGTGCTTGAGCTGGAAAAGGTTGTCGTTTGGAGGTCGGCGTAACTATTTCTGATACCTTCGCTAGTTGTTCTGGGCCGTAATTATCCCAGACTGCTTTCGAGAGGTCCTATATTTCGCTTTCCTGTATTTTGGTGTCCGGTCCTCATCACCCGGAGCGGAAATACTTGGAGGCTATTTGCTTGATTGTATCTCAGGGATTTTTCTTATAGTGAGTGCTCTTTGCTCCTAGCTTGCCTAGATTTTCACTTTTTTGAGTCTAATTTAAAATCTATAAAAGTGGCTGATCAAGTGCCTCGTCGATCGAGGAGAATCCGGGGGTTATCTCCCGAGAGTCGACCTTCTTCGAGATAGGAGTGATTTAGCGGTGGTTACCACCCTGTGCGTCGACGCAGTGGAGAGAGATCCTCCACAAAGGTCTGAAGGTTTCATAGCTTATTCTGGTGTCGGTTCCGAGAGGAGCGTTCCGCTCACCTCGCGAGTTTTGTTTCCTCAGGAAGAAGATTTTCAAATTGAAGACGTACCTAAGCCTCCTGCGATAGGTCCATCTCCTCTTCCTCCTGACTATCCGTTCGTTGTTCAGTACATCGAACCTGAGTCTGAGAGACCGGAAGATCTTCCGTATCATTCATATCTTTCGATGGCCACGACTGGGAACGCGGCTTCTGTCGTGAGTGCTGCAGGAATTCAGACCCCTGCTTCTGTTGAAGGAGGGTGCACTATTGCTTTATCTTCGATTGCTTCTAGTGCTGCTGTGTTTGGCTCTGGTTTCACCCAAGCACATGCTTCTCATTCTCGTCCCTTCTTTTCAGGGATGCCCTCTAGTGGGAATCCCTCTTTTTCCTTTTCTGCTGCTGCAGCTGGATCTACACCCATGTCTTCTATGGCTAGTGGATCAACTTCTTTTTAGGGTTTCCCCTTTGGAACTGGGCACATTCCTAGTTCCAATCCTTTTTTAGGGTCCTTTTCATTTACGTCCCAGACCCAGAGTTTCAACCCTTGGTCTAGGGGGCAAAGTTCGACTACTTTTACAGGGTGGAATCCTATGTTTACTACAGCGGGCGTAGGGAATCAGTTTTACGCAGGTCATCAAGGGAATACTTCTTTCCCTTCGTCGAGTGCTTACCAGACCTTTTCTCCTCTTTCTAATGCCTAGAACCCCTATCAGGGGCTCTCCTCTTCATTTCATACTTCAGCGGGGGGAACTGGTCTGGGCTTTGGTAACTCTGCATTGGGAGGAGGTTCTTCTCCTTTTTCTACGAGTCCTTTCTGGCAACCTGGTGCCTTATCAAATCCAGGCTATTCTTTTCATAATGTTGGGAATCCATCCCATCAAGGATGGAATCCTCAGGCTCCGCCTCGCTTACCTTTTCTGGCAACGTTAAACTTGCCAGATCTGTCGAAGTTGACTAATGATCTGATTCGTTATAGTCCGGGGTGGCCTCCGGTCCCAACCAAACTTCCTTTAGACATTCCAAAGTTTGAAGGTAAGAATGGAGAGGATCCGGTGGACCACATCACCACTTTCCACTTATGGTGTTCTTCGAACTCCCTGATCGATGATTCGATTAGGTTGAGATTATTTCAACGCACCCTAACTGGAAATGCTGCCAAATGGTATATCGAGCTCACTGGGGGCAGTTTCACTACATTTGGGGAACTGGCTGTCACATTTCTAAACCATTTTCAGTTGCATGTCAGATATGAGGCTGGGACCGAACTCCTGGCTAATTTTAAGCAGGATGAGGCAACTCACATTTCTGATCACATTCAGGAATGGAGGAGAAGGAAGAGGCTTATTAAATCTCATATTCCAGGAGAATTCCTTCTCGAATGGTTTCTGAAATCTCTGCAGTCAGACATTTCAAAAGATGTATCCCTATCTGGGGTATTTTCTGAGGAGCAGGCCATTTTTAGGGCCCAGCAGCTAGAACTGATCTATTCTCAGTCTGGGGTACTTTATAAGTATTTGCCCAATGCTCCTCGCTCCAAATTAGATTTGTCGAAAACTAAACCTGGTCTGCATGGTGACGGGCTTGTCGGATCGGTCAATAGTGGTGCAGCCAGCCTGCTTTCTCAACTGCAGCAGTTGTCTTTACAATCTGCTCCTTCTGGTCAGGCTGTGCCTGCTGATTCATCACCTTCCCAGTCTTTGTCCATAAATGATGTCCAAGCTTCTGATCCCAAAGGAAATCAACAATCCGATGGGAAGAAGAAGGGACGAAATAACAAGAAGAAGGGCAAGAACGGGAAGGGCAATGTAAATAAAACCAACGAGCGTGTTGGTGAGGGTCAAAAGGAGAAAAAGAAAGTGAAGTTTCCATGCAAGCTTTGTGCTGGAGACCATCTCACACACCTTTGCCCTAAAATTCAGGATGCTCAGCGCTTGTTAGCTCAGCAGGGTTCTTCTAGTTCCCAGGTTGTGTTAACAAACCCTTTTCCCCAAGGGCAGCAATTAGTTGCTGGCGCGAACCAAAATCCTGGGGCTTCCTCTGGGGGCACCCAGGAAGGGGAAATTCCATCAAACATTTTTATGATGAGTGCTCACGCGGATATCGCTACGAGATCCCGTGATTATGGTGGAGAAGAGTCTTCGAAAGCTAAGGAAGTTCCTGATGCTACTGAGCCGCTTCACATTACGAAGCCTACTGTTGAGTCTATGCCTCGGATGCCCAAAGCATCTTCTAAGCGATCAACGATTAATCCAAACGCTAGGGCTGCCCAGAACTACTCGATTGTGGAAGATCTGGCGCAGAGTCCTTGTGCTATGTCAGCTTTAGAGGTACTCCAGTCTTGTCCGGCTCAGTGCAGTGCTTTTCTCACTGCCATTGGGGCTATTGATCCGAAAAATTCTCTTATGATTACTTTTGATATGAATAATTTTAAGAAGAGACTTCCTCATCACATGGCTTTTCATATTAAATCGTCGTATCGGAAGTGCAATATCTTTCGAATGGTTGTTGATGAGGGTGCCTCCACATGCGTGATGTCTCTCGCATGCTGGAAGACACTCGGATCTCCCAAAGCTGTTCCATCTAGCACTGTTCTTACTGCGTTCGATGGTCATTCTCACAGACCCCATGGTATTGTCCCAGCTTTGCCCATCTGTGTTGGGGGCAAAACTGTCGATATAGAGGTTGAGGTAGTGGATGCAGCCTTGGACTACAACCTTCTGTTGGGGAGAAATTGGATTTATGAGATGGATGCCATTGCATCCTCATTATTTCAGATTGTATGTTTCCCCCACGAAGGGAGGATCGTTACAGTGGATCAACTGGACTGTCCTCCTGTAGACCTGAATGCGCCTTCTGACTCATCTGTTCCGAAGTTGGATAATACTAAGGTGCCTGTTGAGAATTTAGGAGTTGGAATGTATTCTTCCTTGATGGGTACTTTTGATCTTCCTCCTCCTACGGTGCATATTAATGCTATTTCATCCTCCAAGGCTCCCCTTCGAAGAGAGTTCTTCAAAACTCATTATTTTTCGGACCCTTGGACCTTACCTTCCCCTACTGCCACATTAGCGGAAGGTCAAGTGGGTGGAATGGCATTTCCTATTTCTGCAGCTGAGATTGCATATCAGTCTATTGTTGACACTGCAGAATCCATCCCAGCTCCTCTTTCACCGGAAGAGTTAGATGGAGATGTGGCTCCGGCTTGGACGCTTAGTTCTTCTTTGGCCCAGGATTGCCTTGATACCACTCTTCCATCTGAAGAGGCCATCCTGGAAGCCATGACAGGTATAGATAGACCGTGGGATGATTTGCATCATCGGTCTTACTTCCTACCTGATTTAAACGAAGTTGAAACAAGTTTTCCAAGTCCTCTGTCTCTTGGTCTTTTTCACCTAGTCTTGAACCCTTTGGCACCAACACAGGTTTATGCTGAAGGGAACATGGCTGTGATCTCTCCTACTATCCCGGTGAACATTTCTAGGGATCCCAATATTATTGAGAATGTCTTCATTGGAGCTGAATGTTCCCGTGAAGAGGTTCAAATTTACATCGAGCTCTTCAAAGAGTATAGGGATGTATTCGCTTGGTCTTATGAGGAAATGCCTGGCATAGACCCATCTATTGTCCAGCATGAGATCAAGACGTATGAAAATGCTAAGCCGGTCAGGGAAAAACTTCGTCTGGTCAATCCTAGGAAGGCATCAGCTATCAAAGCTGAAGTTGAGAAGCTGCTTAAGGTGGGATTCATTTTCCCTGTTCCTCTGACTGAATGGGTTTCAAACCCCGTTCCCGTAGATAAAAAGCAAGGAACGATTCGAGTGTGCATCGATTTCAGAGACCTAAATAAAGCGTGTCCTAAAGATAATTACCCCACTCCATTTATCGATCAGATCATTGACGAGTGTGCCGGTAATGAGATTTTCTCCTTCATGGACGGTTTTTCTGGATATAATCAAATTACTATCCGTCCTGAAGATCAACATAAGACTGCATTTATTTGTCCCTGGGGCACGTTTGCACACAAGAAGATGCCTTTTGGTCTTAAAAATGTTGGGGCTACCTTTCAGCGGGCCATGTCTTACGCCTTCCACGACATCAAGAAGATTATCGAGGCATACTTAGATGATCTAGCTGCTCATTCTCGAAAGAGGATGGATCATCCTGGTCACCTCCGGCAAATATTTGAAAGATGTTGTTTTTATAAAATTCGATTGAATCCGAACAAGTGCGTTTTCGCGGTTACATCCAGTCGGCTATTGGGATTCATTGTGTCTAGGGAAGGGATAAGGGTAGATCCCTTCAAGGTTGAGGCAATATTTAGGTTGCCTCCCCCGTCTTCCATCCGTCAGCTTCAAAGTCTTCAAGGGAAGTCTAATTTTGTTCGGAGATTTATCGTCAATTATGCTGAAGTCACAAAGGGATTTATGAGACTGTTGAAGAAAGGAGTTCCTTTTCTTTGGGATGACTACGCTCAACGCTCATTCGATGCTTTGAAAAATGCATTGACCTCTCCTCCTTTACTGAGTCCACCTGATTATAGCAGAGATTTCCTTTTGTATTTGGCAGCAGCAGAATCTACCATTGGTATGGTTCTGGTTCAGGAAGATGATGCTCTTGCAGAGCATGTTATTTACTACCTTAGTCGAGGACTGGTAGGACCTGAACTCCGATACACTCCGATAGAAAAGTTAGCCTTAGCAGCAGTTCATGCTGTGTAGTGACTCCGGCATTACATTATTCTTCGCAAAACTTATGTTTTGGCAGCTGCCAATCCATTTCAGTTTGTCCTCAGCAGGCGAGTGATTGGGGGAAAATATAATAGATGGATTGTGATTTTATAGGAATTTGATCTTGAGTTCATGTCTGCCAAATCCAAGAAATCATTAGTTTTTGCGGAATTGATCTCCGAGTTGCCCTGTGGGGAAGAGATGATCTATGATGAGTCCTTTCCGGACGAACATTTGTTTCTTATCTCTCCACAGGATCCTTGGTACGGAGATATCACTGTGTATCTCCAGACTGCGAAGTTTCCCTCTACTTTTTCGAAAGATGAGCGTCGTAAACTGCATCACTTGGCCAAGAATTATTTGATTATTGGTGATGCTTTGTACCGTCGAGGGGTTGATTCAATCCTAAGACGCTGCTTAACTCTCGAAGAAGCTGAGGCTGTGCTCAATGATTCTCATGGTGGAGCTTGTGGGGGTCATTTATCTGGGCTTGCTATAGCCCAAAAGATTTTGCGTGTTGGATACTTTTGGCCCTCGATTTTCAAAGATTGCATTGAATCGGTCAAAAAGTGTCATCCGTGTCAGGTTTATACTCGAAAAATGCGCGCTCATCCAGCTCCGCTTTTTCTAGTCGTTACTGTCGGTCCCTTTACAAAGTGGGGTATTGATTATACTACTTGTAACCCGCCTTCGGCAAAAGGTCACAAGTGAATTATTGTAGCAGTAGACTACTTTACAAAGTGGGTCGAGGCTATGCCTACTTTTGGGAATGATGGTGAGACTGTAGCTCTGTTCCTTTTCAACCAGGTTATCGCTCGTTTTGGTATTCCTAGAGAGATTGTCACTGACCATGGCAGTCATTTTCAGAATAGTATGATGGCTGAGTTGGCTCTCAAATTGGGTTTCCGGCAGGAGCATTCATCTCCATATTATCCTCAGGCCAATGGGCAAGTGGAAGCCGTGAATAAATCCTTGAAGACAATTCTTCAGAGGACAATTGATAAAGCTAGATCCAACTGGCATATTATGCTATATCCTGCACTTTGGGCATACAGGACGTCAATGAAAACTGCAACTGGCTTTACTCCGTTTCAGCTAGTGCACGGGGTGGAATCTGTATTTCCCATTGAATGCGAGATTCCTTCTCTTAAATTAGTTGTTGAACTTCTTCCTGACACTTCGAGTCTGGCAGAACAGCTTCTTCATCTGGAACATCTCGATGAGCTGCGTCGGGATGCCGCCACGATGAATGAAGCGCATAAAAACCGAGTAAAAGTTCAGTACGATAAGGCGGTCAAGCCTAGGGTCTTTTCGGAAGGTGACCTTGTTTTGGTCTATGCCCAAGAAAAGGATGCCCTGGGGGCAGGAAAGTTTAAGTCTATGTGGTATGGCCCCTATGTCGTTAAAAAATTCCTTAAGAAAGGAGCGTATACCTTGGTTGATTTCAAAGGGAACGAGTTGCCGGAGCCCCATAATGGGCTCTATTTGAAGAAGTATTATGCCTAGGCTTCGGCCTGTCATGTTGCTTTTGTATATAGTAGTTTTTTGCTTTGTACATATCTGATTGATTTTCGATCTTTGATGAGTTGGTGATGTTTTTGATCTGCTTTGGCAGGTTGTGTTGGATGTCATGAGTCATTATCTTTGGGTGTTGATTCGTTGGTAGTTTTCTTGGACTCCCAGCTGGTGGTGTCGCAGTTGAACAACACTTATCGGGTACGAGATCCATTTTTATTACGATTGTTCTTGAGGGTACGTTTGTTACAAAGGTCATTTCAATTTTTAAATTTCATTCATATTCCTCGAGCTGACAATTGGTTTGCTAACTCATTAGCTAATAAAGCATTAGATTGGCATATTAATCATTCCATACAATAAATTTTTAATCATCAGAAACATCATACATTTGATACATTTATCACATCACATCAAATATCGTTGTATATATATCATCAGAGTGTTCAAAAACTTTATAAAATTTGGATCCATAAAGTCATACAAAACTTGGGCTTATGCCCCCATCATGTTCAGTCTCAAAAAAGAATATACAGTCATCTAATACATAATATCTGTCTACTCCTGAGGTCCCTGCCCAGAAGTCGTGTTCCTATAGAACGTGACTGCGGTGGCAACTCGGCGGAATAATCTAACCCAGTCTCGGGGCACTCCTACCACCCGTCTCTGGATGGCTTCCGGCAGGTCCTCCACAGCAGCCATAGGTATTTGGCGGGTTAGTCCCTCCAAATTCCTCTGCACGGCCTGGAGAGTCCTATCTGAATCCATAGTATCTTCTTCGCCCCTGCGGCGCTTGTGGCGCGGGAGACCCTCAGGTCGAACTGGTCCAACATCTGAATCATGATCATTTTTAATTGTCAGTCATTATGAATCCAATCGAAAACATGTTTGTTTTTCATTTTTTCATACATATTTGAAAAAATCCAAAAAAATTATATAAGTCAAAATTTTTTGCAAAACTTACCGACTATGCCCCATGCTGTGCCTTGTGGAAGAACTAGATCTGGATCTCCACGAAAATCCATCCCAGCATAGGGATAGTCGTCCACTGCGATGATTTGTTCTCCCCACCAAAGGAAGAACTCATCGTCCCATGTGGTCCGGGGTACTTCACTACCCCCCAGTCTCTTCATCATGTCCGCCCAACGGGCAATTCTTGGGTCCCGCGGGCTACTGATGGTAGAGATGACTCTGGGTCTCAATGCTGGTATCTTCTCAAAGAATAATGTTGTAAAAATTGTACCGTAGACAAAGTGTTTGGTCTTTGCTTGGCAGATTGAGGTCAACTATTGTTTCATGTTCAGTAAAAGGGTTGTGCACCAATCATACACATGAGTCAAACATTCTACTGCTATGCTCATTTGCGTCCTGGACGCCTGATGTAGAGAGGCAGATCCTGCCACTCTGTCGATGGTGAAAAGGAGTATTTTCATGCGCAAATCCCTCAGATCTTTAATCGCAATCTGAGTTCCAACCTTTTTGGAACCCTCTACGCAATACACGTGGACATAGTCTTCCACGGTTAACCCTCCCAGGGGCTTCCCGTGCAAGTCTACTGGTTCTCCCCTCCGGGAGAGTCCAGTAATGAAATATATGTCTTCCACTTCAATGCGTATTGGCATCTGATCAATAATGAAGCAATCCTGATCTGGTTCCCAGTAATTTACGAGCATTTCTAGCAACCGAACATTGCTTTTCATATTTGGCATTTTGAAGAATTTGAACAATCCGCAATTCCGAAGGATATTTTGTGCTGCTCGATCTTGCATGACCTCTTGATCAATTGCACTATGCTCACGTTCTCTCCATGAGATTGTCATCCTGTCAAATTTCATTAAATCATGCATTAGCCACGCTTTTTAAGTTTCGGACCTGCGCATATGTGACTTTTTCTTTGCACAGTCGCGTGTATACGCGAGTTTCCTGTTATGAACCCGCGTATGCGCAAGTCCGCATTTTTTAGCAAGGGTTTTGAAGGTAAAATTCACTTAATTTTAATTTCCAAATGGACAAAATGATTTGCAAGGATGATTTAGGAGCCTACCTGAAATTTCAGCGCAATTCGACGGTCGGTTGTTCCTGATTTGATGAAAGAAGTTTTTTTCTCCAGAGCACTTTTTTCCAAATTAGTAATGCAATAATCAACCAAATATGAGGTAATTTGTCTATTTATGCCTAAAAAGTTGAAAATTTTCGCAAAAATTCGTTATGCTCATTTTTTCAATCTATCTTAAGCTGCATAACTCGAATGCTTGGAAGTGCCCAGTTTGGTATGTTTTCAGGTACATTTTGACGATTTTGAGATTTTTCCCGGTTTTTTATCCATGATTTCCAACTCATCACGGCAGGTATATGATCTTCACTGGCATATAGGTTAGGGAAATCACTCTCCGTTGCATCTTGCATACTAGCCTCCATACTGATCACTTGCCTTAGGGTCGATCCCATCAGGTCATGAGTATTACACCCATTTCACTCGCCGATTCTTTAATCATGACTTCATGGTAGAGCCTTCCTTTACATGGGCTTCCTAGTTAGTTCCTCGCTATCACTTGTTGCCCATGCTGCGTTTTATGTAGGCTTGGGAGTCCTCTTTAGTCCCACCATGTCTTATGTGTTGAAGCTTCATTCTTCTTCTTCATCACTATCATTTTTCTGGCTTTTACCATAGAGGCTCCCTGGTGTCGTTAAGTTGTATTACTGCATTGCATATTGGCTACTTGTTTATCCTAGCCTTTAGCCGGCTTCATTTGGACTCAATGTTTAAGCCAAATTTTGACCTTGACTTTCTGTACAAGTTAACCATTGCATGCACTTAGCTATCACGACTTGATACCTTTTTACCCATGGATGGAACGTTCCTCTGAGTATTGCTTACCAGTTTTCGCCACCTTGCATTGAGCATAGGATTGTTCCAATCCCAGGAACTAGTGCATCTGATTTTTTGATACTTGTTTTATCCATTGTACCATAGCATTCTTTTATTCTTTTTCAGGCTTATTATATGAAAAAGACAAAAAAATCAAATATAACAAAAAGAGTGGGAATGGGATGTATCTTCGTTGTTTTGATGGCAGTACAGAGTCAGTTTGTCGCCCTTGAACAAAGCACATTTACTTATATATATCTCCTACATTTGGGATGGTTTTAGTTTTGACCTAGGTTCAGCCTTTACCATGTTTCACTTGTCAGTTCTCCCCCGGTTGGTTATCTCTTCCAATCATATGGAGATTTTGTTCTGCCTCCTGCATAACAAACTTATACAGTGTCACTTTTTACTGCCATGGTCATCATGAGTCGTGCTTTTGTTCAAGGGAAGTCTAACCTGAGTCGGCCATTCTGCGGTGTCTCTTGACTCATTATTCAGTCGGCCTTCCCAGTCTGGTCAGTATCATGTTCTATCACATCAGATGTTTTGGTCTTCTGCTCATGCTGGTTTGAGAAGGTCCCCATTGACTTCTTTCCGGCGGGTTTGTCTCTTATCGACTACGACACATTGCTCTGAGAGCAAACCTAGAGCTGCACCCTGGGCTTATTTCCATCATTGATAGGTGACCTTGTGCTCAACATTTTATCATCATCATGGGTCTTTGACTGAGTGGTTTCCCCTATGTTCGACGTCAGCACACATTATCACACTTGGGATTCGTGCAGTACCTTGATTTCCATTTGACCCTATCGGTGGATTTCTCGCCTCTGTGTTAGCTTTCATTATTGGTTGGTTCAGAGGGTTTCTTCCATGCGCTAGCTTCATCTTGTGCATGTCGGAAACGTACTTCGGTTTTGGTTCCGTCACTCTACTTCGTTCGATTCCTTCCAAATCTTGGCCTGCGGGTTACACTCGCGCTGGACTGATGTGGGATGCCTTAATGCCTTCCTTCCAGCAGATCTTTTCCCATCGACTCCGGCTCATTGCTCTGGGAATAAGGTCTAGAGTCTTTTTGTCAGTACCTTAGGGTTTGCAGTCATCAGTGGCAGACTCTTCGCTATCGACAGTGGGGATTCATCATTGCCTCATGATTGGTAGATTCTTTCAAGTGTTCGACTTCAACTCATTTATTCGCACTTGTTAGATTGTACTGGGGCACCTTGACACTCATTATCATTATCGGTGGGTTGTATCGCGTTGGTTAACGGTATACATCATTGACCGGTAATCCAACGATTTCTCACATGGTCGACTTCAGCTCATTTATTCCCATTGTGTAGAATTGTGCCATAGTGATCGGTGAAGACCTTGGGTTGCATCAGCATTTATAGGTTCACTTTTGATAGTCCATTCAGTTTTTGCCAGTGATGTCGTCCACCCTTATATGTTGCAGTTCAGTACAGCAGCATCTTATATGTTGGCTCCCGAGTTGCATGATTGTACCGTTTGTTCCACCTCTTATGATTCGGTACTTGGAGATTCAGTTACTTATATGATCAGACATCCAGTTGCACCATCTTTGATCAGCTTTCTATATGTGATACTTGGACATTGATTCAGACTTACACTTCCGGGCCATGCTCAGATGATTCATTGTGTACTTTCAGTTCAGCTATACTTGTATACATATTGGATCTATTCAGTACTTTCTATATGATGTATTTTTGACTGAGCATGGGTATGCCCGCCTCAGCATGAGTTGACTCTCTATTTTCTTTCATTGGTTTTTGGCAGGCTGAAATCTGGTGAAGTCCTCTCTTGTCCTTGCGAAGTTATTTCTATGTGCATAATACATTTCGGCCATCATGTACCCCTTCTGACCTCATATATTAGGGGCATCTGTTATAGCATCATTTCTCACCTTCATATGATTCATGATTGCTTTTATGGCTTTGGGCACCCATTCCTACAGACTTGGACAAATTCACTTAAAAACAGTGTAAAAATCCCCATACGCGACTATGCCCATACTTTTCCGCGTGTATACGCGAGTCCAGCTGCACTTTTCCGCGTATGCCATTAAAATTATGAAAAAATATATAAAAATTCCCTATTTTTGGGCTGGGTTGATGGTTACTCAGGTAGTTCAACCACCCCAGCACGTGGCCAACTGTTTCCAACTGTTGAAACTACTTGGAAGGAGTATAAAAACCCCTCATGTGTATGGCCTAAGGGAGAGAGAGAATTTATTGATATTATACTCTGTTGGTATTCCCTATCCAAGTCTGATTCCCCGTGCCTCCTGCACTTTCCCAGTTCATTATAGGAAACCTTTGTTTCCTTGAGATGCTCATCTCCCTATATGTCATCTCGTATGCACCAGTTTGGAAGGAGTCTTAACGAGGCAAGGGTGGGACGGATCTGGACGACGGTCTGCTCGAAGATCGTGGAAGGATTCAGGTGATCTCTCCACTCGTTACTTTTGTACATGTTATTTATAATACAGAAGTACCATCTTGTTCCCGAAATATACGTGTTAGTGTCTGCTTACATATATGAGAATATTGTTATTTAAAGCATTCATTATGATTTATTTAATATGTTATATGGATTTCACTAACATTTAGAGTAGATATATGCTGTACAACCAGTTCTTCGTGCTTGTTTCTTCTTGTCTTTCAGGTTAAGAAGGAAGGACGGTTGCTGGGGGTTTGGACCCTGCGGGATCTACTTCAACCGTAGGACCTATGGGTAAATTCCTCGATCTACTATATTTAGTTTTTCTGAACATGCCTGGTTGTGTGAGTCCTTCTTAAGTAGCATGCCCCTGCTCTGTGGAGGTTGTAACCCAACGAACCTCTAGGGTGATATTCCCCGAAACAAGTAGAAGATGACATTAATTAATGTCAGGCCAAAGGATTTACAGGGTTGGAAGACGTTACAGAATCTGGAAAGTATTTAAAAATCTCTAAGGTATGAGGAAAATCAAATTTGAACTAGTCCTAAATGCTATTTTCATGCGTAATCCTTCGTGAAGAGCGCCTTCTGTGTGCCCTTTTTCCTGATATGTGCCCATTCCTGAGAGTGGAAAAATTTGACAATCAAGGACCACACAAAGTAAAGGACAAGTGATGCCTTACATGAAGCCACCTAAGGACAGCCACCAATGCCTCCTTAGAAACTATGTGAGCACTCAATGGAATATTTGGAGCACACAAAGGAATCATACCCCTCTCTTGGGTCACCATCCTCCATGTACCAAGAGAGGGAAGGGAGGATTTGAAATCTCTTATATAAGACCAGCATGAGATGAAGAATGGGTGTTCACATTGTTATGCTAGCCATAATTTCCCAAGAAATACCAGTAGTGTGTGACCCAGAGCTGAAGAAAGAGGGGACTCAATTGTTGGCCATCCAACAAGTTCAGTCCAACATAGTAGAGAGAGAGGGAGACTGCACCGAGGCAAGCTTGGGATAAAAACATCCTTGTATCAGGACATAGAACCATTGTCTAGGGGCCCTTTGGCAAGAGGGTAAAGTTTCACTCTTCTTACTACCAACGCTCAATAAGAGGGGCCTAGAGCCACCGTTCACATTATTGTTGTCGTCTGACTCTTTTCAGAGATTTTGTTTATTTGTTTTTAGTTTTAGTTTAGTTTTAGTTTACACATGCATGATTTTTTCTCTGTCTATTATACTTATTGATTCTAGCTTGTTCCACTAACTTGCTTGACTCCACTTATTTTTCTTCCTGTTACCAATAGCTTAACGAGGTAAACCACACCCCTTGAGTTGGTGTGATTTCATACATACGTGCACCAAACACACTACAACAACAATTATCAATAGCTTACCCTCAACCACAATCTAGTATAGGTTTGCATATGCTTCACTTTTGGTGAAGCCCAGTCCAATGAAATAGTTGTCTATCCGAGTGTACCAAGAACAGGGTGCTTGCTTCAACCCATACAGTGCTCTTTTGAGCCTGCAAACATGCAACTCACTATTGAAGATTTCAAAACCTTCAAGATGCTCTATGTACACCTCTTCCTCAATGATCCCATTGAGAAACACATTTTTCACATCCATCTAATGAATGTTCTAGTCCATCTGCACTGAGAGTGCAAGGATGGATAATATGGAAGAGTACCTTGCGATAGGTGCAAAAGTGTCATCATAATCTATCCCCTTGATCTATGAGAATCCCCGGGCCACAAATTTGGCCTTGTATTTCTCCACACTCCCATCAGCAGCTTGCTTTACCTTGTAGAGATTCTTAACTCGAATCCCTATCCTCTGGCTTGAACCGTTGTTTTATGTCGCAAAAAATATTTTCCATCACTAAAAACAATGTCATAGCCTCTATCCTCCAACATTGCGACTGAGACCAAATTTTTCTTTAGACCTGGTGCATGCATCACATATTTTAATTGAAATAGTTTACCTGACTCCCTCTAAAAGGTAATGGTACCAATCCCGGTAGCACTGTACCGTCTATCGTTTCCCATATCAATATTCATCTCGAGATCTTTCTCCTCCAAGTCACTAAAAATTTCCTGATCTCCTGTCATGTGAAAGGAAGTGCCACTATCCAAATACCACATAGATCCCAATTCATTAGACACCATGCATGCGATCAACGAGAAGTGAAGCTCAAATTGTGAGGCAAGGGCCTCGCCAACTACAAATCTAACAAACTTATTTTTCTTCTTCTTTTGTGGACAGTTAGTAGAAAAATGCCCATGTTCATGACAGTGAAAACACTTCACCTTGGACATGTCCTGCTTCTTTCCATTCTTGGACTCAGATTTTGAATGGAATTTCTTCCCCTTTCCTTTCCTTGCCTTTGCAGCCAAAGAAAATTAATCTTCATCCTCATTCTTAGATGAAGATCCATCTCTAGTGTTCCATCTGAACTCCTCCTACACCAAATCCGACCATAGTCGTTCCCACTTTGGAATTTTTTCCCTTCCATTGACATAGTCTTGATAAATATGCCAAATCTTGGGAAGTCCTAGGAGAGTCGAGCTCACCATATAATCATCAAAAAAAATTATTCCAACGCTCCCCAGTTCATCCCAACATTGGAAAAACTTTGTTAGATATTTTGGAATGGTGTCACCCTTTTCCATCTTGATCTTCCTGAGTTTATCTTTGAGCGCTGATTTCCTATGGTCGCTGCTACTTTGGAAGAGATTCGTCAAAGCCTTCCACATTGTATATGGTGTGGCTTTCCCATGGAGGCTTTAGGAAATGTGGCCCCGTACTCCTTCCAACAAGATCCTCCTTGCCTTTGCCACTTTATTTCGCCATGCATCAAGATTTGCAGCATATGCAGCATCAAGTTTAGGAACATCTTTGTCAATGAATTCATTCAACCCATTTTCTTTGAGTACTACCTCCATATTTTACTTCCAAGATGTAGTTCAATCTGCCATCGAGTACATACTATAATCTCAAGCCATTGAAAGCCATTTCGATCTTGAATCAACTGTAGCACCATGAAAGTCTTTCCGCAAATTCGAATTCTATCCAGTCACAAAATCAGCTCCAGCTTCACTTCTGCAATTTCCTGTGCTCCGATACCATCTAGAAATTATACAACATACATGTATATCTTGGATTTACCTGATATAAAAATGTAATAAATTTAAATACTGAATCGCTTCTACAAATATTTTGTGGAGTTAAAAACACAATCTCTAATCACATGAACATGAAGACAGATCAATCACACACAACACAGATAATTTCCCAGGGAAATCTTACAACTAAAAACCCCACTATCTTCTATTGTATATTAAGAATGGATCATGAAACAATTACATATAAAACTATTCTCACAAGAGCCCTCCAATATTCAGCTAATTGTCTCACACTGTCCTATGCAAAATTGACCAACACATAGCCATGTCTCAGCCTCCAGACAACCTGCCTTGCTTGCAGAATCCCTGATGGTAAATATCCCTAAAATATAGGAATTATTGCCTACCTTGACCGCGCAAGTATCATGGGAACTCCAATGGGTGTTTTCCTGCATTTGTGCAAGAAGATAATCCTACAACTGATAGTCAAATTCCCTTTCACCTAGAACTGGGTCTCCACTGGATCTAACATGCATGCAAATAATAATAGTAAATCCTCAGTTGCATGTGAGATCACTGATTATGAATTAATTAATATTTAATTCACTAGATCTATCACTAGTGTATCTTCAGCTACAACTAACACAACTTAGTTTAACTCACTTAACTAAATTAAACTGATTTACAACTTGCACCAACTCATGCACCACTACACTTTGAACTCCGTTATAACTAGAATTACTTTGCATGCCTCACCAACAAACTCTAACTTGAAATACAATATATAACTAAATTTATCACGTTCAGTTAAGTCATTGAAGTCCACATTGAGAATAGATTACAGTTTAATGTCCATCTTAATTAAGGGATAATAAAAATAGACATGCACCCAAAAATAGCATTGTGGGTCGCACCTTAGTCTGGGTGCTTAATGAAACCAGGTGCTTAATGCACTATGTGTGGGTGTTGAATCTTGTTTTTGAATCTCAACACGTCAGACTATATCATAAACATATAAAAATTATGGGGCAGCGGGCCATAATCCCTGTCGCAACCTCCACCCACAACCCCAAATATATATGTTACAGTTGAAGTGGGTCGAGTTGGGGCCACGTAGAGTGGACCCCACCCACCATAACCATATGTTATTACCACCAGAGAAGGAATAAAAAATGGGAACGGAGGGGGTTGAACCCGCCCGACTCACATGGTCGGCCCCCCGAGTGTGCAGTCCCAAAACGTTCAACACTAAATTACTTTACAACCCACAACGCACCAACCAATGCCTATTTTAAAATGTGCCCAACCAAAATAGGAGAGGCTAGATTTGATGCCCCAACCTCTCCTCAACAAATGTTGGTTTTTAACCATTACAACATAACCAATTATGTGGTAAAGTCCACTACGAAAACATATAAAAACCCCAAATTTCATTTGCATAGGGCAGAGGAGGGTGGGACCAGTGGAGCAGGAGTATAGAACCATGACCTTACAACAAGGCGAAATCATGTGCAGCCATACATTTCGAGGCAGAGGATTTTTGCAGAGTATATCCCTTGATCCCTGAAAGATTCTAAGGGGAGCTAAATTTTCATTTTTTTTGAATGATATGAAGTTTATAGTCATTTTAACCAGAATTTTGCAGAGAAAATGATGGTAAAGTCAAAATGGCCATATGAGTAGCATATTTACAGATTCCATTTAGAACAAAATCTTAGGGAATCTTGAGGGCATAAAAAATATTCCTTGAGGCCCAAAACTTGCCGGAGTACATTTTTGACAAATGTTATGTCGATTTTACACCTATTGGCGACATGAAATCAATGGCAATGTCCATTTCAGAAGTAGATCTCCCCATTTTTTGGCCATTTTCCAGATTGGAGTGATGGTGTCAGATTCTCAAGTGTGGACAGTCGATTTTATGCCCCTTGACGCCACCAGTTCGATGGTGCAGCAAGATGCAACAGCTAAGCATCTTCTTCTTCAGCCAAATTCAGGGGTTGAGGTATATGCAATTTTATCATGTGCCTATTTTTTCTTTGAGATGTATTATGAGATCTAGATCCTTGCTTGATGCATGGTGTAGGATTTTTTTTTTCTTTATGTGAGATTATGTCATGCTGTTAAGAGGTCCATTGTGAGTGAGAGTTCCCGTAGCAGCACGTCTCATGGAGAGACAAGCCACTCATGTTGAGGGCACATCCTTGTATGATTTAGAACATCATCCATGTACATCTCCCCATTTCCAGCATGATATGAAGTGACCTACCCCATTTTGACATCGAGCCCGGAGACGTAGCCCACACTAGGTGAACTTCATTATCAACATCTCGTGTTTTTATGTTGTTGATGGTTGTCTTGTTTCCTCTTTCTTAAGCATGCATATGTGTTCTTATATTCTATTTTAAAATGAAATTCTAACAACATCACAAAAGTAAAAAATCGTGGGTAAATTTAGTAGCTAATGGGCCCAGATCAAAGTGGTATCAGAGTGGTCTTCTTGCTGATGCAAATTGCGAGCGTGAAAAACGATTGAACATGCAACAATGGAGGATAGAAAAGACATGTATGAGGCCATGCTCAGGATGTCCAAAATGGTGGACATGATGTATGAAGCTCATGAAAGATGGGAGAAAGAAGAAGCATAAAGTGATGCTTCATCTACATCTTCCAGTGAATATTCATCACTCTCAATGTATTCTCATCATTCAAATGAGGAGATCAACCATAGCCTTCAAGGAGATAACACTGAATTGAAAGTACTTCTAAGAGAGGAGAAATAATATACGAAGAGATTGCAGCGTCAGTTGTAAGCCGCCGAGGCAACCTTGGAAGAGCTGAAGCACAACGACTAGAGCCTTCAGGCAAAGGATGTTGAATTAAGGAGGCTTCTACAAGAAGAGAAAGAGGATAAGAAGAGACTTCAGCTTTAGCTACGAGCTGCAGAAGAGGCATTGGAGAAGTTGAAGCACAACAAAGGCTTAAAGAAGCCATCATCACCTGTTTCTGAATCGACATCTGAGGTAAAGAATGTTGATTTTTCTTCAATTTCATCTTTTCATGCTATCATTTATGTGGGAAATGTGGAGATACCAATTGCAGGAACTAGCATGAGACTCCTCACTAAGATGGGATACAAAGGATGAGGACTTGCCGTTAATGGCCAAGGCATGATTCAACCATTAGAGGTCATGCAAAGACCTGGATTAGCAGGTTTGGGATACATTGAAGAACAATTCTCAAAGGTGTCAGAAACTTCCAATGCATGGTTGAAACTATTGGAGAAAGAGAATGATGGGAACACTTCACCATCATCCTATGACAACGCACATTGTAGAGAAAGAGCTAAGGCAATCTCTTATTACCATGATTGCACTAGAGACCAATAGGAATGGTATAAAAATTCACGATATTCTAATGTTCATTTTGATTACAAACATGTATCTAACAATGAACATAGATCACGTCATCAGAAGATATGTATTTTTATTAGATTACATAACCATGTATTTGCTGAGTGGTGGAAAATAATGGCAGCCCAAAAGAGGATGAGGTGTGAAAGGCCTTCTCCACCGCAGGAAAATAAGAAGGTAAAGCAGGTTTGGAGGAAGAAGAATCATTGCAGTCATTGTGATATAAGTGGCCATCAAAGAGCGACATGTTGGAGGCTCCATCCATAGCAGCGCCTTAAGGACAAACCATCGGTGCGGGAACCAGTTGAAACAATTGTTCGGAAAGAAAATGTACCACAAAGAGATGACCCATTCAGTTTGATAAGTGAGAGATGGTTTTTCTAGATGTGTTAGCTTTTTTTTGCCTTAATTTGTAAATCATATGTTGCAATTTAAAATGTAAAAGTGATGATGTGTTTTCCATCACTTATGAAGCAACAATGATGTTTTTGGCCTTGTATTAAAATCTAGGGTATTGATTCCATTTTTATTGTAAGCTTGACCACCGAGTATGTGTTATAAAACTGTCGAAAGTATGGGATTCTTGGGTCATATTTGGTCATGTAATTTGCAGAATAATGTACTACAAGTTTTCAAAGGATGCAGGTGTCGGCTCATCGTTTATGGCTCCGAAGGAAAAAGGTGAAGGAGAGTGAAGGGTAACCTTTTAAGACACTTGTGGCTTAGACAAGGTACAAAGAAACTGCAGATTATGTTCATGATTTTGGTGGACCAAAATCAACTCAGTGGTGAGGATTGATCTAGGAGGCTCCAGACACCCTCAGGAAACTAAGAGGGCTTAGAAATGGTCAAAATTCAAAGTGGTCAGATTTATCTCGAACCATGTTTAGATTGAAGTACTCGTCGCGCTAATTCCAAGGGTGCGAACATATCTCCAATCTGAGCCTGTATGGAGATGTTAGAGTGAGTCAAAGTTTTGGTCAATGTTGGGCAGTGGGCCAGGTTTAAGCATCCCACAAATTCGCCATCAACGACAGGGAACCTAGCTCAAAAAAATGGGAAAAATTATGGCCTCTTTAATTTTCCTAGTAACCCATATTTTCATTAAGACCAAAAATGTCCATTTTATTATAAAAATGTAAAAAAAATATTAAAAATAAGGGGTGGCGAGCCATGACCGTAGCCACACCCGTCAGACCATATCATAATAATATAAAAATGATGGGGTAGCAGGCCATGACCCTCGCTGCACCCTCCTCCCACAACCCCAAATATATATTTTACGGTTGATGTGGGTCAGGCAAGACCACATGGAGCAGACCTCGCCCACCATAACCATATGTTATTACCACAAGAGGCAGCATAACAAACAGGACCGGAGGGGGTCGAACCTGCCCGACCCACGTGGTCAGCCCCCGAGCAGCCGATCCCAAAACGTTCAACACCAAATTACATTACAACCCACAATGCACCAACCAACGCCTATTTTAAAATGTGCCCACAAAAATAGGAGAGGCGAGATTTGATCCCTCGACCTCTCATCAATGAATGTCGATGTTTAACCATTACACCATAACCACTTATGTGGTAAAGTCCGCCACCAAAACATATAAAAAACCCAAATTTAATTTGCACAGGGCAGACGAGTGTGGATCAGCAGAGCAGGAGTGTGGAACCATGACCCCACATCAAGGCAGAATCATGTGCGGGCACGATTTTTGAGGTAGAGTATTTTTACAGAGAATATTCCTTGATGCTTGAAAGATTCCACGGGGAGGTAAATTTTTATTTTGTCATAATGATACGAAGTTTATAGTAATTTTAACCAGAATTTTTATTTTGTCAAAATGGCCATCTGAGCAGCATATTTGCAGATTCCATGCAGAACAGAATCTTAGGGAATCTTGAGGGCATCAAAAATATTTCTTGAGGCCCAAAACTTGCTGGAGTCCATTTTCGACAAGCTTTATGTCGATTTTACACCTCTCGAATAGATGAATTCAATGGTGATGTATGTTTCAGAAGCAAAGCTCACTATTTTTCGACCATTTTCCATATTTTAGTGATGGTGTTAGATTCTCAAGCATGGACAATCGATTCTATGCCCCTCAATGCCACGAATTCGATGGTGCAGCCAAATGCAGTAGATGAGCATATGTTTCTTCAACCAAATTTAGGGTTTGAGGTATATGTAGTTTGATCATGTGCCTCTTTTTGTTGTGAGATGTATAATGAGATCTAGATCCCTGCTTTATGCATAGTGCGTGATCATTGTTTTTTCTTTATGTGAGATTATGTCATGTTGATAGGAGGTCCATTATGAGTGAGAGTTCCTGTAGCGGAACGTCTCATGGAGAGACAAGATACTCATGTTGAGGCCAGATCATTTTATGATGGATAACATCATCCATGTGCATGTCCCTATTTCCAGAAGTATATGAAGTGAGCTACCCCATTTTGACATCAGCCTCGGAGACGTAGCCCACAATGGGTGAACTCCATTATCAACGTCTTGTGTTTTTATGTTGCTGATGTTTGTCTTGTTTCCTCTTGATTAAACATGAATATGTGTTATTATATGCTATTTTAAAATTCAATTCTAACAACATCACATAAGTAAAATATCATGGGTAAATCGGGTACCTGACGGACCTGGATCAGTAAGGGTGACCACCTTGTTAGAGATTGTCTTGGTATTCCCAAGATAGTAGAAGTGTGGGCCATAGGCTCACATTATCCTTTTTTGTCAGCTTCTAGAGATCATGCTGGTGAGAAAAAACCCATTAGTGATCATAAGTTTCATGGAAAGGAGGGTAAAGTTAGGTTTCCTTGTTGGTTATGTGAATGGAATAATCTAGTTCACCTTTTCCCTTATATGGATGAAGGATACAAATTGTTGGGAAATATTATTGTTTCTCAACTGTAGCTTTTGATTCGCCACTAGAAGCTGTAATATTCCCAATTAGCCATGAGCTAGTTGGAATATTAATTTTTTTTTTCTTATTTGTTTGATGAATAAGAGGGTATGAAGACCCATAAATCTCCTTAATAGGAAAAAAATCACTCCTAATGTGAAAGGAGGTCATATTAGCAGCTTAATTAAGCACCCTTGTGTGTGAAAAGGGGATGGAGCATGAAGACTGGGTCAACTTTGACCAAATCAACAACACTATTATGGAGGAGTGGACATTTATTAAGGGACAACACAGTTTTGGAGGGAGATCTCATGCATGGAGATAGTTGCTTTAATGAGTGGGCCAAGGGTGAGGAAGCTCACCACTTATATAGGAAGATGATGGTAGCCATAGATCATTATGTTATGTTCTGATATTTTGGATTTTACGGTCTGTTTAGAATTGTTGCTCTCTTCACCTGTTTAGCTAATATTGCAGTGTTGTTTAGCACAGGGTGTTACCGAGCGGGAATACCACCTCTATCCTTGGGGGAATTATAGTTCCCACTTAAGAGGAGTATTTGCACTTAATTTCCACATTCTAGAATGAGGCCAAAGCTTCAATCTTAATGTTCAACGCAGTTATTGTTGAGGTTGTGTTGTGTTGCAGGGCAGAAGTTGTGGAGGTTTTGTAGAGCCATTTTCCAGGCTTGTGTTTCAGTGGAGAGGTATCCTTTCCATTGGGAGATCAACAAGGAGGCTCCTTGGGCGTTATATCATTATTTTGCACCAGGCCAAGCTACCATCATCACCTACAACGTAGTTTCAGTCCATATTTGCATTATTTTGGAGAGCTATTGAAGGGGTGATTTTTGTGCATGAATTGGGGAGTTGGATCTTTAGTGGAGGGATCAGCCTTTCACCTGGAGGATATATTGGATGAGAGCCACATATTGTATATCAACTTCAACCTCATCTTCTAGCTATTTTTCTGTAGTGAATCTTCAACCCTAGGGCTTGAGTTCACCATTTGTATTTTTGGGTGTATTTTTAGAAACCCTTGTGGTTGGCTAGGCAAAGTGATATAGAGCCTTGTTCTTTATGTGTAGCATCTCTATAGGCATATATTGGATATTTTATATCATTTTATCATTTTATATTGTATCTATTTACTTTGTGACTATTTCGTAGCAGTATCTTCGGCATTTTGATATAGTAGAAACACCTCTTTATTGAGGGATTTATCTATTGGAGGCTTGTTAGTTCATGTTCTATAGTTTGTGCACCATTATTTTGTACTATTTTTCTATTGTTATGATAAATTGAAAGGCTCCATATTGGTCTAATGCTTTGATGTGATGTTTACACACTACAAGCAAAAGACCTTCTAGCGAAGGTTATAAAGGAGGTTTTTAGTGTTATAAAATTGGCCAAAATTGTCAAAAAAACATTTTCTACAACATTCGTTTATGGTTACGAAGGTTTTGGTGGAGCTTTTAATGGAAATTCAACACAACTAAAAACAATAGGTGTCTGAAGGTTATTATGGATGTTTTTTTCATCGGTGCACTATTCTGGCTTTAACGCACCGGTGCATACATGTAGAAGGTGCCCTGAGGTGGTCGAAGGAGAATGCCCTAGGCCGTTAAGGTATAAAAATGCACCAGGTGTAGTTTTGGTGATACAATGCACGGGGTCCTTCTAATTGGTTTTGGGATTTGTGCGGTGCCCATAGGTCGTATCAACGCATCGGTGCATAGACTTATAGAAATGCACCAGTGTGCAGTATCACACAAATGCACTGAGATTTATAATTGGTATCGATATTCGTGCGGTGCCCATAGGTCATACAAATGCACCAGTGCGTATAGACACATAAACGCACTGGTGTGTAGTATCACACAACCACACCGAGATTTGTAATTGGTATCAGTATTCGTGCGGTGCCCATAGGTCATACAAATGCACCAGTGCGTATAGACACATAAACGCACCTATGCGCAGCATCACACAAATGCACCGAGATTTATAATTGGTATCGGTATTTGTACAGTGCCCAGAGGTCGTAGAAACGCATCAGTGCGCTTCAGAATACAAACGCACTGGTGTATAGTAATTGACACGCACCAGTTTTCATTTTTTTATTGTTTAGAAACATCGACCTATGACAGTACAATTATTGTGATTTTTTAAAATTCATTATTCATCAAAATCGACACATCTTATAACAATATTCATATTAATTAAATTTTTATTAATGCATTTAAATGTGATGTTTAGATAATTTGTTATATCATATCATAATTATTGTGATTTTTTAAAATTCATTATTCATCAAAAGTCGACACATATATATCTTATAACAACATTCATATGAATTAAATTTTTATTAGTGCATTTGAGTGTGATGTTTGGATTAATTTTTTATATCATATCATCAAATTTCACATCTCTTCATTGTAATATTTAATCATCCATAAATTTGATTAGTAGTGTTATATTTCAAAACAACAATGGAGAATACAATAGAATAAATTAAAACATATTTTATTATATATATATGAAAAAGACAGTCTTTTTCATACAAAATGGGACAGTTATTGGTATCCCTTTGTCTTTCAATTGGGACACTATGTCTATTACATTAAACAAAATGTCTAATTTGAATTGATAATATTTCAAAAACTACAATGCCTTGATGTGATATCCAAACATAGTGATCATCATTATTCGCTTGAACTATTGTCACTGCTAGAGCTACTTCCATGACTTGGGTTATTTTCAGGAATGTTTTGTTCACGGTGTTGATTGTTTTTTTCTTTTTCACCCTCCATCTACAAACATAAAAATAAACTGTAATGAGTGTATATATATTGGTGAGAATAATGAAAATTGCAATATTAGATAATATACATCAATGTAAATAGAAAATAAATGACGTACCATTACAACAATC
The DNA here is from genome assembly GCA_034641835.2 of Pinus albicaulis. Classification (NCBI taxonomy): domain Eukaryota; kingdom Viridiplantae; phylum Streptophyta; class Pinopsida; order Pinales; family Pinaceae; genus Pinus; species Pinus albicaulis. Next base: position 333,504 of record JAXQQM020060418.1, read on the forward strand.
GACTCATAAAATATACATATTCTTTCAAAACCATGTAACATGGCATCTTTCAATATTTCATCTGTTGGCAAAGTTCGATACTTTATTTCCTGCAAGTTTTATACCCCATAAAAACCCATATATTTAATATAAAAGTTTTTTTTGTTCTATTAATTATAGACGGAGCTAAGTAAAACAAGATCGATAGATGCTTGCAAATTCCACAATTAAGTTCTGATATTCCAACATATATTCACAACTCCTATTTAACCCAATTTCAATCAATTCCTCTAATGGTTATTCTTTGTATGTTAGCACCTATTTGAAGACATTCAATGATGATTTTTGTAAAACAACTTAAAAAATACAAAAATTAAATCTAGTTAAGTTGTTATAAGGAAGTAACAATTACTCACAAACTTAGATATCAACCCTTTTCTTCCTTGTCGCCCTATTTTATGTGCTAAATGGGTCCCATTTTCTTTTCTTTTCAGCAAAAAAATACTTGAAAATTAATATTTAATGCTAAATTGTTTATTTATTGTACCTAATGATAGAAAAATTCAATGATTACATATTACATTTGAAGCACTTTGTTGTTGATATCGCTCCTCCTGCGATGCAATTTTGTCCATTTCTTTGACCATCTCCTTGTACACCTTTTTGGACATTCCTACTGGCATATTTTTGATATCAGCTCGTTCATCTTTTGAGATTTTCATAATCTTCTTGAAAATGTAACATGACAATAAACTATTTAATTTTTATATTGATATATTTAAAAATAAATCTAACAAAAGTGATATTTATAAATAATTCTAGACAAACATTTAAAGGAATATTACTTTTTCATTCCTTTTTTTTGTTGTTGTATGTTTTTGCTATTAAAAGTCTGACATGTCTCATTGACCAATTCTCTAGAAACTTTTCCTGTAGTTTAAATAAAATTTGGTTCTTGGAATCATTGGATCGGTTTTTTTATTGTAAGTGGAAAGAACATCTATACATTAGTTCCACTAGATCCTTCAAACTTTTGTAAAAGATTTTCCCCCTTTTGTTAACCTCCAACACCACTCCAGATGAGCCAAGGAGAAATTCATTTTCATTTGCATGTTCTATTTTTTTTCTTTTCTTAGAATAACATTTCTTTTCTGAGTTGTTGGTCCCTGTAGAACATTACACATATGTTAATTAATATACTGTTTGATATATTTTATCTAATAATTTTAATTATATTATTAATGAAAATTAAAAAAAGAAACTCATATTGGATCGATAATATTTTTTCATTCACCTGATTCATCCTTTTGCAATTTTTCCATCAAGATTTTATGCTCTTTTGGTCTTAGATCAGAAATAATATTATCGAGGTTCATCATTTTTTGGCTCTACATGATACACAGTAAACAATACATATTATTTAAACTTACATATAGTTCAAAAATAATATTTTCTGTAATGAATTTACAAAGAACTTGCCTTTTTTTCTTTTCTTGATATGTTATCAGTTTTTTTGTTACTTGATCTCTTGTCAGAAATTTATTTATCAATCTCAAACCTGTACCATATCATTCATTAATATATTTATAAATAAATTGTCAAATTTTCAGGTAAAAAAAAAATCTCAAGAAACCGGTGCGCCATTCATGGTGTACACACTGACGCTGGTGCGTGGGGGTTTTATAAACGCACCGCAAAAATAGTATAATAGACCGTACAGGGCTCTATGTCAACAAGGAGCATTAGGGCATTACATATCAACTTCCACACCGATTAACTACGATAAAATAATAAAAATCGTCCAGTATAAGTTTTTGTAGCATAAACTGGTGCCATATTTTACATATGGTGCACTGATAAAAAAAAAATTGTTTTTTAATTTTTTATCACATTACTTGCACAGTACGATTGTACAATACATAGCACTGATGCGCTAGGTTACGTTGGGCATACCAATGTTTTTAAATTCACACAATGGCCGACATGGATTGGGATTTGACTATGCAAATCGTCCCGTCAGTTGGATGTTTTAGGTCTATATTTAGCAATACAAACCATATAAATCTAAATTGAAAAGCCCTAATTTTGAAATCATAGAAAGAATGAGAAGAAAGGGCAGAAAGAAAAAGAATGTAGGGTTTGTTTCTAAAATGGATATTTTTTGTTTGTGTGAAACAGAACATTTGCGGTGCGCCATAATGAAATAGCGCACCGATGAAATATTTACATATGGCGCACTGAGAAAAATTAAATGAAATTAATTTTTTATCACATTACTTCCGCGGTGCACTGGGATAATAGAGCGCACTGGTGTGCTAAGTTACGTAGGGTGCACCGATGAAAAAAAAATATTTCTTTTTTTTTAAATTTACGCAAGGGCTGACATTGATTGGGATCCGATTATGCAAGTCGTCCCGTGGGTTGGATGTCTTAGGCTTATATTTAGCAATACAAACTCTATAAATATAAATGGAAAATTCCTAATTCTGAAGTCACAAAAAGAGGGAGAAGAAAGGGTAGAAACAAAAGGAATGTAGGGTTTGTTTCTAAAATGGATTTTTTTGTGCGAAACAGCACGTTTGTGGTGTGCCATAATGAAATAGCGCACCAGTGCCATATTTTGCATATGGTGCACTAATAAAAAAATATTTTGTTTTTTAAATTTTTTATCACTGTACTTTTGCGGTGCACTAGGATACACAGGGCGCAACAAGGAAAACAAACTATTTTTTTTAAAAATTCACGCAAGGGCCGACATGGATTGGGATCTGACTATGCAAGTCATCCTATGGGTTGGATGTCTTACGACTATACAAACCCTATAAGTATAAATTGAAAAGCCCTAATTCCGAAATCACAGAAAAAGGGAGAAGAAAGGGCAAAAACAAAAAGAATCTAGGGTTTGTTTCTAAAAATGGATTTTATTTATTTATTTTGTTTCTGAAAACTGCAAAAAAAGTAAAAAAAAAAACTTTTATTTTTTTCTTTTAGTGCATAAAAAAAACTGCAAAAAAAGTTAAAAAAAAAAACAATAAACTTTGATTTTTTTCTTTTACTGCACAAAAAAAAAATTGCAGAAAAAAGTAAAAAAAAGAAATAAACTTTATTCATGAGATCGTTTGAAATTCTATGCTACAGGGTTTGAATCACTAGAGGTTTGAAATTCTGATTGTCTGAATACTTATGTTCGAACGTATTTCCCTGCTCCACAGTGCTCTTGTGCTCTGTTTGCTCCATGTATGTCTCCTGCAAATCTCTGGCTGAAATTTTTTGAAAAAATAGTGAAATAATGAAAAGTGTTTAGTATTTAAAGAAATGTTTTATGAAATTAAATTTTTGAAAATATTTTGCTGCCCATTTTTCAATTTAATTCTTTTTTTTCACTTAAAGAAAACAGAGTTTCACTTTTTTTATTTGTGGTTATTCATCACCAGTGTGTCCCTTAATCGAACCGCACTGCTGTGTCTGTGTATAAAATGACACCGGTGCCCATTACCAAAAATGAACCAGTGCGGTGATCTATACATTAGGCACCGAAATTACTTTTAGGTGTGTGCACCAAAATTTATTGTTGTTTTGCTCAAATGCAGGGAGAAAATATCATAATTATATCGAATGGAAAATTCTTCAAAATCCAGCTTGTTCCATAATATTTCTCAAAGTCCATCATGGAGTTCTCCCTATCCATCTCGAGACGTAATATTTACTTCAGATTTTATTTATATTTTCACTGTCTAATTGAATTTATGTTTTTTATATATGCAGTCAATCATGCACAACTTAATTAAATTTATAATGCATACAAATTTGCAGGTTCATGTAGATTCATCATCGAGTTCAGATGCACAAAATATTCAAACTAATCCAAAACGTCAGAAGTTCTTATCAGGAGCTGCATACCGCAAGGCGCATTGGGTAGATGAAAATGGATAGCCACTTCACCCTGCCCATTGTAAAAATATTGCATCTTCTAGCCACAATCCCGAGACAATGATGGTAATAATTATAATTTTTTGGTATATATATTTATTAATATGTAATTATTTCAATGTCAAACCAATTTATAATCATGCAATATTGTCAATGTGGTAACTAATTGATATCATATATTTTGTACTAATCATGTTCAAATATATATTTTTTAAATTATTAGGATTCTAGTGATGATGAACATCCTACCTACCACCTTTCATTTCACCCCACGACAATGTCAAATCAAGAGGGGACTGAATTAAGAGAAAAAATCAGAGAGGAACGATACCAAGAATGGTTGAATCAACCACCGATTCAATTCTTGCTACGTCCAGATTCACCAATTAGGAATGAATACCACAATAATAGTTCTTTAGAAGATGGAAATGGAGGAAATCAAATAGAGGTTGGTATGGATGATTACTTAAGGGATACGACTGCCATGGAGACAATGTTGTTAGATGTATTCCAAAACGATGATCAACTAGGGGATGATGTTCACATCACTGACACCTTTTTTGAAAGGCTTAGATTTTCTTCCACCACCCCTCTCTTTGGACTTGGCGGTCAGTCAAATTCTACCCAATTGGGGACAACGATGTTACTGTAAAAATTGAATGAAAATTTTGGCTTGTTGAATGCATGTTTCTTAGAACTTTTGAGGTAAGTTACCATAAATTACTCCCTTATATAAATTTGAAACATAATCAGTACACTGCAATGAACATTACAAATGGTAAAGTTTATGAACGTTAATAATTATATCGACATTAATGCACATTTATTAATATATTTTTCCATGATCACCAACTACATGTTATTCAAAGATAAGGTTCTTCTGAGTGATAATGTCTTGCCCGGTAGCTGTGAAGAGGCAAAGAAATTGTTGAAAATGCTGGGTGTCAAGTACATATCATATCATGCATGTCAAAATGAATGTATTCTATATAGAGGAGAATATGCAGACAAAGAGATTTGTCTGAAATGTGGGCATGACAGGTATGATAAATAAAAAAAGAAGGTTAAATCACGTACTGGTCCTCCTTTTAAGATATTGAGGCACATGCCTATAATCCCAAGGATTCAAAGGCTGTTTTGTTGCAAATAATTAGCTATGTTGTAGGGATGGGATGCCTCACATAGAAGTGAGTTTGGATTTATGAAAATCCCAAATAATTCAATAGCCATGAAGCATATAGAGGATACATGGCCCGAAAAATTCAAGGGTGAAGTACGAAGTCTACGACTCAGCATAGCCATGGATGGCGCTAACCCATATTCCCTATAGAACACCAACTATTATGTTTGGCCTGTAGTAGTGATCAATAACAATATCCCCCCATGGTTGTCTGCGAAGAATGAACATCCTATGTTGGCTCTCATAGTCCCTCGTAGAAGACAAGTGAAGAATATGGATGTCTACTTACAACCACTGGTAGATGAATTGAAGGAACTATGGGACATATGTGCTTACATGACACATGGTTATCTAGGATTAGGAGTTTGTTTTGGTAAATTACATGTTTAATTTATTGATTTGTTTATATACGTAACAATATTCTTTCACATATTAGTTATTTAATTCATTGTAATATTTGATCTGATCTTCATGATATCCTTTAACGTGCCATGCATATTAATTAATGTATACAAACATAATCTTGTAGGTATTATAACAAAAGGGTATTTTGGATGTAAATGTTGTGGACCTTCTTTGAAAGATAGATGGTCCAAGGACCTACGAAAGCCAGTGTATTATTGCTCCAGGGTATTCCTACCAAAAGAACACCCTTATAGAAGAGCAACATCCACTTTCAATGGTAAATGAGAGAGAACCCAAAGGCCTCTAATAATGACACCAACTGAATAAATTAGAGCATATGAGAGAGAAAAGGAGAAGGAGTTCATAGAAATGTTCGATTCAAATGGGGAGCCTCTGTTCGATGATCCAGATTTCTTCAACACCTATGTTGAGAAATTTCTCAATGGGATGAAAAGGAAATCTATCTTTTATAACCTCCCATATTGGGATCATCTTAAGATTAACCACTTATTAGATCCCATGCATATATTTAAAAATGTTTCATCTTCTTTATGGAGGCGCATATCATCGAAACAAAGTGACACATTGGTTGTTAGGAAAGATCTTATTACTTCAAAAAATAAAAAGAAACATTGGCCAAGACGATTAGAAAGTACGGGATCAGAGGTAGGCGCTGGTCCCTCTAATTCATGGTTTTTCAAAGAAGGTGATGTCCCATAGATTTTTAAAAAAGATGACATTTCTTTGGCAAAGGAAGTTATAATGGGTGTGAGGGTGTCAACTTCATACAGGTCTTCACTACGGCGCTACTTCACCATGGATGACCATTTGTCGGGGTTGAAATCACATGACCATTTGAATCTTCTAAGAGTACGTATAATGTCAAAAGCATGATTTTATTATTTGTTATATTAAAATTTTTTATCCCATGCGGGGATCATAAAACATAACTAATTTTGTATATTATTGCACGTGTTTATAACTTTGCAATGTTATTATCTTTTGTTCGTGTGTGGGTGTGTGAAAGATGAATTCCCTCAAGACCTAGGATGTGCCATATCTAAATTATCTTCATTTGTACGTTGGATCATGTCAAAGGAGATTCATGTAGCTAGCATTCCACGGTGGCGTCAAAAGATAGTTGATATTGTTTGTATGTTTGAGAAGGAACTGCTGACGAGTTTCATGGACTTACAGGTTCATCTTCCAATCCACCTAGTAGATGAGGTTGAATTAGTTGGGGCGGTTTCTTGTCGTTGGATGTTCTTCTTAGAGAGGTACATGAAGAAATTGAAAGGCTTTATTCGACAAAGGGCAAAACCCGAGGGGTCTATTGAAAAGGGGTAAATATCGCATGAGTATTTCTATTATTCCAGTGAGTACATCAAGTAGATCGACAACAGACCAGGTGCAGTGATTTAGGATGATGGAAGGGATGAAGACAAAGGAGAAGGGGAGTTGCTCCAAGTGAGTGGAAAAAAGCACTTGATAAAGAGTAAACGACTTATAATTTTTCAAATTTACAAAAATTAATTAATATTCATGTTGAAATTCAATATAATATATATTTTGATCTCTATGTACTATATAATGTTGGTTTGATTTCATTAGCGAATGCATAAATTGAAGGAATCAATAAATTCGTTCTTTACATTTCTGAAGCAACACAACCGTGGGTCGCATTATACGAACAAAAGAGGATGAAATGGGATAGTGACAGGAAAGAATTCATATTCTTTAATGGTATAAGTGTGCCTTATCCCGATCATTTAAAATAAAATATGCCAAAAATATGACCCGATAGTTGGGTTGTTGACCAAGTCACAGAGAAATACGGTGCTACTGGTCGTTACCCGCGTGCTAAAAAGGATGCGCTAAACGTAGGGATTGTGTGTAGCAACTCGGTATCAATATTTTTAATTTATATGTAAATTTGAAACTTATAAGACATCTATATTTCATATTTTAACTTTTGGGTTATTATAAGACACATGACACTATGATTTTTTTATCTTTTTTATAATAGGTGCATTTGTTCCCATCTATGTGGGCATATGGACACCATTTTTGCACAGAAAATGCCAAAGATGGAAACATCACACAAGACTGTGGAGTGGAAGTCGAGTTCCATAAATCTAGTCGATCTAGCCACCATGATCAAAACCTAGTATGAGGGAAGTTAGGTTACGTCGGAAAGATACAAGAGATCATTGAAGTGGATTTCTCTTCTTTACAATGTGTTTTTTTAGGTGCAAGTGATGGGACACCTTTGATCAAAATAATGTAAAGGAGGATCACAGTAGTAGGCTGATATGTATCAACTCTAGAAATCTGTGGGATGAAGCTAAGGAGCCCTATGTTTTCCTCCTATGTTTTCCCCAAACATTGCAACCAGGTGTTTTTTTACCCATATGTGTTAGATAGGGATTGGTGGTTCGTATTGACACATGACCCTAGATAAAAACATATGTTTGAGAACAATAGTGTTATCATACCATGCGAGCTGGAAGATAATGAGGGTGATCATGAGAATTGAGAGTGATATGGTACATGTGTTATTTCATCAATATTTATATTTTTTAAGATGGGTTTTTCGAAACATTATAATATGTATTTTGAATTAATTGGTAATTTGCATTGTGTTAATGTTAAAATCAATAATTCCCTTGATAATTAGCAATTATGTTGATCTAAAAAAAAATGGCGTACTGTATAAATTATTATTATTATTATTTTGTATCTAAGGTCATAATAAAATAATGATAATTATAAAGTACATGAATTTATTTTCATTATTTTCTAAACTTTATTATGTTACAATAATTCATATTATTCTAGATTTATTATTTTAAAATTATTTAAAATTTACAAATTTACAAATTGAAATTTTTTAATAAAATCATTTCACATTAATACAATTAAAATTTTGCAAACATTTTACATACAATTACAATTAAAATTACAATTACAATTATAATTTTACAACTTCACATACAATTAAAATTAAAATTACAATTACAATTTTATAATTTTACATACATTTACAATTTTACAATTACAATCAATTCACAGTAATACAATTAAAATTTTACAAATATTTTACATACAATTAGAATTAGAATTAGAATTAGAATTAGAATTTTACAATTTCACGTAAAATTACAATTACAGTTACAATGTTAGAATTTTACATACATACAATTACAATTTTACAAATAAAAAAATTACAATTACAATTACAATTTTACAAATTTACATATATACCATTACAATTACAATTTTAGAATTTTACATACAATTAGAATTACAAATATTACAATTTTACAATATGATGGTCATTTAATATTAAATTAATTAATAAATATCATGTTCATGATAACCATCGTACAAACATCATCTTTGACTAAAAAACACATTCAAAATTTATAACATCATCGTGATCATGATCATCTAACAAAACACAATTAACATTATATATTAACATCATCACAACACAAACATCAAATATACATCTCATGTCAAATAACTCATGCTATCACATACACATCTATCTGCAAGCTACACATTAAATGAACATATCTAACATGACCTAACAATATACACATCATGATGATCACCAACATGTAAATTAAATACAACTGCAACATGAACATAAAATACATGGAACATATATATATATATATATATATATATATATATATATATATATATATATATATATATATATATATATATATATATATATATATATATATATATATATATATATATAACTGAATAATGTTAAAAATATACAAATGTAATATAAATGTCATGGATCAGCTGGTGGTAGTACAACATCAATAGCAGTACTAGTGGAGGCCTGCTTAGTCAATGGTGCAGCCTCGACGGTCGATGGTCCAGCCTGCTCATGATCATGAGTACTGATGGATACTGCAGGCTACTGACTGGACGTGGCCGATGGTCGAGCCTCATCTCCATGATGACTTCTGCTAGATGCTAGTGGTGTTGAGATTAAACAAGATGATGAGCTTAGTGAAAAGAGTCGCCTTCACTAAGTGGGCCTGCAGGCTATTTTTGGCGCAAAGTCTATTTTTAGACTATGTCTATTTTTAGACATGTCGATCATATTCTATGAGTTGCAGGATGCTATTTTTGGATGGTTGGTCAAGTTGGAAAAATAGATGGACTTCTATTTTTAGACATATTGGGAGGAGTCTATTTTTAGACTGCTAGTCTAAATATAGATATGTCGAATATTATTAGCTCTTAATAATATTTGGACTCTAAACATTATCTTATTCTCTTGGAGAACTTCAGTTAAGTGCACGGATATGGCACATCAGCTAACAGAAGGAATTATGCTATTCCTGAGTGTTTACTGGAGCTATTGCATGGAGGACTTTAGCTAGAACTCATGTGACAGAGTTTGGTGGAGTTGGATAAGTAGTTGGTGGAGTTGTATTTAGTTTAACTCAGTTAGACTCAGTTGAGCTAGTTGTATCTAGTCTAACTGATTGATACACTAGTGAGAGTGGAGTGAATTAATTAGTTAATTAATTCACTAAATAATAAATCATTAATCAACTGAAGAATACTTTAGTTAACTATAGTGCATGGCAGTTTCAGTGGAGACCAGTGGAGATTTTGGTGAAAGAGAAAGTGTGACTATCAGTTGTGACTATAGTGATGCATTGATTGCATCCAACACTCAGTGGAGATGCCAATGAGGATTGTGTGAGCAAGGCTGGAGTAATTCAAACTAATTCATAGCCATTCTTTAGCAGGGATTACGTAGTAGAGGCAGGCTAGTAGTTGGCAAAGATCGGTGCATGGATTCGCAAGATCGGGCTTGATTAGTGTGTAGAGATTGTATTGTAATGAGAGCTTGATATGATCAGCTTTGTATGAGGATTGTTACATGATCTCTATGACATATACTATATACAGATAGTTGGGGTTTTCAGCTTCAGGCTTTCCCGTTAAACAACTGTGTTAATGTGTGTGAATTTTTATTGTTTCATGTGTGCATTGCAATCTTGATTTAATTTCCGCAAATGATCAATGGTGGAATAGATTCTATATTTTGCATGAAGTTAAAATAGTGTGAGATCGGGAGAATCTTGGACATATAACACATAAGTTATATAATTTATACATGGTATCAGAGCAGTATTGATCATTGGAGGAGATTGCAATTATTGAAGCGGTTGAGTTTTGTGCTGGTGGAATTTGAATTTGCTGCAGTGTTTTCTTGGTGTCGAAGTTGAGCATTCATTGAATGTCTTTCAACGGATTGCGATTGGAGTATTCCCGTGATGGGAGCTCTAATTATATTTCATGGAAGGACAAGATGGAGGCGGTGATGGATGATAATGGGTTAAAGGATTTAATAGATGTTGATATTCCGAAGCTTGCTTCTAGCGATGCAGCCGCACTTGATGCATGGAAAAACAAGGTAGAAAAGTGTCGAAGGATTTCATTGGAAGGTGTGAAGGACCACATTGTGTCCAGCCTTCACAGTAAATCCACTCCATTCTTAATGTGGAAGGTTTTGACAGATTTTTTCCAAATCATAAGTGACCAGAGGAAGTTGGCGCTTAAAGACAAGCTCAAAAAAATAAAAATGGAGAAAGGCGACAGTATACCAAAATACCTCACAAAGTTTTTCCATTGCAAGGAAGTGTGGGGGTTACTGTTGATGAAGAAGACTTGGTGAGTTTGGCTCTCCTTGGGCTTCCGAAGAGTTGGCATAGCTATGACGACTCTGTCAATGGATGAGAGGAACTGCTAGGATGGGATCAACTTTGGTCGGATCTTGTGTAGGAGGAGATAAGGCGGGGTATTAGGGATGGATCTTCATCGAAGAATGAAGATGAAGAAAATTGCGCTCTAGCTGCCAAAGAAAGGAAAGGGAAGGGGAAGAAAAATCCTTATCAATCCGGTGTGGAAGGCAAGAAGCATGATTTGTTCAAGGTGAAGTGTTTTCACTGTCACCAGCAGGGGCATTTCGCCACTAATTGTCCACAGAAGAAGAAGAATAAGCAGGCTGCTAGATCTACAGCTGGAGAGGCCTTAGCCTCGCAGTTTGAGCTAGAGTTTTCTTTTAACACATGCTTGGTTTTAAGTGTGATGGGATCGGTGTGGTTTCTTGATAGTGGTGCGTCTTTCCATATGACCGGAGACAAAGATTTGTTTAGTGATCTGCAGGAAAAGGATCTTGGAGTGCACATCGAGATGGGCGATGATGGTAGATATAGTGCGACTGGTATCGGGACCATTTCCTTTGAGAGGGAGTCTGATAAACCTTTCATCTTGAAGGATGTCACGCATGTTCCATGATTTAAAAGGAATTTGATCTCCGTGGCGATGTTGGAAGACAAGGGTTATGATGTTGTTTTTAGCGAGGGAAAAGCTTTTCTTCGACATAAAACAACTGGTCAAACTAGGAGGATAGGGATTCGAGTTAAGAATATTTATCAATTGCAGGTAGATGGTTGCACAGCAATGGCAGGCAAAGCAGAAGGAGTGGTGAGCCAGGATGAAGGTAAATTATGGCACAGGAGATTGGGGCATCTTCACCATGGTGCTTTGAAAATTTTGCAGCAGATTTCTACCGGGCTTCCCAAAGGTACACTTGCACAGTTAGATCAGTGCAAGGGATGTAATTTGGGAAAATTTGTGAATACCACTTTTCATGAGAAGGATAGTCACACCTCGATGATCCTTGAGAGAATTCACACAGACGTGTGTGGACCTTTCTCGGTTGCTTCAACAGCAAAGCACAGGTATTATGTAATATTTGTTGATGACTTTTCTCATAAGTGCTGGATCTTCTTCATGTAGAAGAAGAGTGAGACATACTCAAAGTTCTGTGAGTTCAAGGCACTGGTTGAGAAAGAGTCGGGGAAGCAGGTGAAAGATCTAAGGAGCGATAATGGTGGTGAATACATCTCTGGTGAATTCAAAGACTTCTGTAGCAAAGAAGGAATTCGAAGAGAACTCATAGCGCCTCATAACCCACAGCAGAATGGGGTCGCGGAGAGAAATAACAGAACGATCATGGGTGCTGCATGGGCGATGTTGCATGATTAGGGCCTTCCCATACACTTGTGGGTTGAGGCATGCAACACTGCGGTTTATGTGCAGAACCATTGTCCTCATAGAGTACTTGGCATGAGTACACCCAAAGAGGCGTTTTCTGGTAAGAAGCCTGATATTTCTCATTTGAATATTTTTGGCTCACCTATTTACATTCATGTGACAAAGGATGCTAGGAAGAAGCTGGAGCCAACCGCAGAGGTTGGGATATTTGTGGGGTACACAGAAACACCCCACAATTATAGTGTGTATTTTTTAGACAGTCGGATGACTGTCGTGTGATGGGATATCAAATTTCATGAGGAGAAAGCCATGAAGTTGTTGCTTGAGAGGGAGCTACACTTGCATGCAGAGGAGGAGCTACTTGTTCCTAAATATGAGCCTCAAGATGTGGATCAGACACAAGAGGAGGTTCATGGAATGGAAGAAACCACTCATGTAGTGCCAAACATCAGAGGGCAGAAGCGCACTACAGAAGCTGAGCGATTGAATCTTGATGCAGTGCAGAATGTAGGAGTTCCTACATCACAGCGCAGACAGAGACAGTCACCTGACTGATTTACTAGATACATGGATCTGATGAGCAAGTGTATCATGACAGAGCCATCCTCTTTCGAGGAAGATGTGGAGGATCCCGCATGGGTAGATGCCATGGTGGAAGAGTATGATTCGATTGTCAGAAACAGTGCATGGGAGATTTTCCCAAGGCCGGAATGGAAATCAGTGGTAGGTTCGAGATGGATCTACAAAGTGAAGCAAGCGGCTAATGGGAGCGTTGAGAAGTATAAGGCAAGATTTTTTTCCCGAGGCTTCTCACACATTGAGGGGATTGACTATGAAGAAACCTTTGCACCTGTCGCAAGGTATTCTTCCATACGGACCATCCTTGCTCTCTCAACATAGATGGGTTGGCACATTCATCAGATGGATGTGAAGACTACATTCCTCAATAGAATCATTGAGGGGGAGGTGTACATTGAGCAACTTGAAGGATTCGAAATCTTCAACAGCGAGTCGCACGTGTGCATGCTCAAAAGAGCGTTGTATGGGTTGAAACAAGTACCTCGTGCTTGGTACACACAGATAGACAATTATTTCACTGGACTTGGTTTCACCAAGAGTGAGGCGAATCCAAACCTATACCAGATTGTGGTGGAGGGTAAGCTTTTGATAATTGTACTTTATGTAGATGATTTAATACTAACAGGTGATGAATTGTTGATACACTCATGCAAGGCAGAACTTGCAAAGGAGTTCAAGATGAAGGAATTGGGCCTCCTTCATTATTTCCTGGGATTGGAAATTTGGCAGCAGAAAGGTGAAATTTTTGTGTCTCAAGGCAAGTACGCCCAGGAGATACTAGAGAAGTTTCACATGCAAGGCTGCAAGCCTATCGACACTCCTCTTCCTGGTGGTTGGAGGAAAGAGGATGCTACATCGGCAGAGGTAGTGGATGCCACTGTTTATCGACAGTTGGTTGGTTCACTCATGTGTTTAGTCAATACACGACCGAACATATGCTATGCTGTGAACCAGATTTCACAAGCAATGGTTAAGCCTACCAAGCTCTTTTGGAAGGTAGGAAAGCATGTCCTGAGGTATCTCAGGGGCACATCTAGGTATGGATTGTGGTACAGACAGTCAGATGAGGTGAAGCTGCATGGCTTCATGGATGCATATTGGGTAGGAAGCCCAAGGGATAGAAAGAGCACATCTAGAGGGATTTTTAGTATCAGATCTACAACAGTTTCTTGGTATAGTAGGAAACAAAGATCCGTGACACTCAGTTCAGTGGAAGCCAAGTACATGGCAACAGGTTTGGCTGCATGCGAGGCTATATGGATGAGGAAGATCCTGGTTAGCTTGTTCGGTTCTCATTTATATCCCACTGTGATATATTATGATAATCAGAGTTGCATTAAAATCTCGGTTAATCCAGTATTTCATGATAGATCTAAACATATTGACATCCGGTACCATCATATGAGAGATTGTGTGCAGCAGAAGATCATGTTGCTTTCTTACATTCCTACGGAGGATCAGGATGCAGATATTCTGACGAAGGTGCTCACCAGGAGCAAATTCGAATACCATAGAGACAGGATCGGGGTGGAAGATAATCCTTATCTTGTTGAGAGGGAGTGTTGAGATTCAACAAGATGATGAGCTTAGTGAAAAGAGTCACCTTCACTAAGTGGGCCCGTAGGCTATTTTTGGCACAAAGACTATTTTTAGACTATGTCTATTTTTAGACATGTCGATCATATTCTATGAGTTGCAGGATGCTATTTGTGGATGGTTGGTCAAGTTGGAAAAATAGATGGACTTCTATTTTCAGACATATTGGGCAAAATCTATTTTTAGATTGCCAGTCTAAAAATAGATATGTCGAATATTATTAGCTCTTAATAATATTTGGACTACAAACATTATCTTATTCTCTTGGAGCACTTCAGTTAAGTGCACAGATGTGGCAAAAACATGGCCCATCGAAGGAAATTATGCTATTCATGAGGGTTTCACTGAACTATTGAATGGAGGACTCCGGTTAGAACTCATGTGAAAATTTTGACTCAAGTGGCAGAGTTTGGTGGAGTTGGGGAAGTAGTTGGTGGAGTTGTATTTAGTTTAACTCAGTTAGACTCAGTTGAGCTAGTTGTATCTAGTCTAACTGATTGATACACTAGTGAGAGTGGAGTGAATTAATTAGTTAATTAATTCAATAAATAATAACTCATTAATCAACTAAATAATACATCAGTTAACTATAGTGCATGGCAGTTTCAGCGAAGACCAGTGGAGAGATAGGTGAAAGAGAAAGTGTGACTATCAGTTGTGACTATAGTGATGCATTGATTGCATCCAACACTCAGTGGAGATGCCAATGAGGATTGCGTGAGCAAGGCTGGAGTAATTAAAAATCATTCAAAGCCATTCTTCAGTAGGGATTGCGTAGTAGAGGCAAGCTAGCAGGTGGCAAAGATCGGTGCATGGATTTGCAAGATTGGGCTTGATTAGTGTGTAGCGATTGTATTGTTCTGAGAGCTTGATATGATCAGCTTTGTATGAGGATTGTTACATGATCTCTATGAAATATATTATATACCGATAGTTGGGGTTTTCAGCTTCAGGCTTTCCCGTTAAACAAATGTCTTAATGTGTGTGAATTTATATTGTTTCATGTGTGCATTGCAATATTGATTTAATTTCCACAAATGATAAATGGTGGAATAGATTCTGTATTTTGCATGAAGTTAAAATAGTGTGAGATCAGGAGAATCTTGGCCATATAAAACATAAGTTATATAATTTATACAAGTGGAGGCTGCTCATCTGGCGCGGCGCGAGGTGAACGATCATGAGATGATGAGTCACTGCTCGCGGATTGTCGATCACGTGCTGTGTCTCGACCATGCCTATAACGTGCAAAAATCCTCCTCAGCCACGTAACAACTGTCATAGCTCCTATGACATGCCGCATCAAGCTATACATGTCATGTGACATTCCTCTCCACATCTAAAATAGCCTATCATCGGCCTGATGCCCGCCTCAACAATCAATGCACTGAGTTGGTCACCCAACTCCATCCTGTATCTAGCATCAAGTCTACTGCGCCTAGAAAAAGGTGGTACCAGTGCACCAACAAGAGCAGGTCTCTCTGCACCAGCCTCCTGATCATCCTCGACATCTGTCATGCCCTGATCATCATCAGGATCCACACTTGGATCATGTGGTGGTGTCAGCATGTCCTCACCATAGAAAGAGCCAATGTCTGAAGAATATATACAAGTACACAACAATAATTAGGCAATTTCATTACAAAATTTAATAAAAACAAGTTAAAGAACATGCTAGAATAAATTTAAATAAAATAGTAATATTACCTCTATCATCTAGCGGCTCATCAGTTGTGAAGAGGATGTTGGCACACCCTCACCAATCCAAACACGCATAAGGATAGGGGACCATAATGAAGGGATTCTCGTCAACACTTGCTAGCAACTACAGTGCATCAAGCGATATCCTTGCTGGAAACAAAGTCTCGTCCCTCTTGGGCATCATCTGCACCCACATCTGCATACGTGCCTCAAACATCGGCTGACAAGGCTGCCTAACAAAAGTAGGCCTCGTCTCTGGAAACCTCTCAAAAAATAAAAATAAAAAGCTCTGAAGCAAAAGCGAAGTTAACCCTCCCTTGTGCATGAGCATGACATCTATCTAAGGCTATACAGAACTGCCGCAAAATTTTTTTAGACCACCTGACAAGTCGTGGCTCCTGTACTAAAGAATCAAAAAAATATAGAAGCGAGCAACTAATGTATTTCCTATCACTGGTGTTGTGCAAAATGGTCGAAATGATAAGTGAGAGACATTGCACCTCCCCACTACCAAATGCACCAATACGTAACTGACCTCTAGCAACCTGAAACTCTGCAGGAGACAATACATTTGCTCCAATGTATCTCTGGGAGTAAAATAAGTGACTTCCTGCTACACAGTTGACTGGAACCTCTGGGAACAAGGGGAAATCCACCCCTCTCCTCGATAGCCCTGTAATGAAATATATATCCTCCTTAGTGGGCGTGTACCACTGGTCGATACCAACCTGGAAAGCCTGTTGGTGGGCATTCCACCTTCGGATAAGATATCTCAAAAACAAACCATGGCCCTTTATGGAAGTACCCTCCTCATAGAACTTGAGGAGGCCTACCTGCCTTAGGACCCCCTTCGTAGCTGCTATAATAAGGTGAGGGTACGTATCTCTCTCCCTCTCTCGTGC
Source organism: Pinus albicaulis (assembly GCA_034641835.2). Classification (NCBI taxonomy): domain Eukaryota; kingdom Viridiplantae; phylum Streptophyta; class Pinopsida; order Pinales; family Pinaceae; genus Pinus; species Pinus albicaulis. The sequence continues at coordinate 350,880 of JAXQQM020060418.1, forward strand.
CTCCCACAGGTGAACCATGGTATACTGCTCCGCCTGTTGTTGTTGTTCCCCCTCTTCACTCCTTTCACGTCTCTGAATGATTGAATATTAAACAAATTTTTTTTATTAAATGAGACATGTATTTAGAAATATACATATATAATTTTTTTTTTGAAAAAAAATAAAAAAACAGTCGGTGCGCCAAAAACAAAGTCACGCACCGGTCCCGGTGCATCTTTCTATGGAGTGCACTGGTGTTGGTGCACCTAATAATATTGAGTGCACCAGGGGTGATGCTCCAGAAAAATTTGTAGCACACCTTTGACTATGTACGGTGTTAGGAGGGTGGTACGTTGATGAAACTCTATGCCCCAGGGTGTATAGTTAAGTTAGCAGAACGAACTCCTGCTATCATTACATAGTGAAGGGTGCGGTCTTTTACAAGGCCGCACCGTTGACTCAGGGGAAATACAGAAAGTCATGTAATGACAAAAATAGTTGTCCCAAGGCGGCTATTTTAGTCAATGCACCGCGTCGCCGCTATTCCACTAGGTCAACGGTGTGGCTGCGTAACTGACCGCACTGCACTTTTAAAAAAAAATTAAAATAACACGGTGCGCCTTCGGTACCGCCCCAGAATTGGTGCAAATATCATTAACACCGGGTTACCATGCCGAACTGTTGACCCTATCAAAATGCGATATGCGGTGCGCTGACAACATTACCTGCCCCGGGGCGAATAATTCATTCAACGCACCATGTTTCCGCTATTCCACATTGTCAACGGTGCGGCCTAGTAAACGACCGCACCACACTTTTTAATTTTTTTAAAATAACATGGTGCACCTATTGGTACTACCCCAGAACCGGTGCGGGTACCGTTAGCACTGGTTGCGGTGCGCCCTGTAAATTTACAGGCAGCATCGCCAACTGGTGGGAGCCGAACAACTCAAGCGCACTTTGCAACAAATTTTTTTTCTTTTTTCTTTTAAATGGTTAATTTTAACGTTATTTGAAATTCTAATCTTCTAAAAGGCTTAATTATGGAAAAACAAGAAAAACACCTGTACATTTGGTCGTCGAGGAGGCATACTGGCTGTAGAAATTGCAAAATAAAATTTGTCCACCGTTTTGCAAAATTCAAGTTGGAGATTGGTGGGCAATGAACAGTAGTAGTGCGTGCAATGAGTGCAATGGGAGCACCAATGTCAGGGTGGTTCAAAGGATAAATTGCATCAGTGCTTGAGAGCTTTGGAGCACTGACAAAAGTGAAAAATGCAGTTTTTGGCCGTAATTTTTTTTTATTTAACCTTGTTCCAGTGCGCGGGGTTTTATGGGCGCATTGGTGCGTTTGCTTCATTCCACACTGGGCGGTTTCTATTTTTGCACGCTTTTTATAAGGCACCGGTGTGGAATTTTTTTAAAGAATCGATTTGCTACAGTAATAAAACTCACCAGGTGGGTGTGTACGGAGCGCACGGTGTCCGATGTGCCAATGTTTTGTGCGGAATTTTGGCTGTAATTTTTTTTTATTTTACCCTATTCCAGTGCACAGGGTTTTATGGGCGCACCGGTGCGTTTGCTTCATTCCGCACCAGGCGGTTTCTATTTTCGCGCGCTTTTTATGAGGCACCGGTGCGGAAGTGTTGTAAAGAACTGGTGCTATACAGTAATACAACGCACTAGGTGGGTGTGTATGGAGTGCAAGGTGTCTGGTGTGCTAAGTTTTTGTGCACACCGGTGCTTTCTCTTGTTGAACGCACTAGTGCGTTTTACGGTGATAAGCGCACAGGACAAAATACATCCACAAAAACCTCCGCTCGCCAACCTCATCTAGTAACCTCAGTTAGAAATGGATGTCTGGGGAATTTTTATAAGGGGTTCCTCAAAAACATCCACTAGAGGGTCTTTTCCTTGTAGTGACACTACTATTTCCATCATTTTGTTCGATATTCCTGCTTTTCCCATTTGGGAATATTACAGTGGTATTAGAGCATAATATTGGCTTAGCTTATGCATCTTAAGCCAATATGTCATCATAAGAAGGAGATCATCTCACATATATAGAGAAGAGGTATCACATAAGAAACTAGAAGTATGATTATACAGATGATAGAGAAGACAAGGGTAAAACCCCTTTATCAGGAGGAGATGAGGAGAAGGAGTTTCCTAAGCTTCTTCTTCGAACTATGCAAGACATTGCTAGAGAAATAAAGAAGATGAGGATGGATAGACACAAGGAATCCCCTAAAGGGTTTCTACATGGTGAAGGCTCCGACATTTCTCATCACTGGAGTGATCAACCAGTGAAGAAGCAAGCTTCCCAATGCTCTACAATGCCTACATTTTTAGCAGTGGGAAATGGACGTTTTCAAGAACAAGAAACTCTTGAAGACTATTTCATGGAGTATGAGTCTCAATCTCAGAGCTTCATGGATCAATTGAGCTTTCAAGAATTTTTTCAGATCAAGGACAATAGGAAACCCCAGAATCACAATGTAGGTGGAGGATTCATACAGAATCATGATATACACTGGAATATGGGCATACTTTTCTTACCCAACTTTGATGTGTCATATAAATGCACTACCAAATCATGGGTAGAGAAGCTAGACATCTACTTCTAGCTGAACCAAGTATCGGAGAGGGAGGCCATCAAAATAGCAGCACTCCACCTTGATGGTGAAGCACATGATTGGTGGTTTCATGGTATGTCTACATTGGTTCATGCCAATGTGACTACATATTCAGAGTTCATAAGGAGGTTGGTGGAGAGGTTTGATTGGAGAGACCTGGAGGCACCTTTCATGGGGCTAGCAAAGCTCAAACAATCAGGTAATCCAGAAACTTATATTTCTGAATTTCTAAAACTTTATGTTATGGTCCCTAATTTATCTACAACAAGGAGGGTCTATATGTTTATTGATGTCCTAGCAGAACCTCTTCATGGGTTGGTTAAATCTACCAAACCCACTGCCCTTCAAGATTCCATTAAAAGGGCTAAAGATATACAAGATGCCTTGCTAAAGCAAAGGAAACATTTTAGCAAAAGCCTTCTTTTCCATAAAAGGGAAAAGATGAGAAGGCTCCTTTTTCAAAAGAGAGCCAAAGAAAAGTACCTCTTAGTGATGATGTCTAAAGATATTTGAGGAGAAGGAAGATTTTCTTCACATGCCAAGAATCATGGGCACCCGGACATATATGTGCAACAGGAAAGACACACTATATAGAGGTATTCTCAGATAATGAGGAGGAAGAGGAAGAAGAACCAGAAGGGGGTCATAGTGTTGGAATAGCAGGAGATGATCCACAACCACCAGGAGGTGGGAATGGAGCATTTGCTCCAATTGGAGGGGCTCTTGCATCATTGAGAGGGGTACCCAAGTACTTAAACTTGAGGGTTCTAGGTTTCATCTTGGATCATAGTGTTTCAGTTTTGATTGACAGTGGGGCTACCCACAACTTTATTGATGCCCAACTAGTGCAGAGGAGGGAAATACCCACTGATGATTTTGAGGGATTTTCTATTTTGGTGCCAGGACCTAGGACTATTTAGTGCATGCATTATGTTCCATGTTTATCTGTCACCATGGGGACACATACATTGACTGATCACTTCTTTTTGGTTGACATGCTTGACACCAATGTGATATTGGGTGTGCAATGGTTGATTACTTTGGGGAAGGTCACCACAGGTTGGGAGACTTTGCATATGGAATGGGTGGATAGAAAAAGTGGTAAAAATCAGATGATTAGGGGCATGCACACATATCCATCACAAACAGCTTCCACACAGAAAACAAAGATACATTTTCACAGTGGAATCAAGGACCTAACAGTCCCATCTATTATGCACATGACTTTGGCCCATGAGACATTATTGTTTTGTGGAAACCACCTAGGAGGCCACCTGATCAGGAGTTGGTGAGAAATGTCTCACAACATGGTGCACCACTCGTAGATCCAGGAGGAGTGGGTTAATTGGGAGGTCATGGTACAACGCTGAGAGTTTTGGGTAGACTCAAGGAGGAGGGAGACATTCTTCCAACATCATCATTTCACACTCTCACCTCAGATCTTGCACTGAGAAAGGACCAACAGAGGGAGGATAGGAGCCTTCTAGTATGTGACTTTGGCATAGGCGATGTCAAAGAAGGGAGCAGCCACATGACAGATGCTTTATATGATAGATCATCGGCACTGTCACTTTGGAGGATAGATCCATATTGGAAATCCCAACTGTTGGTGGATTATTCCAAGGATATTTTTACTTGCATGATACTTGATGACCAGCTACAAGAGGAGGGATATTCAATCAAAGATGAGGTCATATACTATCATGGTAGGATCTTCTTATCTATAGCATCCAAGCTCAAGGAGAAGTTACTACAGGCATCACATGAAGACTTTCTCTTCAGCCATACTTATTCCATGAGAGCATACCATACTATCATGGAGGGATATACTTGGGAAGGTTTTGAAGAGGAGATATATTAGCATTTGAGGAGATGCATGCATCATGTGGAGATGGAGGAGATATATAACTCTTTGATGGATTTATCACAACCACCTCTTTCCTCTATGGGAATGAGAGGGGATCTATCTATGAGCCACTTCATTGGTATGAGCAGGGTTTATGGTAAGGATCATGTTTATATGCATAATGATTTACTTGATGATTATTTGCATTCCTTTACCATATATGTGTAGGCCATTGCTCCAAGTGGGATAATTCTTCCTAATAAAATTCATGGTCAACTTTGGGCCATAAACAATGTGGATCATGGCCACTCCATATGAGGATATAGGGAGATGATTTACCATTCAGGGTGCACTCCAAAGGCACCAAAAATTTCTCACCTTCTCAAAACATGTGAGAATAATATGGCAACAAGTAAGTGGTGGGGAAACCACTTACCATATCATTATCTGAGGTAGTCAAGAGATATATTGCGCTGGTTCCACATGTGGGACTATGAGCCACCTCCATTATTGCATATGGTTGTTTATGTATCATTGGTTTTGATCACATACATTGATGATGTCCTCATTATTTTTATGGGAATGATTGGAGGAAGCATGGAAGGATTTGATGTGCCCTTTGGGAGATAGATTCTCCATGTTTCTTATGCTACATGTTTTAGGGAGAACATTGGGCAAACCATGATTGCTTCATTGGGTCTTTTTCTTCCATGTGGGATGAGTCATTTACATCTCATGAGTACTTGGGAGGAGCATTTCATGGATGGATTGATTGGGAGACACTTGGCTTATGAGGAGAGGTTATCACATGGAGGTGTCACCGAGGAAGGAGGAAAAGAGTTACATCACTCACCTTTATAGTTGCTTGAGGACAAGAAACATTTGGGCGAGGAGGATTGCAATATTTCCAATGAGCCATGAGCTAGTTGCAATATTAATTTTTGTTTTTTCTTCTTTGTTTGATGAATAAGAGGGTATGGAGACCCATTAATCTCCTTAATATGAATAAAATCACTCCTAATGTGAAAGGAGGTTATCTTAGCAGCTTAATTAAGCACCCTTTTGTGCGAAAATTGGCTGGAGCATGAAGACTAGGTCAACTTTGACCAAATCAACATCACTGTTATGGAGAAGTGGACATTTATTGAGGGACAATGCAGTTTTGGAGGGAGATCTCATGCATGGATATAATGGCTTTAATGAGTGGGGCCAAGGGTGAGGAATCTCACGACTTATATAATGAAGAGGATGGCAGTCATAGATCATTATGTTATGTTTTGATATTTTGGATTTTATGGTATATTTAGACTTGTTTCTCTCTTCATCTATTTAGCTAAGATTGCAGTGTTGTTTAGCACGGGGTGTTCCCGAGTGGGAATCTCGCCTATATCCTTGGGGGACTTCTAGTGCCTACTCATGAGGAGTAATTTCACTTCATTTCCACATTCTAACATCGGGCCAAAGATTCAGTCTTAATGTACAACAGAGTTCCTGTTGAGGTTGTGTTGTGTTGCAGGGCAGAAGTTGTGGAGGGTTTGTAGAGCCATTTGACGGGCTTGTGTTTCAGTGGGGAGTTAGCCTTTCCATTGGGAGATCATCAAGAAGGCTCCTTGGGAATTATATCATTATTTGGCACCAGTTCAAGCTACCACCATCACCTACAACGCAGTTCGAGTCCATATCTGCATTATTTTGGAGAGTTGTTGCAAGGGTGATTTATGTGCATGAATTGGGGAGTTGGTTCTTCAATGGAGGGATCAACCTTTCACCTGGAGGAATTTATTGGAGGAGAGCCACATATTTTATATCAGCTTTAACCTCATCTTCAAGCTATTTTTCTACAGTGGATCTTCAGCCCTAGGGCTTGGGTTCACCATTTGTATTTTTGGGTGTATTACTAGAAACCTTTGGGGTTGGCTAGGAAAAGTGATATAGAGCCTTGTTCTTTATGTGTAGCATCTCTATAGGCATATATCAGATATTTTATATCATTTTTTTTTCTTTTTTTGTATCTATGTCATTTTTTATTGCGTTGTAGCAATATCTTGTGCATTTTGAAATAGTAGCAACACCTCTTTCTTGAGGGATTTATCTATTGGAGACTTATTAGTTCATGTTATATAGTTTCTATCCCATTATTTTGTACTATTTTGATGATGTTATGATAAATGGGAAGGCTCCATATTGATCTCATTCTTTGATGTGATTTTTACACTGCTATTTCCAGCATTTTGTTCTATATTCCTACTTTTCCCATTTGGGAATATTGCAAAAGCTTTCCCCTAATCCTCCATTAGTTGATGAAGCGATTGATAAGAATCTAAATCTAGTTGATCCCACTCTCTCTGAACGTGAATCCCATGATTCCATCCCCAACCAACCATCAATTGAGAAAATGGTTGACTCGATTCCACATTCAGTTTATCGTACATTTCCCGTAGAGATTGAAGTTCATACCGCTCAGGTTCTTCTCATTTCTTCATATTCCAATGAACTTAGGGAAAATCCTCCATGGGGGTGGTTCTTTCAATCCCATGACACCCCCTCCAAGTAGTATGGTCACTTCCTTTGATTGGATTTAAGTGGAAGGATGTCGTCTTCCTCCTTACGTTCCCTTCCAGATCATAGTACATGCTTATAATATGGTTTTATCTAACACAATTATAGACGAAGATGTGTTTATTAGTATTATGTCCTCAACTACCTGAAAATATTTAGGTTCTCTGCAACTTGTGCCCATTACCTAGAATATTTTTTCTTTTAACTGAGAGGAGTGAGTCAACTGTTAGGATCCATCCTCAATATACTATTACTTTGGGAGGCAGTATTTTATATATCAGTGTGATGGTAGTCCAAGGCCCTTTTGATTCTAATTTACTCCTTGTTTGTGACTATGTTTATGACATGGGAGCTCTTGTCTCTTAACTCTTTCATAATTCATTTCCCGCATGAAGGAAGAATCATGACCATTGACCAACTTTCATTCATTGGTCCTAATTTGATTCCCAGAAAACCAACTTCCCTAAATGGTCCTTATATGCAAGTGGTATCTCCCCCACCATAGATTAATTATGCAGCAACCTATTCCACGCCCGTGTCTAGTGATGATCTAGTTGGTGATGTAGTGCATCATGTATTGGGAGAATTGGCACCTGTTATTTCCATTAGATCCTTTGATATGTATCCCTTACAGAATATTCTTCTCCCATCTGATGAGATATTTTTGGAAGCCATGGTCTCTAGGGAGCCATGATCAATATAACTAGAGATCCTAGAGAAAAATTCCTTTTGTTGTGTCAAGCTTGTTAAAAAATGAAACAAGGTCCATGAGCATATTTATTTTCTTGTGTCAATATCATTAAAAAATGAAACAGATCCTCGTCTAATTCGAGTCTTTTATTATATCTCGTAAATTCCTAGTCGATTCTTTCACTTGATATCATAAATAAACCTTTATTCGATCTGCATATTATCAACTGGTAGTCTACTTAGGTGAATGAAATGAAGTTTGGGGGACATGTGCCTAGAATTGAGTCTTTATGCTGGGGGCATGCAAACTTATTTCTAGAAATTTTTTTCATGTTTAAAGCTTGTGTAAAAATGAAATCAATTTCAAGCATAGTTTCCCATGTTTCAAGGTTGTGTAAAAATGAAACCATTATCATCCTATCCCACGTGATTTCCATTTTTTTCAGCCTATATATTCCATATGAACCTTTATTTTCTCATTCCATTGTCACCATATGTTTAGTTGATTGCTTTATTTCACTTGGTTTTAACCCTTTCTTGACGACCCAATGTGATGAGTGGTATTATTAGCCAACCTCTTGACCTTTGCGTGTTTTAACAAGTTCCATGATGACGAGAAATAGTTTCTACCCTTTATACCACTAGTTTATCCAGGAGGACTTCTCTTTCCTCTCCTTTTAGACTCCCTAACATGAAAATAATGTCGATCACTTGTATTTTCGAAGTCGTTAAAGTAAATGAAATGAAGTATACCCAACATAAGTTTAACCCTTTTTCAGAATGGGATATACTATTTAAGAAAAATGAATACCTTAGTTGAACATGGCTAATATATTCTCCTGGGTATTGCTTTCTACCTTTTCAGACTCAATTGACTATTTACGAAAAGGAACCTTTGGAGTTTTCTTTTTCACCTCTTTTTCAAACTCTCTAAACATGAAAACGAAGCCAAGTTATGTCTTCGTTGGACTCGTAAAAATATTAAAAAATGATGGACTTATCGAAAATGACGATAAAAAACCACTCCTTCTCAGTGTTCGTTAAAAATACTTAGAGGGTTTCATCCAAAGGATGAAATTATAGATCAAGAATATGTTATCCTCCTCAATTTTGTTAAAACATAAAGAGGTACTGACCATAAATGGTTGGGAAATTGCGAAAATAGGGCACTCTACCTATTAATAGCATTGAGTCACTCTTGAACATGGAACTTCCACTTCATCTTCATGGTTGTTTGGTTGGGAAATTTGCTTGTATTTTTGGTTCATCACACCATATCAAAACCTCCATAATTTTTTTTGGGTCAGTGCTTCCAACTCCACTTCGTGTCATTGATATGTTCAAGAGAATTCATTTAGTTGGTATCTCCTACAACACTCCTAATCCTTCATTCATTTCTTTCGTTCCTGAACCAGTTCCACATCAACATCATTCAGTCTCAAATATTGATACCTGTTTCATGTCATTAATTAGGGATACATCAATGACCTCTTGCGATGGGTCACTTCCTGTTAACATCAACTCATCATCCAGGAAGTTTACTTAGAAACTCCCTTTGGTACCTTGGGGCTTGCATACATTAATGGAAATTTTCCTTGCTCTTGGTGATAGGTCTTCGTAATTGGTCTTCGACCGAAAAATTATGTGTGGTATTCGAATTCAACTCATTCATTAACACCATGTGGATTTTATTGCAGTACCTTGAGAACCATTAATATCACCGATGGTTTCTCTCGTGTCTATTAACAACTTACATCATTGGCCGGTAATCATATGGTGTTCACCATGTTCGAGTCCAACTCATTTATTCGCATGGTTAGACTTGTACATTGCATGATCGAGTGAACACGATAGAATACCTTAGATATAGTTCCATCCATCTGGGATACGCTTTTAGGATTAACGCAATATTACAAAGCACGATGGCTATGATAATACATACAATCATCCAATCATGGGTCAAATCTCTATCATCAATGGGCGTGACTTCTTAATCATTGTACATGTAATGTTAGCTTATGTGCTGAGCATGGGTATGCCTCCCTCAACAAATATATCATGATGAAAATGTAGTGTAACAACTGATGGTTTCAACAAGTTGTTCTTGATCCAGATGTGTCACAAGGTAAAGAACTTCAGTCATCAACTGCCATTCTCGACTTTTTGTTGTAGGGGGGAATCTATTATAGGCCATTTTATCACATATGGTAAATAGACCTACAAACCAAATCAATCCACATCCACAAAAATGTTTTCATCATCCCTACACAAATCCCTAAGCATGAACTTTCCAAAAATTCCAAGTTTCTGGTATTAATTTCTCAAAATCAATGTTTTAACCCCAATGCACCCTTTTATTTTTAGCTAATTTCATTCAGTTTTGGTTTCACCTTTCTATACCAACGTTGATGAGAGTTGGTTGCTTCCTTTTGCATGTGTGTTGATTCTAGAAATTCAGGAAAATTAAAAATATTTCCAAAGCTTCCTCTTCCAAAACCTTCTAAGGGTTGTTTGAACCATTTACCATGGATAAGGAGCTCGAGTCATATATGATCCTACCTTGGAGACTTCTCCTCTTATTCCTTGAGCTCATCCTCCCATCATAAGTGGATCTCAAGCTCATTATGGTAAATCCTAAACTACCATCCCTCTACTATAAATTTACTGGCATTATTAGCATCAGGGTTAGATTTTGGGGACTAATCACGTCGTCATCCTACTGACTTGAATCTAAAGGAGTCATCATATTCATGCATTATGGTGATAGTGAGGTGTGATCTGTGATAAGGAAGGGTAATTCAACTTGGGGAGATATCTACAATGTCAACTATGATTCTTAGTTGTAAATTCTCTCCTATTTCTATTAATACAAAGAGTATCTTGTTTTCCTATATGTTTTGTGTTACATTTACATCAATGTATTTCAATGGCTTTCTGATTCATTGGATAAAGTAATTGAATTATGCTACTTAGATGTTGTGGATCCTTGGCTTATTTTAGTTGTATGTGTAGGTTCTAATTATATCACTCAGAGTTATGATTGGAGCTTACAAGAAAGGAGGAAAGTAAAGCTTGCGACAGATTCCAAGTAGGCTTCTTTCCCATTCTTCAAGTTCTCTAAGGAAAAATCTATATTGTTTTCCTTTTGTTGTTCTAGACCAGTCCGCTAGGTTTAGGGAAATTACTTTTGTCCGAAATCATAAATTTTTCATTTTTTATGTGGAATTTACGATTACAGAAAAAGGTGAATTATCTAGAGCTAATGGACTAGTATAGAAAAAAAAAAGATAAACAATTTATTATTTTCCTTAAAGAAGTTAGATAATGGGGAGGATGCCTACCTCGAATCTATAGCAATCTTCTCATTCCTCCTTGATTGTAAGCTCCAATTGTAGCTCCAAGTGCTATAATTAGAACCTACGCACATGACTACAACAAACAAGTGTCATAATATATCATCTCTATTCAATGAATCAGCAAGGTATTGAAATATATGATTTCAAACGTAATACATCACATATAGGAAAAAAAAAAAATATTTCTATTAATAGAAATAGAAAATAGTTTACAACTTGTTGACAGTGCTGGAAATATGTCAACCAAGGGGTCTCCCTAATGTGAAGTCCCAATTATACCTCACACCATTTGGAATAGGATCCACATCTAGAGTATTGACCTGGTTTCCATGTATTCTTACAAATTTTCATTGGCTCTAACTATCGCCAAGAGAGAGGAGTGAAAATGTGCCTTCGAAAAACAAGGGGGTGTGTCTTGAGAGTGTTCAGTCATATGTATGTCAAAGTTTTTTTACTACGGAATGGGAAGAGAAGTGAGCCTCTAAGAGAGAGGTAATAGTACCTCCATAGTAGAGACTCACATAAACAAGAAGAATTCATTAAACATCTAGTGGAATAGTTCACAAATATTTGACTGTCATTGCAACCAATACAACAAGAGAGATATGTCTAATATCGAACAGAATAGTAAATGAAAATATGACAAAAATAATAACCATTACAACACATTCTCAATATGATAAGTACCTAAATAACCAAAATAGTTTAACTAATTTAACACAGATGAAAGAAAACATAAATTACAAACATTCACAGAACAATCTTAAAAATATTCATAAATCATGAATGAAGAATGTGATGGCCATAAGGCTTTTGATATTAAGTAAAATTTCAAGACACCTGATACAATGAACATCTATAGCTCCAATAGTGGAGCATTGGAGACACTCCTTGCTCCTCAAAAGAAATATTTTGTCTCTTTAATGCCTTGCGGGAGGATCCAAGCTGGAAAAGTCTTTCTCTCATACAATGAGGGTGTATATATAACCAATGAGGTGATGCTTCACCTTCCTTGTGACTCTTTGACTACCCTCGTTATTTTTTCACTTCCTACAACTCTTCAACATTTACATGACTCTTCATGATTTGAATGTGTCCTTTGGACTTCTACTTTACAATAAATTTTTAATAGATAATTACATAATACACAGTAATTATGTGGCCCTATGTTGACTCGTGACTGGACATGATATGACACTAATATCATGGAATGAATGATGATGTGGCAGTTCCAAGATATCCTTTTTGTTGCTTCTTTATTTCCGTGTTCAATAATAGGTGTATCCAATGCTTCATATTCATGAGAGATATGTTTTGTTCTTCATATATACCCTCCAAAGGGTTGTGAATCAGATGGATTATTCATGTGGTACTGATCTTTGGTATTTTATTGCAATACAATGTTCCTTCATCTTTTGTCTAATAATCATATTTTCTTTTCAATTCCATATGTGTCTTCTAGCATGTCCTCCTTCTCCATATCCTTCTTCATCATTTTTTCGTAACATGATAGAGTTCCTACATTTGCAATCCACTGATAACAAGGCAAAATTAGTCTGATAAAACCCTATCTAAGATGTTGTATAATGATCCACTAATTAAGATGGAACCGGGTTGAGGGTTGAAGGAGAGGCTTAGTGACTGTGCAATTGCACAACATAGGAAGTTAAGGGAAAGGATTGACCATTGAGACTGTGTAATGTGCAGTTCAGGATTGGACAGAGAAAAAAGGATTGCATAGTGGGGGAGATAAGGGAGCTAGGCTTAGGGCTTGAACACGTATTTTTCCCATTGTATTGTTTTGGAATATAGAGGAGATAGAGTCATTGGGTTGTTCAAGAGCTCAGGTTTGAGGGTTGAGCCTTGAGCCTATGAAATGCGTATTTCAGGTTGGGTTGTGCAGGAAGATTGCGCAATTTTGACGCTAAGTGAGTTAGAACGCAGAATTATCAATTGTTTCAGTCAACTGCATAGCTCTGGGAGGTAGAGCATACCAATTGATTACATATTTGTGCAGGTCAAGAGCTCAAATTTTGGGCTTGAGCTCATAGACTACACAATACAAATTTGGGGCCAGGTTGGAGCGCTGGATTGTGCAATTCTGAGGGCATAGGTATGGGCTTGAGCACTAAAATTGTGTAGTGCAGAGTCTTGGGATGTAGGAACTGTGCATTGCGCAGTGCCAAGGGACAAGGTTGAAGCTTGAGGGTTGGAATTGTATGCATAGTAGAAGAAGGTCAGATGAGGTTAGGTTGCAGGGAAGTTTCCGAAGAATGGCTAAGTGTGGGATCAATGAGATTGATGTGAATAATGATATGACTTTATTGTGATAACATATTTAGAACACTTCATGTTATAACAAAAAAAATCATCCAGAACATGTTAATAACATATTTCCCTAAATGTGACAACTTCGCGATGACTTTTCGACAAGTGCGACACTATAGATACACTTTGCAAAGACCGCGACGACACTTGTGCGACAATTCTTAAAAGTTTGTGAATGAGTACAACAGGCATTTAAATGGTAAGATAAACTCATTTTCACGAAGATAAAACATTGAAACCACCAAAATGAGGTTATACACATTGTGTGACATGCGTAAATATGAAATTTACTATATGAAGAGAAAAGGGAGAGTGACACTTGCAATATGCAGACGATATTGAAAGCGACATGTGCCATAACAAAGATAACATGAAAAAACACTAATTAAATCGAAAGAAAGCAAGAGAAATAGTTGAAAACATGAAAATGACACTCGTAAAAATGAAGGTGCTCAAAAGCGATAATTTGAAAAACTCACCAAATTAGAAGTACAAATGCAACCAAAAGTGAGGCACTGTTAATGGCATTGCACATTGAATGTCAACATGGGTTGAACATTTCACAAACACTTTCTTGATGATTGTGCTTATGCTTGTTCAAGTTTTGATTGAAGAGTGCATTCATGAACTCGTTGAAAACTAAGCATGTGTGAGAAAGTGACTTTGATTGATCAAGAAGTGACCATAGAATGACCGATCACAAGATCCACAATAGACTCCAAAATCCAAGTATAGGAAATTTTTTTGATGGTGTTTATCGCATCGACAAAACTTGGTAACACACTAGTAGAAATCCAAATTTTTTGCATTAGTTAATTCTTTCATGCAATGTCTAGTCCTTCAGGAAGTATTGATTCATCATTCATATTAGCATGGATTCACTATTCACATTGTGCATAAACATATTCCCCTTCATTCCTTGACTTCGTTAAACACAAACATAAGATCAACGATCACACAATATTTCGAATCAGGATAAGGTAATGAAGTTCGGGATATTTATATTTTTCAGAGTATATTTTTTCATCCCCGATGTTGCTCTGCTGCCAGTAGGCATGGGCAGTGCCTTGACAAAGTCAATTCAGGAACAAAAACATTTCTCCACTACCAGCAAGCCTGGACAGTACCCCGACGGAGTTTCTTGCTTCACCTCTCTCCGCAAGAAGCCCTTCTCTTCTTTCACATTTATTTATTTATTTTATATAGAATTGTGCATCAACACTTATTTATTTCATGGGCAGAAGAGGGATCCTAACTTATTGAGAGTTGAAGAGGTTTTCCCTTCAGAGAAGCATATATAAGACTTCTGATATTGGTTTCCTCGGTTATATTTTCCCCTTGTCCTTCTCTACTTCATTGGATCATCGTGAAAACAATGAAACATAAAAAATCGAGTGTAGGGATGAGGTTTCCACAATATACATGGAGATCATGTTTCAACACAAGGTTTTCTTAACATAAGCACCATATTTTATGTCAGAACATCATCGAGAAAAATATGTAACCAACAAAAGGAAGAAGGACAGAGAGTTAGCCAAATTTTAGAGTGTCAAAAAATACTTTTCTATTTTTCCACATTCCCTTTTGGGCCAATAGAGCATCTTCATGCAAGTTATTACAAAACAACACAAAAAAAGGAAGAAAAACCAGAAGAAAAAATGGAAGGAGACTAAACAAAAATAAGTGAGCTCATACGATGAAGAACTTGAAGGTCATGGAGTATATTCATTGCATGTAGATGCATTGTAAACAAGAGATAAAAATTGATAGTGGGACATAGAGGAAGTTTCTATAAGAGAATTTTATTCAACCAAAACAGATTCCAGATCTAAACCTTTGAAATGAAAATTTTCATGAGAAACTGAAAGATCAACTGGTGCACTTTGGAATTCATCATCACATACATCAATAGAATTATGATCATCGGAATGATTATTTCCCAATCCTATGGATATAAAAAAAATAATTTCATTTGATTAATTACCGAGATTAACAGATTCAATATCAACCAATAATGGGGAGACACCATATTCACACAGAGGATTTTGAAAAAGAGAAGAAAGATTGAATTAATATTCACCTTCCTTCTCCTCTACCTGTATCATGTGACTATCTTGAACCCGATCATAATTTTAGCCAACAACTTGAAAACTAGGAGAGTGAAAAAAACTACTTGATGGAGCGAATTGATCAAGCGGATCACGGTACAAAGAGGCACGTCATGTAGATGATAGAGGATGAAAAAAATCTGAATCAGATTCAAGACTAGAGTTATGAGTGTTAATACCATCTTGAGAAATACAAAAATTGGTTTTCAACGTAGGCTTCATGAGCCATTCCATTATTTCCTCTATTTGATTTGAATCATGAAAAGTGGAAGGAGGATGAGAAAATGGTTTAGGGATTTGATGTGGAAATTTCCCAACTTATTGATCATCAGAAGGAGGCACCCGCATCAAAACTGAAAAATGATGAGGACAAGGAAGAAAAGGAATAACAGGTTCTTCCTCTAAAATTACAGGTCTCTCTTGGTTTACAAGAGGTGGGGATGAAGAAACAACAGGTGGTCTGGATTCACCGTGCAAAGAGATAAGAACCAAGCGCTCAAAATATTGTTTCAATAAATCCCAATCCATATATTCTTCAAGAAATTCATAAAAAAAGGTGAATGAATCAATCAAAAAAATACTCAACTAATTCATTATGCTTCATTTTTAAGTGATTGATTCTTTTACAAAAATCTCGGTAATCATACCTATTAAAGGCTTGATGAAGCTCCCCAAGGAAATGATGAAAAGAATGGGTGGAAGTAGGTGGAAAGGTATGGCACCATCGATTAACATGACCTTTAAGGGTGAGGAAGAAAATCACACAAGAAAAATCTTCATCATCGATTTTGTAAGATTCCAAAAATTTAAGAAAATAAAAAATGTCCTTGGTTATGGACGCTCCATCATCACCATCAAACTTTAAGTGAGACAAGTGATAGAGAGGCTCATCATGGATTCAAAATTGACAAATGGATAAATTTGAGAAACACTCCAGGAGTAATATTTGAGGATGATCCAACTTAGATAATAGGTTCAAAATAGACTAAACAGGCACATCTTGTCCTCTGGCCCTCCTTCTAGCACCATTGTTAATGGTGTTGGAAATCCGTCAACCAAGGGGTCTCCCTGATTTTGAGTCCCAATTAGACCTCAAACCATTTAGAATAGGAGCCCCATGTTGGGTATTGTCCCGGTTTCCATGTATTCTTACAAATTTTTCTTGGTTCTAACTTTCAACAAGAGAGAGGAGTGAAAATATGCCTTTGAAAAGAAAGGGGGTATGCCTGGTGAGTGTTCGTTCGTATGTGTGTCAAATTCATTTTACTATAGATTGGGAAGAGAAGTGAGCCTCTAAGAGAGAGGTAATAGTACCACCCTAGAAGAGACACACACAAACAATAAGACTCCATTCAACATCCAACATAATAGTCCACAAATATGTGATGAACATTACAACCAATACAAAAATAAATATTTGTCTAATATATAGCAAAATAATCCATGAGAATATGACAATGATAATAACCATTACAACACATTATCAATATGATAAGTAAAAAAATAACCTAAATAGTAAAGAATTTAACACAGATGCAATAAAACATGAATTACAAACATTCACAAATCAATCTTACAAATATTCATAATCCATGTATGAAGAACGTGTTGGACATAAGGTTTCTGACATTAAGTAAACATTACAAGACACATGATACAATGAAAACCACAAGCTCCAATAGTGGAGCATCCGAGCCACTCCTTGCTCCTCAAAATAACTAGTTGGTCTCTCTAATGCCTTCCAGGAAGAGCCAAGGTAGAAAATTCCTTTACTCATACAATGAGGATGTATATATAACCAATGAGGTGATGCTTCACCTTCCTTGTGACTCTTTTACTACCCTCGTGACTATTTGACTTCCTACAAATTTTCAACTTTTACATGACTCTTCATGTTCTGAATGTGTCCTTTGGACTTCCACTTTACAATACATTTTGAATAGATAATTACAATTCACAATAATGACTTTGCATATGATGACTCATGACTAGACATGACATGACACTGACAACATGGATTTCATGATGATGTGGCAGTGCCAAGCTGTCCATTTTGTTGCTTATTTATTTAATTCTTCAATAAGAGCTGTATCCAATGCTTAATATTCATGACTTATATTCTTTGTTCTTCATATCTACCCTCCAAACAGTTGTGAATCACATGGAGTCTTCATGTGATTGTGATCTTTGGTATTATTCTATAATACAATGTTCCTTCATCTTCTTTTATAATAATCATCTTGTCTTTTCAAATCCATATGTGTCTTCTAGCATTTCCTACTTCTCCATATCCTTCTTCTTCATTTTTCTATAGCATGATAGAGTTTCTTCAATGGAAATACAATCATGAAAAGACGATATTAGTCCAATAAACCCCTGTCTAAGATGACACATGATGATCCACTAACTAAGCCACACCCAGGTGGAAGGCTGAGGGAGAGGCTCAGTGACTACGCAATTGTGCAGCTCAAGAAGTCAAGGGTCAAGCTTGGGCCTTGAGACTGCGCAATGTGCAGTTCAGGTTTGGAATGAGAAAAAATATTGCGCAGTCAGGGAGCTTAGGAAGCCAGGTTGAGGGATTGAACACTGATTTTTACCATTGCGCATTTTTGGAAGACAAAGGAGCCTAGATAATTGTGAAATTGCATATGTCAAGAGATTAGGGCTGAGGCTTGAGCCTTGCGACTGCACAATGTGCAATTTAGGTTGGGTTGTGCAGGAAGATTGCATAGTTTTGATGCTCGGCGAGTCAGAATATAGGGTTTTTAATTGTTTCCGTAAATTACGCAGTTCTGGGTAGATAAGACTTGTTGATTACGCTGTTAAAAAGATCATGGTTCGGGTTTGAACTCAAATATTGCATAACACACAGTTGGGGCTAGGCTAGAGGTCTAGATTACACAATTCTGGGGGCCAAGGTCTAGGCTTGGGCACTGGAACTACGTAGTGTATTATATTACGATGTAGGAACTGCGTTTTGAATAGTGTCAAAGGAAATAGTTGTAGCAATAGTGATAGTAAAAATCATGAAAATGACACTCGTGAAAATGAAGTTGTGCAAAAGCGACAATTTGAAAAACTCACCAAAATAGAAGTACAAACAAAACCAAAAGTTAGGGACTGTCAATGGCAGCACACTCTAAATGTCGACATGGGTTGAACATTGCACAAACATTACCTTGACGAGTTGTTCTTATGCTTTTTCAATATTATATGTAATAATTCATTCATGAACTCATTGAAAACTGAGCATGTGTGAGCAAGTGATTTCAATCGATCAAGAAATGACCACAGAATGACCAATCACAAGATCCACAGTAGTCTCCAAAATCCAAGCATAGGAAAAATTTTGGAGGTTGTTTTTCGCAGTGACAACATAACCATAAATAGTAGCTAATCTTGTAGAAGTCTCCCCAAGTTTACTTGTCCTTCCTTGCCACAAAACACACCTCAATATCACCCTAACGCATGAAGATGATGACTCCTTTAGATTCAAGGAAACAACATGATGACATGATTAGTCTCTAAAATCCAACCATGATGATATGAATGATAGTAAATTTATAGGAGAGGGGTGGTAGTTTAGTATTTCCCATAATGAGATTGAGATCCACTTATGATGGGAGGATGAGCTCAAGGGATAAGAGGTGAAGTCCACAAGTTTGGGTCAGACAGGACTCATTCTTCTTATCCATGTTAAATGGTTAAAAAAACCCCTAGAATATTCTAGAAGAGGAAGCTTCGAAAATCTTGTTAATTTTCTCGAATTTCTAGAATCAGCACACCTACGAAAGGGAGGAACCAACTTTGGTCAATGGTGGTATATAAAGGAGAAACCATAGCTAAATTCATGTGGCTAAAGGGACATGGTGTACTAGGGTTAAAAGCACTGATTTTGAGTAATTAATCCCAGAAAATCAGAATTTTTGGAAAGTTCACGCTTAGGGATTTACGTAGGGATGATTCCAACATGTTCATGGATGTGGAATGATTTGGTTTGTAGGCCTATTGACTAGATCTGACAAAATGAACTATAACATCAACCTTCACTACATTTTTTGCGAAGTGAAGGCAAAGGAAATAAAAAATATGCCTAGAAATTCTTCTTCCCAATTAGCTAGAGTACAAGAAAGAGGTCATGCCAGGCATGGTGGGCATGATCAGTTGCCCCTAAATTTACATGATCTAGGAGTGGAGAAATATATAAAATATATTCTTCATCATATCAAGCTCTTGTTGGCCACCATGGAAGCTCAAGAGCTTGGGAATAATGGTCATGGTAATTGGGTTGACAAGAACTTGTTGGTTCATCATCTGAGGGACAAAGAAGAGGTCATGTAAATTGTGGAAGGAAGAATTGCAGACATGAAATTTCATTTGGTTTACACTCATTTAGCTTTTAGAGCCCTATCATGGACTTTGGGAATTCAATTCTCTCCTCCTCATCCACCTCTAGTTTCTCTTAATATTTTGACAAAATAAGATAATTCAAACTCTCATTTTTAGGGATCCAAAACTAACAACCTTAAGAATATCCCATGGCCTCATAACTCGAAGGAAAAGGAACCCAACACCCGTGGGGAGAAAGCTTAAATTTATGCTCAAGTGGAGAAAGTTCAAATTGTAGCCATCAAGACTACCGCTATAACTACTCAAGAAGGTGAAACTTCATAGAAAAAGGACACCACCAGATATTATGGCATGTTTTTGAGGGGGAAAAACCTCCATGGCTTCCAGAAGGCTATAATGGCCCTTTCCAATATCTTTCCAAGAATGGCTATACTCTTTAACAATTTATAGGAAAGGCTTTCATAGTTTCTACTCTGCACTATTTTTCCTATGTTCTCTTAATGCATCTGTCATGCATGTTGTTTAATGTATTTTGGAATGAAACATTGTCTTCAGACTTATCACGAGGACTGTCTAATTTCCCTCTCAAGGGAAGATGGTCTCTCCCCAATATGTACCAAGCTAGTATGGTTTTGGAACCCTAAATTTCACATGATAATCCATGCATATACTATTTGAAATTTTGTGAAATAATAATGAAATTTTTTCATATATATATACTTAACAAAGCCATTGAATTGCACTATTTATGAATCACATTGTTATCATTTAAATTTTTTTTTGTATTAATATATGTTTAAACACTTTAATATTACTTAACAAATATTATATATATATATTGTAATTATTAATATTTTTTACATGCCATATATTATTTTTATATTAAAATTGAATGAATTATACATCTTTTTCTTATTATTCTTTTTGGAAACAAACTATTTTTTTTTTACTTTTAATTATTTCTTCTCCTTGGATTTTCAAAAAATTTTGTCATCACACACATACACACACATAAAGTTGATATTAAAATAGTTGTCTTTTTCTTCTCTTTATATAAAATTGATATTAAAATAATTTTGTTCTCATATATATTCAAATAGTTTATTTAAATTTTGTATTGAAATATTTTTGGAGGTATAAGAATTATACATCTTTCTCACACTCAAAAGTGAAGATATAATATTTTTTAACTTACCTTATCTTTATTTAAAATTGTTACTTCACATGGATATGGAAATTTATAAAATATGGTTGATAATGTGAGTGAATTTTTAATAATGTTGTTAATTAAAACTAATGAATATTTGTTTTCGAGAGAAAAAACCATAATTTCTATTAATGAAAAAAAAATTACATTTTGTAGACACACACAGTCTGTATGCATATAGGATCAAACAATACCCACTAAGTACAAAATATTAGCTAAATAAAAAACGTGAAGGTCCATAAAAAAATCAAGGCTCCTTAGAAAATTCCTAGAAACAACAATAAAGGGCATGAACAAATTAAGGCTAACTAGTGATAATATTTTCTCTTTTACCTTTCTGCCTATGCACTTTTTGCTAGCCATCTAGATTTGATTCAACTAGAAGCATAGCCAATTCTTGTCCCACATGGGGGACTTCCTTGTCATAATTGGATCTATCTGTGACATGCACTCTCTTTGAGCCCCAAGATCCATCCAATGTCAAAGAATCCACGAGTTCCTTTTCCTTTTGTACATTGCCAGAGATTGGCTATACCAAAACACCCCCATATTGTATGGCTCCCTGTAGGTCTATGTCATTCATTTCTTCTTAATCAAGTGAGATTCCTTTTTCTCATCTTCTTCATCCTCAGAAGGACAATGATTTGTGGACTTCCATCCTCTTGGCCTATTAGATTGATCCTTCTTCTTTTTTACATTCTTCCTTGCCTCGGGGCATGCATGTTTTAAGTGACCTATTTGAAAACATATGCGACATCTAAATGTTATTTTTTCATAGTCTAAGACATGTATCTAGTGAAATTTTTGGTGTTTCAGATTTATATGATCCAATAGTCCTTCACCGAGATCAATCTCCACACATATCCTGGCATAAGTGAAGACACCATTTTTTGTTCTTTCAAAATCTATTTTTCTTAATTTGACCAATGTGTTGCCAACATCTTCAAGGACATTGTGGTGCAAGACAGGAAATGGGGGCATTAGGAAGCCTCGCCCAAACCAAAAAGGTAGATACAACCATAGAGTTAGCATCAAATTCAGGGAACAAGGCTATCCCAAAACCAGGGCCCTACATTTAGTGCATAGTCCAAATCCTTTTATGTTTCAAATTGTGCTATGAAAAAACCGTTTGAGCATAAAAATATTTCAAAATATGGGGTTCATGTGGAGACAATATATTGAATTAGAGCTTTTGGTTTGGGCTAAAAACCATTAAATTTGTAGATGACTGCTTTAGATTGAATAACAAAGAAGAGGGAATTTATCTCATGTAGGTTAACTTCCATAGATGGTGTTTTCCCCAAATTTTCAACAATATACGGGTCCAAAATATTTTGAGTTTGTTTTGTTGAGGCTATAACCTTCCTTCGGTTTGCATCCTTCAAAGAGACATGAGCCCTATTAGCCGATTCTGCACCATTGAAAGATACTTCTGCTCCATTTTTTGTTCTAGATATAGAAGAAACCCTAGGAGACCCCCCACATAACTTTATTTTTAGAATGATAAATGAATATTTACATATATTGAAATCACAGAGCATGAGAAATTTTTAAGTATCTTCCTTTTGTATTGAAGACATTGAAAGCTAATGGGAATACCCCATTTTTATGCAACAACCTACTTTAGGGAGGATACAATGGAATATCTATTGACCCAAAAAATAGAATATTTACCATTGTAATTTCTAAAAAAAATTGAAAAGGGTTTGTTTGTTTTAGTGCAAGTTTGGATTGAGAGAGAACACCATATAGGGCCAATAAAACAAGGGTGACCAACATTATACAATGTTCAATCCTTGAGTGCACAGGGCCCAAAGGACCATAGAATGGTTCTTGAATAGAAATATGCATATATACAAATTTTTTTTTTCACAGGTAAATATAGAGGAGATACGAGACAATGAGTACCTTTGCTCCACCATCAATGAGAAATTCATTCCATTTGAGCCAACAAAGAGAAACCAGTGGGATTTTTGGAAGTCACTGCCAGAAAATGAGTTGACTAGTGGAAGAGAAACAATTACTAAAGCATTCCTCCCTCCGATAATGGTCTCCTTTGGTGCTTCGCAGGCAACATACAACTATTCCACCAGAGTGGAAAATAAAAAATATACATGGTCATCGATTATGGAAAACAAGAGCAAATTTTGAACTAAGGCAAAGATTTCAAGAGAAATAGAGTCGGGTCTAGCTAGGGTGGCGACATCCAAAGTAGCATCGAAGCGCAGAGAAGACTTAACAACACACGCCATTTTTCCCACAATAGCTACACATATCCCGATTAAAACTTATATATATATATATATATATATATATATATATATATATATATATATATATATATATATATATATATGCTTCCGTGTATATTCCCTCATACCAGGTTGGAGAATGCGCTTCTCCACGTTTTAGGAGGGACTTTGACCTCTTGTGAAAACATTCCCAAACTGCTAGGGACTTCATCAGAGACTTGGATACTTGTTGATCGTTGCCAAGACTCTCCACATAGATTTCAGGGATGTTTTTGGTAGATTTCAAGGATATTAATAGCAAATTTTAGGGATGTTTTCGGTTGATTTTGGGATAATTCAAACATATAGCTTCGGTTTAAAAATCATGCCCATTGATGATTAAACAATGTGATCATTTTTCCCATTCATTGTTTTTGTAATGCATTGAATCTGAATTTTTGTATACAAGCTGTAGCTCAAAACATGGGTTTTGTTTCATGGGTTTCAATTTGGATTTTTGGTCATTTAGATATTGTATTTTCAATGATAAAAATTACAAGAAGCAACCTCCATGTAGCTAGAAAACAAAAAAATGCAAATGGGGCTTAAAAAGACTAATCATTATGGTAGTGTTCTTCTTTCTCATTTTTTTTTATCATTTCAACTTTTACATATTGTACGTGAGTCATTCAAGTACTTGAGTCATTCAAGTATAGTGTTTCCGTCATCCCAACCTTAAACATTGGGAAAACGATCAGATATTATTTAATTGGATTGGGGACTAAATGTTCAAATAAATTCCTATTCAATCTCTTTTTTAATCTGAAATATGAATTTAATCTCTTAAAAAACTGAAGTATTTTATAGTGGTTTTCAACACCATTATAAAGTTTGCAAAACCTATTGAGAAAAAAATGTCTTTTATATTTAACATAATCATCATTAATGAAAACAAAAATATCATAAAAACAATTCTTTGTATGATAAGTCTTTAATAAACCTTATGACAAATTAAAAATAATTACAGTTAAATTTCTTAAATGAGACAACTACAAATAATAATATTAAATTCCATATATATAATAAATATTAAAGTCCACAGCCCAATTTCAAAAAAAAAAATTGAATAAATTTTAACCTTTTCAAAAACACATGTATATACCCATAACCAGAAAATATATATCCAATTGCAAACAAAATAAAAATGCCACGCCCATGTAAATAATTGCAAGCAAAATAAAGATAGCCAATTGCTTATCAATATATTCCAAAATAGAAACACCTCTGACTCCTGACTCCTCGGTGAATAAAATTTGTACCCAGTAAGGAAATTATACCACATAATCAGACAATAAAAGTCAAATGAAAAAATTATTTACCCACAAATTTTCATTTGACTGGTAAAGAAAGTCGAACTTCTGCACGTAACCTGAAATTTTTTTACAATGAACAAATTTTCGTTTCAATTATATATTCTGTATCCTGTCCTATCTTTATCAATAGAAAATAGAAAGGTCCCTCCTAATTTACAAAAAAAAAAGAAAGAAAGATAAAGTTGAATTTGAAGCCTGTAACTTGGTATACTTGTGGAGTAGTTCCTGGTTTGTTTGTTCTTTCCTGAGGTTACTCTGCTTGTACTGGCGGGTACCATATTTCTACTTCCCTTCTTTGTTTTGGTCAATATATTCGTAATAACGTCATCACTGTTCCGTCACACTGGCACTCTAGAAAAGCAAAGCAACTTCGGTCGAATTCATTCTGATAATAAAATTCTCTTAATATCATACCTACCAAGTTTGAATTGGAATTTGGATTTTTTTTTTTAAATAAATTTTAAAATTTAATATAAGAAGATTTCAAGATTATATATGAAAAATATAATATTTTACCATTATTAAATAATAAGGAATACAATATATCAAAATTAATAATATTACTAATCATATTCTAAGAATAATGAAGAAAATAATATTTTACAATTACTAAATAATGAGGAATACAATATTAATATCGCTAAATCAGGAAAATGTGAATAAAATTTAATAATATCAATAACAAAATTTCAATCCATTGCAAAAAAATGAAATTGTGAATAATGAAAATAGACTTCAACTAATCTCCATATAATGATAAATTTATGTTTCAAGTATAAAATATTCATATAAATATGGATAATACTTAGTATTTAGAGTAGTTAAGGTTATTTTTTCTAAATTTTGTGAGCAAAATTCGAGCCATGTTACTAATCAAATCTCATGAATTTCGCTAACCAAATATCACATGCTGTCAATGTCACGTTAAATGGGCAAGTCATCATGGTTATTCAAGGAACTTGGGACTAGAGGTCCATAAAAGACGACTTTCACTCCTACCAAATGCTTCTAAATTTTGGATCATTAATCTATTTCCTTATGTCCTAGAGAAATAAGCTCTTAACTAAACGAAATCAATTTTAAAATATACTACAAACAAAAAAAGCTAAACTAATACAACTCTATTTTATAGAAAAGTACTCCCTTTTACAATTTTTTTTTAAAAAGGTTAGTGAATTCAATATTCTCACATTACACTCAAACTAGCATATTAATTGAACCCTATCACTGAGCATTCTTATTTTTTTTGGGGGGCCAATTCGACTTAATTTGTTAATTGTGTATTTGGAAAATCTATACATGGGTTACAATAATGGGAAGAAAGGTTTGCCTATTTGGAAAATTTATGCATGGACTGGACTATACTAATAGCATATTAGCATATTAACCAACCGTGTCACTGAGCATTCTTATTATTTTGGCCAATTCTTCTTAATAGGGTAATTGTATATTTGAAAAATTTATAAATGTTTGTTTATTTGGAAAATTTATATTAAATAAAAAATGAAATAGTTGTAATTTTTTTACAATTTTATTAATTAATTTATACTTTTTATTAATTATCTGTAAATTTTATTAAAATTTTTGTAAAATTAAATATTAAACTCATTTAAAAATATATATATATATTTTTAAAATTTTTAAAATTTGAATTTTTAATTTTGGATTGGTGGATAACTATTTTTTTGTGGTTTAGAATTAAATTTTCAGAATTAAAATTTGTTTAAAAAAAAAAAAAAAACCTCTGATCACCAATTGTCCTAATAAATTAATTATCAATTTTATTTATTTATTTTTTTTCTAAATTTATTGATTTTTCCATAATTAATATTTTTTTTGAAAAAAATAGTTGACATTACCTTTGGGGCTTTTACTAACCATGGAAAACAAGAGCAACAATGTTACATATTACAATGTTCCCTTGCCGGTTTTTTTCATATTTTTCCCTTACTAATTTTTATTATTGAATGGACTTGGTTTAGTCATTTTCCTCAATAAACCCTACATATATCATATATTTTCACAATTCAATTTTAAATCATGATACAATATAACAAATAAAAAAGAGTCAACACTACAATAAATAAGATTTCCTCTCTTGTCTATACAATTTTAATCATAGCTTAAAAATATAAAATAAAGCAATAAATTTTAGGAATCTTTTGCACTCACATTTAAGCCTTTATGTAACTAAATTTTTTATTTTAATATACTAAACACTGTAATTTTTTATATTAGATATTTTGTTACTATGAATTTTTTGCCACACTATTAAGATGCCATGAGATACTTCATATTAATTTGATTTTTCTTCCATAGAAAATTTACTCCAAATTATTTACTTATCCTTAGTTCAGCATGAATATAAAGTTTAAAGTTAAATAAAAAAATAGAATAAAATGTGCACAAACACATTTCAATAAAGTTTTGCGGCATTCAAATCTATTTCATTATTAAATTTACGAATTTGTTTAAGGATTCAATTATTGCAATGGATTAGCTTTTCAATAAGAGACCATTAATAAACAACAATGCTACATATTATACTTATGCTCGATATGTATGTTATCCCACCTTGAATAAAGTTAAATAAAAATAGAATAAAATGTGCACAAACACATTTCAATAAAGTCTTGGGGTATTTATTATTAAATTTATGAATTTGTTTAATCATTCAATAATTACAACAATTGTATTTAAATAATAGTAGTATGTGCCAATAAATAACAATGCTACATATTATACTTATTCTTTTTATTATAGATTTTGAGAATATTTTAAAATTTAATAATATTTTAAATTCTAGGAAAAAAAATCTATTAAAGTTTGAAATATTCCCAAAATCTACAATCTAATTATAGATAATATTATAAAAATAAAATAAAATGTATACAAACACATTTCAATAAAGTCTTGAGATATTCAAATCTATTTTATTATTAAATTTATGAATTTGTTTAAACATTTAATAATTACAATGAATTAATTAGTAAACAACAATACTACATATTATACTTATTTTTTTATTATATTTTAAAATTATAAAAAAAAATTCTACTAAATTTTAAAATATTCCCAAAATTTAAAAATTTACTAATCTAAAAATCTACGATCTAATTAATTTAACATTAAATCCGAACTTTCCGGGAAAGTAGGTGATCGCTTCTTCCACTACTAGGATCCAATCTTTCATAACGTTGTCCGGATTGGATTGACCAGAGCGAAGTCTGATAGCAGTTACCATGAAATTCCATGAGAAGTAGAATTTATCACCAAATTGAAAATGGAACATGAATGAATCCACCTTTAAATCTTGAAACGTATGCTGCCATTGACTATGGCAGGTCCTTCTAATTAATATATATGTGGCCAAATTTACAAAGGAGTAGTCTAAATCTATGGCAACGCAGCCAGCCTGGACGGTGCTTGCCGGAATCCGGGCAACTAAAATTCAAGAAATCAGGTAGTTGGAGTGTTTGGGATCCATTTTTGATAGCAGAAATGGATTCAGCACTACCAAAATCCCTTAGGGCACTCAAAATACTTAAGTTTAACAACTGTAAACATGATTCTGATGAAATCTTTGCCGGAGTCCGAGCTAAAACGTTGCCTGGAAACAACACGCCATTTACAAATGAGACATAGTCGACCAAAGGGCTATTGCGCCGGTCCCTACAGCAACCAGCAAGTACTTTCTGTACGGCTTTAAGGAGAGGCAACATCGCCGAAGACCGAGTCTCGTCAAGATTTCTCGCTTTATGCGTTCATGATTTTGGGATTTATAGTCGCAGAACCCCTCCACAGCAATGCAACCCCTCCCTCATAATGAGAATGCGGAGCATTAGGAGGATGGTATCCAAGCTTTTGTTGCGAGAGCGTAACTGTGATTTCAGCTATGTCTCGCTGAGGTCCCAGCAGCCTTGCCCGCCTCAAACTTTCCCTCATTCTCAATCTCAGGACTCCTGTACTGTCACTCCAGAAGGATGCTTCCCTGTGGATGTAGGGAAGGAGAGAAAAAGATATTTTGTGGGCATTTCTTATTTGAATCACCCGCTTATACGCGCTCTCCTGGACAGATCAGCCGAGGAGTTTGGAATGGATCAGAGTGGGGTGCTAACCATCCCTTGCGATTTGGAGAGTTTCGAACATGTCTTATGGTTGGTTCACAGTGACCCTAACCCATCCTCTGAAACCATAGAGGAAGTTGTGAGGTACTATGTTTTGATCAGCCAATCCTATCATGTAAATGAAGAACCAGAGTTGCAATGATAATCGATCATAGGATTTATGTTGTCACAAGATTTATTAGGATATTGTAGAGATTATAGATTTAAATATAGAAGAATAGAGTAGACTATGTATATTTCTGTAAACTTGAGGATTACACAAAATCTGGAACTCTTGAATTTTTAGTTCCAAAACAAGAAAATCTCATATACTATTCTGATTTTTTTTTGGAAATAAAAATAGTTAAATGGAACTTATCTTCCATGCTGTTCAAATGACTGGCAAAAGAAAAATTGACAAACTGCAATGGATATTGAGATCTTTTTATTGTTGTTTGACAGTCTTGATTGCATAGCAAAACGTTCTGCAGGTGCATAAAATTCTTAAAAGTCACTCCCCCTAGATTGTTATGGTCCATAGTAAAAGTGGATGTTGATATGGACTTATTTTTATGTTATCCATCATATAATTCCTCTTTGCTACTGTCAAAACAAGTGTCAAATTCCAAATGATCTCATGGTATGAATTATGAATTGAGGCCGGCATTAAACACTCATATGTACAGCATTAAATCATTAACAGTGGTATATGTGTAGATATGCACACTTTAATATACAGAATATTTAATACTCCGAATGAGAATGTTAAATGCTCGTGTTCTGGGATCGATGGGCAAATTGTCCAAATACAACCAAAATTTTTTTGTTTCACATGTAAATACTATTTTGTTGCATATCTTTATAATTGACATATGCTTGACATGTGAAATTCCTATCCTACTTGGAACGTTACGCACGTCAGTATACAGAACATGTAATACCCCCAGACTCAATGCTTGACAAAATTGATTCCTTATTCATATTTAATTAGTCAGATTTATCAAATATAATGTCATTCTAACAATTTTGAACAATATAATAGAATATCAAACAATATAATGAACTATTAAGATGTACAAGTGGTCACTAGGAGTTTCATGTTAAATGTACAAGTGGTTACTAGGAGTTTCATGTTATTATCTCGGGGATAAAAAACACATTGAACTTATATTAATTTCAATCAATTTTGTAATTCAACATATGTTATTTCAATTTAATTTATTTTAAAACAAAATTTTAAAAATAAAATTTCCTGTTATTTTCTTGAATATAAATGGCTTTTTCTCTTTTTGGGTTAGAGTTAATTATTATAATTAATATTTATTTTTCTAAAATAAATTTATGAATAACATAAATTCAAAAATTTACGAATAACATAAATTCAAAAGGATTTGACACTATTATGATGTGCTTTAGTTCTTGCTAGAATTGATGACACAAAGACCTTGGGAATTGGACTTTGTAATGCATAGTTATTAGTTACAATTTATTGCACTAAGGTTTAGGGAATTGGACTAGTCTCTAATTTACTTACTTTGTATTTTCTTTAGCAATTTACTAACTTTCATATTTATATTCATTACAAACTAAGCTCTACCTTTTTTTCTTTCTAATTTGTCCACTCAAAAAATTGAATTCTTATATCTAAGAACCACTTTCTCAGTCTTTCCCATAACTAGTTGTTCCTTTCACTCTAACTTGTAAATTAGGTGTCTTTGTCAATTACCAATATATATTAACACCATTGTAAACATCCACACATGCTAGATAAATAATTATAATGCTCACTATAAAAAAATTATCCAAAGAAATGATATGCATTATTAAATTGATTATATACATAATCATGTATTTAAATCATACTTTTATATAGGCTTTTCTTGAGATCAATTTTTTGAGTATGATGCCTCATTTCATAAGGTTCTTTTTGTGTAAATTCAGAAGCAATGAGAAGATGTTATTTATTAAAAATGTTTTCACTTTTAAAAAGATGATAATAAGTTTGTGAATTGATGTAATTAGGAAGAAAAATTACATTAGAGCTGGTGTAAAAAGAACAATGCAAAAAATGTCACAAAAGAGAGGAGGATTGGATGGTAACAAACCACAAGAAAAAGGAGAGGAGGATTGGATGGTAACAAACCACAAGAAAAGGCAAGGAAGAATGCTTCCCACTTCTTAAATTTCTTAATTATATTAAATTATATATTGAATTATATTGAATAATTTTGAATTACATAATTATAACAAATTATATTGAAATTATGATTTATATTAAATCAATAAATTATATTAATTAATATATTAAATTGGTTAAACTTATATTAATTTACTAAATAATTAAATTATATATTAAATAATATTAAATTGGTTAATTATATATTAATTTATTGAATAATTAAATTATATATTAAATAATTATTAGTTGGGGAGAATAACACTTTTTACAATTCTATAATTTCTTAAGCAAGATTTTATGATTTAGGTATTTAAAGGATAGAATAATAGAAATTTATACATTATATTTTGCATGAAAAATAATATATCAATAATAAAATAACTTGAAATTCATATAATTATACAAAATTTGTATGAACAAAAATTCTATATTCACATAGCTAATTTTTCAAATTTGTTTTATGGGTCTATAATACATCAATAACCATATGGAAAAATTAAACTCTAATCGTGAGGTGATTTGTTCTTATCTTATGATAAACCCATGCACCAAGTGTAATTTATTTTATGATTCCCATTAAGGTTTACAATGGTTAATGGTTTCATAGATTGCACAATCCATTTATCCCATGGACAATTATTGTGGAGTTTCACATAGTAGGACAAGGTTGGTTTTACGTTATATAACTCTTGGTATAAGAAACACTTTTATAGATCTTATCACCATAGTAATTTGATGGTTATGTGAATTAAGTTCAACTATACCACGACCTACTTTCATTAATTGAAATTACCTCGGGATAGATTTTGAATCCCCACTTGTTGTACTCTAATGCTTCAGTGGTAAGCTACAAAGAAATGATCTAGTGCAGATAAACTGTCCATCCTATGGGAAAGATACAACGATTCAGGTTCAATGAGAGGGAGTTAAGGTAACAAATCACCATACCGCAGAAGATTGTAAATCATTCATTACTCATCTTAGCTCGGATGGGAGTTCTACAACGCTCCTAGGAACCCTACAGATTTTTTTGAACCTTAGACTTAGGTGTTCGACCCAGGTAATATTTTTGGGTTTTACTCTTCTCCCTTTTGTGTGAAATCTTGTTTACATGGTTTCGTTACTACAACATTTTTTTTGTTAACATATTTATGTCAGTTCAAACCCTTGCACGAAAAATCTCATGGCATGGCCACCCTCCAATTTGCGACTTCTCCACTTGGGTTGGGTATTTCCATTCAACCTGATTACCGTCCTAGTCGTGTCAAAGTTCTTTCTCTTTCTTGGTCAATAGAGCCTCCCCTCCATGGCACCCGCCACCCAGAGTAGACCATATATCACAATATAAGTGACGCCATGGCCATACCACTTCAGTCTGAGAAGCACCTCATGCCCATCCATTCATCATGCATAAGGTCAAGTTTACTATATAAGCTGAAACCCTCTTCCCAAATGACCAGGTTATACAAGCAGATAAAGAGTGCACCACCACGCCTCGCATTTGGCCCACCATACCTCCACCAGCATAATCCCATCTGCGATACTTTTTCATCCGCTTCATCAACCCTGCACATGAGACCAACCAATGGGACCCCCACCCTCAGCAAAACACCTTCCTCACACCATCAATGAGCGAACACTTTTATGTTTTAGGGTACCCGTCTCTGTGTTTTGTACAAACCAAACCCCATTATTTTATTCTTTTGGTAAGTGTACAAAGACCGTAAACGGTGCACTTTGTCCCTCCACCCTCTCATTTCATCTTTTTTCCCATGGAAGCAGTCCTAGAGCACCCTTGGTCGGAGTATTTCACCCCCATGCGCAAACCATCATGACATTCATAGCCGATTTACACCCGCCCTAGAAGTCCCACCGACTCCAGGGATTTCCCCTTCAGAAATAACTATGACTGCCACCAAGCTGCTTAAGTATACTTCGACCTTGGGCCACTAAATCCCCATCATCAGTTTTTAGTCACCCCTCGCCAACATGCTTATGTTAAACCCATCAAATCCAGGTCCCCAATCCCTCATATAGGCGACCCCTCATTTGGTTGAGGCTTCCTTTTTGTTGACTTCATTACCTATATTCCAAAAAGGAAGCGGTACCTTGGATCACCCCTCCCCATACAAAGGGGCATCCTCGGGTGGCACTATGGGAGACATCATTGTCCACAGATGCCATCGATCCTCCTAACATTCGACTACGACAAAAGCTTTCATGTCAAGATGGTATCGTACCTTACAACCATTGCACTTTGATCAAAATTGTCGAAGACCCGTGCCTCCATAAGTGTCTTTGTCAACAATGCTTACATGGGAAGGTCCTAGCCAGTACCTATGCATACCATGCGAAACTATATGCCATACCAATTTTACGCATATGGGTACCACATTCCACCTATTGTCAAAGAAAAAACGCCCCTGAGGGCGTCAGCAGTCATCGTCAACAACCGCCAATGTCACTACCATATCAATGATACAGACATAACATACATCTGTCAATTTTGTTTAATTAGCCACAACATCACGAGCATGGGACATGCCCACCTCGTTGAAAATTTGTATATGTATTGTAAATTTTATTTTCTTACAGGATCCCTTAGGCCATGTTCATTCTTGGAAACATTGTAGGGTGTTTTCAATTCCAAGGCTTCATGCAGGTCTCTCTCTCTCTCTACACAAGATACAAAAAAAAAACTATAATGTATTTTGGATATACAGTTCTTCCTAGACCTCACATATTAGGGGGCAACTGTTAACACTAGAAAATCGTACAGTAGAAGATGACATTAATTAATGTCAAGCCAAAGGATTTACAGGGATGGAAGACATTACAAAATATGGAAAGTATTTAAAAATATCTAAGGTATGAGGAAAATCAAATTTGAACTAGTCC
This sequence comes from Pinus albicaulis, assembly GCA_034641835.2. Lineage (NCBI taxonomy): Eukaryota > Viridiplantae > Streptophyta > Pinopsida > Pinales > Pinaceae > Pinus > Pinus albicaulis. The sequence continues at coordinate 384,726 of JAXQQM020060418.1, forward strand.
TAAATGCTATTTGCATGCATAATTCTTTGTGAAGAGCGCCTTCTGCGCACTTTTTTTGCCTGATATGTGCCCATTCCTGAGAGTGGCAAAATGTCACTATCCGGGACCACACAAAGAAAACGACAAGTGATGCCTTACATGAAGCCGCCTAAGGACAGCCACCAATGCCTCCTTAGACACTATGTGAGCACACAATGGAATATTTGGAGAACACAAAGGAATCATACCCCTCTCTTGGATCACCATCCTCCATGTACCAAGAGAGGGAAGGGAGGATTTGAAATCTCTTATATAAGACCAACATGATATGAAGAATGGGTGATCACATTGTTATGCTGGCCATAATTTCCCAAGAAATACTAGTAGTGTGTGACCTGGAGCTGAAGATAGAGGGGAATTAATTTTTGGCCATCCAACAAGTTTAGTCCAACACATTAGAGAGAGAGGGAGACTACACCGAGGCAAGCTTGGGATAAAAATATCTTTGCATCAGGACCTAGAACCATTGTCTAGGGGGCCTTTGGCAAGAGGGTAAAGTTTCACTCTTCTTACTACCAACGCTCAATAAGAGGGGCCTAGAGCCACCGTTCACATTATTGTTGTCGTTTGACTCTTTTCAGAGCTTCTATTTATTTGTTTTTAGTTTTAGTTTAGTTTTAGTTTACACATGCATGCTTTTTTATCTGTCTATTATACTTATTGATTCTAGCTTGTTCCACTAACTTGTTTGACTCCACTTCTTTTTCTTCCTGTTACCAATAGCTTAACAGGGTAAACCACACCCCTTAAATTGGTGTGATTTTGTACATACGTGCACCAAACACACTACAACAACAATGATCAATAGCTTACCCTCAACTGCAATCTGGTATAGGTTTGCATCTGCTTCACTTTTGGTGAAGCCCAGTCCAATGAAATAGTTGTCTATCCGAGTGTACCAAGCACGGGGTGCTTACTTCAACCCATACAGTGCTCTTTTGAGCTTGCACACATGCGGCTCATTGTTGAAGATTTCGAAACCTTCAAGATGCTCTATGTACACCTCTTCTTCAATGATCCCATTGAGAAACACATTTTTCAGATCCATCTAATGAATGTGCCAGCCCATCTGCACTGAGAGTGCAAGGATGGATAATATGGAAGAGTACCTTGCGACAGGTGCAAAAGTGTCATCATAATCTATCCCCTTGATCTATGAGAATCCCCGAGCCACAAATCTGGCCTTATATTTCTCCACACTCCCCTCAGTAGCTTGCTTTACCTTGTAGAGATTATTAACTGAATCTCTATCCTCTTGGCTTGAACCATTATTTTATGTCGCAAAAAATATTTTCCATCACTAAAAAAAACGTCACAGCCTCTATCCTCCAACATTGCAACTGAGACCAAATTTTTCTTCAGACCTGGTGCATGCATCACATATTTTAATTGAAATAGTTTACCTGACTCCCTTTGAAAGGTAATGGTACCAATCCTGGTATCAATGTACCATTCGTCGTTGCCCATATCAATGTTCATCTCAAGATATTTCTCCCCCAAGTCACTAAAAATTTCCTTATCTCCTGTCATGTGAAAGGAAGTGCCACTATCCAAATACCACACAAATCCCAATTCACTATACACCATGCATGCGATCAATGAGAAGTGAAGCTCAAATTGTGAGGCAAGGGTCTCACAAACTATAGATCTAACAACCTTATTTTTCTTCTTCTTTTGTGGACAGTTAGTAGAAAAATTCCCATGTTTGTGACAGTGAAAACACTTCACTTTGGACATGTCCTGTTTCTTTCCATTCTTCGACTCAGATTTTGAATGGAATTTCTTCCCCTTCCCATTCCTTTCCTTTGAAGCCAAAGAAAAATCCTCTTCATCCTAATTCTTAGATGAAGATCCATCTCTGGTGTTCCATCTGAACTCCTCCTACACCAAATCCGACCACAGTCATTCCCACTTTGGCAATTTTTCCCTTCCATTGACATAGTCGATAACTATGCCAACTCTTGGGAAGTCTTAGGAGAGCCGAGCTCACCATATCATCATCAAAAAAATTTATTCCAACACTCCCCAGTTCATCCCAACATTGGAAAAAATTTGTTAGATATTTTGGAATGGTGTCACCCTTTTCCATCTTGATCTTCCTGAGTTTATCTTTACGCGCCAATTTCCTATGGTCACTGTTTCTTTGGAAGAGATTCTTTAAAGACTTCCACATTGAATATGGTGTGGCTTTCCCATGGAGGCTTTAGACAATGTGGTCTCGTACTCCCTCCAACAGGATCCTCCTTGCCTTTGCCACTTTATTTTTCCATGCACCAAGATTTGCAACATATGCATCATCAATTTTAGGAACATCTTTGTCAATGAATTCCTTCAACCCATTGTCTTCGAGTACTACCTCCATCTTTTACTTCCAAGAAATGTAGTTCAAGGTGCCCTCGAGTGCATACTCTAATCTCAAGCCATTGAAAGCCGTTTCGATCTTGAATCAGCTGTAGCACCACGAAAGTCTTTCCACAAATTCGAATTCTATCCAGTTACAAAATCAACTCCGGCTTCACTTCTGAAATTTCCTGTGCTCTGATACCATCTAGAAATTATACAACATGCATGTATATCTTGGATTTACCTGATATTAAAATGTACTAAATTTAAATACTGAATCGATTCTACAAATATTTTGCGGAGTTAAAAATACAATCACTAATCACATGAAGATGAAGACAGATCAATCACACACAACACAGATAATTTCCCGGGGAAAGCTTACAACTAAAAATCCCTCTATCTTCTATTGTATATTAAGAATGGATCATGAAACAATTACATACAAAACTCTTCTCATAAGAGCCCTGCAGTACTCAGCTAATTGTCTCACACTGTCATATGCAAAACTGACCAACACATAGCCAAGTATCAGCCTCCAGACAACCTGCCTTGCTTGCGCAATCCCTGATGGTAAAGATCCCTAAAATATAGGAATTATTTCCTACCTTGACTGCGCAAGTATCATGGGAACTCCAATGGGTGTTTTCCTGCATGTGTGCAAGAAGATAATCCTACAACTGATAGTCAAATTCCCTTATCATGTTCAGTTAAGTCATTTAAGTCCACATTGAGAATAGATTACAGTTTAATGTCCATCTTAATTAAGGGATAATAAAAATAGACATGCACCCAAAAATAGCATTGTGGGTCACACATTAGTCTGGGTGCTTAATGCATTAGGTTTGGGTGTTGAATCTTGTTGTTGAATCTCAACACGTCGGACCATATCATAAACATATAAAAATTATGGGGCAGCAGGCCATAAAACCCTCCGCAACCTCCACCCACAACCCCAAATATATATGTTACAGTTGAAGTGGGTCGGGTCAGGGCCACGTAGAGCGGACCCCGCCCACCATAACCATATGTTATTACCACCAAAGGAGGCATAGAAAATTGGACCGGAGGGGGTCGAACCCGCCCGACCCACATGGTCGGCCCCCGAGCGTGCAGTCCCAAAACGCTCAACACCAAATTACATTACAACCCACAACACACCAACCAATGCCTATTTTAAAACGCGCCCAACCAAAATAGGAGAGGCTAGATTTGATGCCCCGACCTCTCCTCAACGAATGTTGGTTTTTAGCCATTACAACATAACCACTTATGTGGTAAAGTCCACCACCAAAACATATAAAATTCCCAAATTTCATTTGCACAGGGTATAGGAGGGCGGGACCAGTGGAGCAGGAGTGTAGAACCATGACCCTACAACAAGGAAGAATCATGTGCATGCACACTTTTCTAGGCAGAGGATTTTTGTAGAGAATATCCCTTGATCCCTGAAAGATTCTAAGGGGAGGTAAATTTTCATTTTTTCTGAATGATATGAAGTTTATAGTCATTTTAACCATAATTTTGCAGGGAACAGGATGGTAAAGTCAAAATTTCCATATGAGTAGTAGATTTATAGATTCCATGAAGAACAAAATCTTAGGGAATCTTGAGGGCACAAAAAATATTCCTTGAGGCCCAAAACTTTCCGAAGTCCATTTTCAACAAACGTTATGTCAATTTTACACCTATTGGTGACATGAAATCAATGGAGATGTCCATTTCGGAAGCATATCTCCCCGTTTTTGGCCATTTTCCAGATTGGAGTGACGGTGTCAGATTCTCAATCGTGGACAGTCGATTTTATGCCCCTCGACGCCAGCAATTCGATGGTGCAGCCAGATGCAACAGCTAAGCATCTGCTTCTTTAGCCAAATTCAGGGGTTGAGGTATATGAAATTTGATCATGTGCCTATTTTTTCTTTGAGATGTATTATGAAATCTAGATCCTTGCTTGAAGCATGGTGCAGTATTTTATTTTTCTTTATGTGAGATTATGTCATGCTGATAGGAGGTCCATTGTGAGTGAGAGTTCCTGTAGCAGAATGTATCATGGAGAGACAAGCCAATCATGTTGAGGGCACATCCTTGTATGATGGAGAACATCATCCATGTACATCTCCCAATTTCCAGCATGATATGATGTGACCTACCCCATTTTTACATCGAGCTCGAAGACGTAGCCCACATTAGGTGAACTTCATTATCAACATCTTGTGTTTTTATGTTGTTGATGGTTGTCTTTTTTCCTCTTTATTAAGCATGAATATGTGTTCTTATATGCTATTTTAAAATGAAATTCTAACAAAATCACAAAAGTAAAAAATCATGGGTAAATTCAGTAGCTGACGGGCCCAGATCAAAGTGGTATTCGAGCGGTCTTCTTGCTGATGCAAATTGCGAGCATGAAAAACGATTGGACATGCAACAATGGAGAATGGCAAAGACATGTATGAGGCCATGCTCAAGATGTCCAAAATGGTGGACATGATGTATGAAGCTCATGAAAGATGGGAGAAAGAAGAAGCATAAATTGATTCTCCATCTACATCTTCCAGTGAATATTCATCACCCTCACTGTATTCTCATCATTAAAATAAGGAGATCAACCATAGCCTTCAAGGAGATAACGCTGAATTGAAAGTAATTATACGAGAGGAGAAATAGGGTACGAAGAGATTGCAACGTCAGTTGCAAGCCACCGAGGCAACCTTGGAAGAGCTGAAGCGCAACGACTAGAGCCTTGAGGCAAAGGATGTTGAATTAAGGAGGCCTCTACAAGAAGAGAAAGAGGATAAGCAGAGACTGTTGGCTACGAGCCACGGAAGAGGCATTGGAGAAGTTGAAGCACAAAGAAGGCTTAAAAAAGCCATCATCACCTGTTTCTGAATCGACATTTGAGGTAAAGAATGTTGGTTTTCTTCAGTTTTATCTTCACATGATATCATTTATGTGGGAAATGTGGAGATACCCATTGCAAGAGCTAGCATGAGACTCCTCACTAAGATGGGATACAAAGGGTGAAAACTTGCCATTAATGGCCAAGGCATGATTCAACCATTAGAGGTCATGCAAAGACCTCGATTAGCAGGTTTTGGATACACTGAAGAACAATGCTCAAAGGTGTCAGAAACTTCCAATTCATGGTTGAAACAATTGGAAAACGAGAATGATGGGAACACTTCACCATCATCCTATGACAACGCACATTGTAGAGAAGGAGCTGAGGCAAGCTCTTATTACCATGATTGCACTAGAGACCAATAGGAAAGGTATAACAAGTCACGATATTCTAATGTTCATTTTGATTACAAACATGTCCCTAACAATGAACATAGATCACGACATCAGAATACATGTATTTTTATTGGATTACATAACCATGTATTTTCTGAGTGGTGGAAAATAATGGCAACACAAAAGAGGATGAGGTGTGAAAGGCCTTCTCCACCACAGGAAAAGAAGAAGGTAAAGCAGGTTTGGAGGAAGAAGACTCATTGCAGTAATTGTAACAGAAGTGGCCATCAAGGAGCCACGTGTAGGAGGCTCCATCCATAGCAGTGCCTTAAGGACAAAGCATCAATGTGGGAACCAGTTGAAACAATTGTTCAGCAAGCAAATGCACCACGGAGAGATGACCCATTCACTTTGATAAGTGAGAGATGGTTTTTCTAGATGTGTTAGCTTTTTTTGCCTTACTTTGTAAATCATATGTTGCAATTTAAAATGTAAAAGTGATGATGTATTTTCCATCACTTATGAAGCAACAATGATGTTTTTGGCCTTGTATTAAAAGCTGGGGTATTGATTCTATTTTTATTGTAAGCTTGACCACCGAGTATGTGTTATAAAATCGTGGAAAGTATGGGATTATTGGGTCATATTTAGTCATGTAATTTGCATAAGAATGTACTAGAAGTTTGCAAAGGATGCAGGTGTCGGCTCATCGCTTATGGCTCCGAAGGACAAAGGTGAAGGAGAGTGAAGGGCAACCTTTCAAGGCACTTGTGGCGTAGACAAGGTACAAAGAAAATACAGATTATGTTCATGCTTTTGGTGGAACAAAAGCTCCTCAATGGTGAGGATTGATCGAGGAGGCTCTAGAAACCCTCAGGAAACTAAGAGGGCTTAGAAATGGTCAAAATTCAAAGTGGTCAGATTTATCTCGAACCATGTTTAGATTTAATTAATTGTCACCCTAATTCCAAGGGTGCGAACAGATCTCCAATCTAAGCCTGTATGGAGATGTTAGAGCAAGTTAATTTTTTGGTCAACAGTGGGCAGTGGGCCAGGTTTAAGTGTCCCAAAAATTCCCGTCAACCGGCAAAGAAGCTAGCCCACGAAAATGGGAAAAATTATGGCCTCTTTAATTTTCCCAATAACCCTTATTTTCGTTAAAACCAAAAATTTCCATTTATTATAAAAATATTAAAAAAATATTAAAAATAAGGGGTGGCGGGACATGACCCTAGCCACACCCGTCAGACCATATCATAAACATATAAAAATTATGAGGCGGCGAGCCATGACCCTCGCCGCACCCTCCACCCACAACCCCAAATATATATTTTACAGTTGATGTGGGTCAGGTGGGACCACATGGAGCGGACCCCGCCCACCATAAATATATGTTATTACCACTGAAGGTGGCATAACAAATGGGACCGGCGAGGGTCGAACCTGCTCGACCCATGTGGTCAACCCCCGAGCGGGCGATCCAAAAACGTTCAACACCAAATTACATTGCAACCCACAACGTGCCAACCAATGCCTATTTTAAAAGGCACCCACAAAAATAGGAGAGGAGGGATTTGATCCCCCGACCTCTCCTCAACAAATGTCGATGTTTAACCATTACACCATAACCACTTATGTGGTAATGTGTTAGGTCCCTATACTACTAGTATAGTCCCTTATTATTGTTAGTGTAACCCCCTTATTGTTATTATTGTACCCTTGTAACCCCCATTTTGTTATTATTGTGCCCTTAAATTATTATTGCTAGGTCGGCTAGGATTACATTGTGGCCCACTAGGATTACATTATGGCCCCATGGACTCCTATATATAGAAAGGAGGTTTTGTAAATTGTATCATCCAAGAATTGTTCATTTATGTAATGTATTGGAGTTTTCCCCCTCGAAGTGGCTCATTTATAAGGCGTTGATATCTCTTTTCTTCTCTTTTTGGAGCTGGTTACACAACATTTGGTATCAGAGCTTTGGATTCTAGGGTTTCGCTGCTCCAAACAGGTCATCGTGGCATTTTCGCTATAACTTTTTTTTCTACGAAGTTTCAGAAGCTGAAATTTTTAGGGTGCGAAGAAAAAATCCTGAGGAAGCTCGTATAAAAATTTCAGAGTTTGGTTCGCAATAATTTTAGAGATATGATCTGTGGAAGTCAGGTATTTTTTCAGGCTCCTAAACAGGTCATCGTGGTATTTTCGCTATAAAAAATTTTCTACGAAGGTTTAGAATCTGAAATTCATATGGTGCGAAGCTGAAATCCTGAGGAAATTCATCAAAAAATTTTAGATCTTGGTTCGCAATATTTTTGGAGATATGATCTGTGGAAGGTAGTGCTTTTTCAGGCTCCTGAATTTCATCTCAAAGAGGTGATCGTGGGAAAAGTTCAATAACTCTCTCTCTGGGTAGTGGATTTGAGTGTCGTAAAAAGTGGTTGCAATTACATGGACTATAGTTTCTTGGCTATCAATTTCAGAGACAAAGGAAAAAACAGTGACACGTGGCAAGTCCTACAAGTTTTCTCTATTGAACCAGTCCAGAATTAGGTCATTGTGGGAGATTGGACACAACTTTGTCTTGGGGAATCCAAATTAGATCAGACCTGTGGCATTTGAAAGAAGCTTTAGAGGGCTACTATAGGGCTGAATTTTAGATATTTAAGATTTTCAATTACAGAGATAATTCAATTTCAATATCGAGCTCCTCAAAGCAAGTAAAAGGTATCAATATTGGATTCTAAAATGGTGCCTAAAAAGAATTCAACACCCATTAAGCCTTCAGAAGGCTCTACCATGAATCATGAAGATGAAGAATTGCAACATGATCTATCAAAATTACAAGAGAAAGTGCAACAAATTTCACTCTCGCAAAGAGCAACAAAAATGAAATGGAAGTTTTGAAGAAAGGCGTGGAAGTGAAGATGGACGGTTTGAAGAAAGGCATGGAAGCTAAGATGGATGGCGTGGAAGTGAAGATGGACGGTTTGAAGAAAGGCATGGAAGCTAAGATGGATGGCATGGAAGCTAAGATGGATGGCATGGACGCTGGCATGGAAGCTAAGATGGATGATCTAAAATCAAACATCGAAGATTTGACAAAGTTGATACAAGAAATTTTTCCTAATGGTAAATAGATAGCAGAAGAACCTCATGATGAGAACAAAATAAATGTTAATCATGATTTCATAAACTCTAATGTTGGCGGGAAGAACCACCATATTCCAAAAATGGATATGAGGAAGTTTGATGGAAAGGATCCTGTAACATGGATACTACAGATGGAGCAATATTTTTATCTCCATAATGTGCAAAACACACAAAAGGTACGCATTGCAACTTTACATTTAGAAAAAAATACATTTGTATGGTATCGATGGTTTTGCTCCCGTAAAAAAATTGTCACTTGGTCAATTTTTACGGAGGAAATGATAGCACATTATGAGGATACAAAGAGCAACACCTTCTTTAGCCAATTGATAAATCTCAAACAAAAGGGTTTAGTGGGGCAGCACATTGAGGACTTCCAAAATTGAATATAAGGGTAACTGATATTCCAGAGGAACACAGGATTGATCTCTTCATAGGCACTTTAAAGGATAACATCCAACATGAAGTTCGCGTTTTGGAACCTGATTCATTGGAGAAGGCATTCGGGTTGGCAAGAAAAGTTGAATGTAAAATTATGGCGACAAGGAAGCCTACCACTCAATTCTATAAAGAAGGAAGTGTTGCTACGCCCAGATTTCCATAACCTACAAGGTTGACACCACAAAAATTGGAAGAAAAAAGAGCAAAAGGGCTTTGCTACAGTTGTGATAGCAAATACACTAAAGGTCATAAGTGTGTTGAGATGAAATTATTTTACATATATTGTGAAGAGGAAGAAGAAAATGAACAAGAAGAGGATATACACCAGGAACCAGCCCTAGAAGAGGAAGAAATGAATCCGACCATATCGTGTAATGCACCGGCAGGAATTACCACTCCTCAAACTCTCAAGATAGAAGGACAAATCAAGAAGAAAAAGGTAATAGTGTTGATTGATTCAGGTAGCACCCATAATTTTATTCATTGTAAGGTAGCCAAGGAATTAAATTGTTTCTTATACCCAACACCAAAATGTCAAGTGATGGTTGCAAATGGAGGAACTATAAATTGCTCTGGAAAATGCCATAATATCAAGCTAACCATGGGGGAATATGTGTTGACTAGTCCAATGCTTTCCATTCCTATGGGAGGTGCCGATGTTGTACTAGGAGTACAATGGTTACAATCTTTGGGGACAGTAGCTTTTAATTTTCAAGAACTTTTCTTGAAATTTTTTTCAGAAGGAAAGGAAGTCGAATTACGGGGTATTGCAGGGAAGCCGGGAAAGATAATAAGCTCTAATGTTATGACAAAGCTTCTAAAGAAATAACAACGAGGCGTAATTGCACAATTATGCTCACTAGAAGTTCCAACATCAAAATCATCTATTTCTGCAGATCTCCAACAAGTCTTGGAAAATCATTCCAAGGTGTTTAAAACTCCCAAAGGACTCCCACCTATTCGTGATCATGATCATGCTATTCATTTGATTCCAGGAAGTGTTCCTCCAAACATCAGGCCTTATAGATATCCTTACTTCCAAAAGATCGAAATTGAACGTATGATTGCAGAAATGTTAGAGGCGGGTATAATTCAACCCAGTCAAAGTTCTTTCTCTGCTCCTGTAGTATTGGTACACAAGAAGGATGGATCATGGCGAATGTGTCCAGATTATAGGGAGCTTAATAAGCTCACCATTAAAGACAAATTTCCCATTCCTGTGATTGATGAATTATTGGATGAATTACATGGAGCAATTTATTTTACCAAGTTGGATCTTCGTTCAGGATATCATCAAATTAGAATGAATACCGAAGATATTCCAAAAACAACATTTCGAACTCATGAGGGTCATTATGAATTTTTGGTCATGCCTTTTGGCCTTACCAATGCACCTTCTACATTTCAAGGGTTGATGAATTCCATTTTCAAACCCTTCCTTAGAAAATTTGTGCTAGTATTTTTTGATGATATACTAATCTACAGCAGGTCTTGGAAGGATCATGTTGGACATGTTGACAGGGTGCTCAAACTATTGCAGGAGAAACAATTATATGCAAAAACATCCAAATGTTTCTTTGGAGTACAAGAGGTGGAATATCTGGGTCATATTGTATCTCATGAGGGTGTTAAAGTAGACCCTAAAAAAATTAAAGCCATTAAGGAATGGAAAGTCCCCACAACCATACAGTAGTTGCGAGGATTTCTCGGGTTAACAGGGTATTATCACAAGTTTGTTAAGAATTATGGGAGAATAGCAGCACCTCTAACAACATTATTGAAGAAATATGCATTTTCATGGACTCCTGAAGCAACTAAGGCCTTTGAACATCTTAAAGAGGCAATGTGCCTAGCACCGGTCTTAGCTACGCCAGACTTCACAAAAACCTTTATTGTGGAATGTGATGCCTCAGGAAATGGAATTGGTGTAGTTTTAATGCATGAAGGAAGACCCATTGCTTTTGAAAGTCATCCAATCAAAGGAAAGTATTTACAGAAACCTATTTATGAGAAGGAAATGTTAGCAATACTGCATGCACTAAAGAAATGGCGAACTTACCTAATGGGAAGACACTTCAAGGTAAAAACTGATCATGATAGTCTTAAAACACTTTTTGGAACAAAGACTATCTTCAGAAGAGCAGCAAAAATGGGTCACAAAGATGTTGGGTTATGACTTTGAAATAATCTACAAAAAAGGAAAGCTTAATGTTGTCGCAGATGCACTCTCAAGAAAGAATGAAGAGGTGGAAGCATTGCTTTGTGCCATTTCTATTATCCAACCAGATTGGATAACCGAAGCAAGAGATGAATGGAAGAAGGACAAAGATGTATGGACACTCATTCAAAAGTTGGAGCAAGATCCTAGTACATCTGATACATTTAGTTGGAAAAATGATTCCTTATGGTACAAAGATCGCTTATATCTTTGTAAGAATTCCCAACTAAAACAAAAGATTCTTCTCGAATTGCACACTTCTCCTTTAGGAGGACACTCAGGATTTTTAAAAACTTACCACAGGGTGAAGAAAGATTTTTTTTGGGATGGCCTTAAATCTGATATTCAAAAGTTTGTGGCGAAATGTTTGGTTTGCCAGCAGAATAAAGTGGAGAAAATTAAGACCCCAGGACTTCTACAACCTTTATCCATTCCAAGTCAACGTTGGGAGGAGATTTCAATGGATTTTATCACAGGTTTACCGAAGTCCGAAGGCAAGAATGTCATCATGGTGGTAGTTGATAGACTTATCAAGTATGCACACTTTTGTGCATTATCTCATCCATTTAAAGCAAGTACAGTTGCTACTACATTTGTGGACAGAATTCAAAAGCTACATGGAAGCCCAAGGATTATTGTGAGCGACAGAGATCCCATTTTTACGAGAAATTTTTGGACGGAGTTATTTTCTTGTTTGGGTACTAAATTAGCTCATAGCTCATCTTATCATCCTCAATCTGATGGTCAAACTGAGATAGTAAATAAATGTTTGGAAGGATATCTCCGTTGTTTTGTATCTGATAAACAAACACAATGGGTCAAGTGGTTACCTCTCGCTGAATGGTGGTATAACACTTCCTTCCATACTACAGCAAAAATGACCCCATTTATGGCACTTTATGGATATCATCCACCATCAATCACATAATATTTAAGGGAAAATTCGAAGGTTCAAGCAGTGGAAGATCACATCGAGCATCAGCAAGAAGTTCTCCAACTCTTAAAGGATAACCTGAATTTGGCACAAAATCGAATGAAACAACAGGCAGATCAACATCGCAGCGAGAGAAGTTTTGATGTAGGAGATTGTGTATTTTTACGGCTACAACCATATAAACAAATGTCCCTCAAGCAAGCTAAGAAGGATAATAAATTATCACCAAAGTACTATGGTCCTTACAAGGTGTTGCAAAATATTGGTACTATGGCATACAAATTGGAGCTTCTCGCTTCTTCGCGAGTACATCCAGTTTTCCATGTTTCATGCTTAAAGAAGGTTATAGGTGAAAATCTTCCAGTTCAAACAATATTGCCAGAACTTGATGAGGAAGGAAAAATCATATTGAAACCGGAAGCGGTCACGGAAACAAGAACTCGACAACTACGGAATCGATCAATTTCAGAGTATCTCATCAAGTGGAAGAACTTACCCACTGAAGATTCTACATGGGAGGATGAGAATTTTATACAAAAGCACTCAGAGCTACTCAAGCGTTGAGGACAACACTTTTTTGAAGGAGAGGGGCATGTTAGGTCCCTATATTACTAGTATAGTCCCTTATTGTTGTTAGTGTAACCCCGTATTGTTATTATTGTACCCTTGTAACCCCCATTTTGTTATTATTGTGCCCTTAAATTATTATTGTTAGGTCGGCTAAGATTACATTGTGGCCCACTAGGATTACATTATGGCCCCATGGACTCCTATATATAGAAAGGAGGTTTTGTAAATTGTATCATCCAAGATTTGTTCATTTATGTAATGTATTGGAGGTTTCCCCCTCGAAGTGGCTTATTTCTAAGGCATTGATATCTCTTTTCTTCTATTTTTGGAGCTGGTTACACAACATAATGTCCGCCACCAAAACATATAAAAAGCCCAAATTTCATTTGCGTAGGGAAGAGGAGGGTTGATCAGCGGAGAAAGAGTGCGGAACCATGACCCCACATTAAGGTTGAATCATGTGCAGGCATGATTTTTGAGGTAGAGGATTTTTACAGAGAATATTCCTTGATGCCTGAAAGATTCCACGGGGAGGTAAATTTTCATTTTGTCATAATGATACGAAGTTTATAGTAATTTTAACTAGAATTTGCAGGGAATGCAATGGTAAAGTCAGAATGGCCGTCGGAGCAACATATTTGTAGATTCCATGCAAAAAGGAATCTTAGGGAATCTTGAGGGCATCAAAAAGATTCCTTGAGGCCCAAAACTTTCCAGAGTCCATTTTCGACAAACTTTATGTCGATGTTACACCTCTCAACTAAATGAACTCAATGGTGATGTATGTTTCAAAAGCAGAGCTCACTATTTTTCGACCATTTTCCAGATTTGAGTGATGGTGTTAGATTCTCAAGGATGGACAATTGATTCTATGGCCCTTGATGCCACGAATTCGATGGTGTAGCCAAATGCAGCATATGAGCATTCGCTTCTTCAACAAAATTTAGGGGTTGAGGTATATGTAGTTTAATCATGTGCCTCCTTTTGTTGATAGATGTATTGTGAGATCTAGATCCTTTCTTTATGCATAGTGAGGGATCATTGTTTTTTCTTTATGTGATATTATGTCATGCTGATAGGAGGTCCATTATGAGTGAGAGTTCCTATAGCGGAACATCTCATGGAGAGACAAGCTACTCATGTTGAGGCCAAATCCCTTTATGATGGATACCATCATCCATGTTCATCTCCCCATTTCCAATAGTATATGAAGCGACCTACCCCATTTTGACATCGGCCCCGGAGACATAGCCCACAATGGGTGAACTCCGTTATCAATGTCTCGTGTTTTTATGTTGTTGATGTTTGTCTTGTTTCCTCTTGCTTAAGCATGCATATGTGTTATTCTATGCTATTTTAAAATTCAATTCTAACAACATCACATAATTAAAATATCATGGGTAAATCGGGTAACTGACGGACCCGGATCAATAAGGGTGACCACCTTGTTAGAGATTGTCTTGGTATTCCCAAGATATTAGAAGTGTGGGCCACAAGCTCACATTATCCTTTGTTGTCAGCTTCTAGAGATCATGCTGGTGAGAAAAAACCCACTAGTGATCATAAGTTTCATGGAAAGGAGGGTAAAGTTAAGTTTCCTTGTTGGTTATGTGAATGGAATCATCTAGTTCACCATTTCCCTTATATGGATGAACCATACAAATTGTTGGGAAATATTATTGTTTCTCAACTGCAGCTTCTGATTCGCTACCAGAAGCTGTAATATTCCCAATTAGCCATGAGCTAGTTGGAATATTAATTTTTGTTTTTGCTTATTTGTTTGATGAATAAAAGGGTATGAAGACCCATAAATCTCCTTAATAGGAATAAAATCACTCCTAATGTGAAAGGAGGTCATCTTAGTAGCTTAATTAAGCACCCTTGTGTGCGAAAAGGGGATGGAGCATGAAGATTGGGTCAACTTTGACCAAATCAACAACGTTGTTATGGAGGAGTGGACATTTATTGAGGGACAACACAATTTTGGAGGGAAATATCATGCACGGAGATAGTTGCTTTAATGAGTGGGCCAAGGGTGAGGAAGCTCACCAATTATATAAGGAAGAGGATGGCAGCCATAGATCATTATGTTATGTTTTGATATTTTGGATTTTATGGTCTATTTAGACTTGTTTCTCTCTTCAGATGTTTAGCTAAGATTGTAGTGTTGTTTAGCACAGGGTGTTCCCGAGCGGGAATCCCACCTCTATCCTTGGGGGAATTCTAGTTCCCACTCAGGAGGAGTATTTGCACTTAATTTCCACATTCCAGCATCAGGCCAAAGCTTCAAACTTAATTTTCAATGTAGTTTTTGTTGAGGTTGTGTTGTGTTGCAAGGAAAAAGTTGTGGAGGTTTTGTAGAGCCATTTTCTAGGCTTGTGTTTCAGTGGAGAGGTAGCATTTCCATTGGGAGATCAAGAAGGAGGCTCCTTGGGCGTTATATCATTATTTGGCACTAGGCCAAGCTACCACCATCACCTACATCGCAGTTTCAGTCCATATCTGTGTTATTTTGGAGAACTATTGTAGGGGTGATTTCTATGCATGAATTCGGGAGTTGGATCTTCAGTGGAGGGATCAGCCTTTCACCTGGAGGATCTATTGGAGGAGAGCCACATATTGTATATTATCTTTAGCCTCATCTTCCAGCTATTTTTCTATAGTGAATCTTCAATCTTAGGGCTTGAGTTCACCATTTGTATTTTTGGGTGTATTGTTAGAAACCCTTAGGGTTGGCTAGGCAAACTGATATAGAGCCTTGTTCTTTATGTGTAGCATACCTATAGGCATATATTGGGTATTTTATATCATTGTATCATCTTATATTGTAGCTATTTCCTTTGTGATTGCGTCGTAGCAATATCTCCGGCATTTTGATATAGTAGCAGCACCTCTTTATTAAGGGATTTATCTATTGGAGGCTTGTTGGTTCATGTTATACAGTTTATGCACCATTATTTTGTAATATTTTTCTGTTGTTATGATAAATGGAAAGGCTCCATATTGGTCTCATGCTTTGATGTGATGTTTACACACTACAAGCAAAAGACCCTCTAGCGAAGGTTATAAAGGAGGTTTTCAGTGTTATAAAATTGGCCAAAATTGTCAAAAAAACATTTGATACAACATTTTTTTATGGTTACGAAGGTTTTGGCAAATATTTTAATGGAAATTCAATACAACTAAAAAAAAATAGGTGGCCAAAGGTTATTACGGATGTTTTTTTCATCGGTGCGCTATTCCGGCTTTAACGCACCAGTGCGTACATGTAGAAGGTGCCCCGAGGCGGTCGAAGGAGAATGCACTGGGTCGTTAAGGTATAAAACTGCACCGGGTGTAGTGTTGGTGATACAATGTAAAGGGTCCTAATTGGTCTTGGGATTTATGTGGTGCCCATAGGTCGTATCAACGCATTGGTGCATAGACTTACAGAAATGCACCGGTGCGCAGTATCACACAAATGCATTGAGATTTATAATTGGTATCGATATTCGTGCAGTGCCCATAGGTCATACAAATGCACCAGTGTGTATAGGCACATAAATGCACTGGTTCATAGTATCACACAAATGCATCGAGATTTATAATTGGTATCGGTATTCGTGTGGTGCCCATAGGTCGTAAAAATGCACCAGTGTGTATAGACACATAAACACACCAGTGCACAACATCACACAAATGCACCGAGATTTATAATTGGTATCGGTATTTGTGCAGTGCCCAAAGGTCGTAGAAACGCACTGGTGTGCTTCAGAATACAAACACACCGGTGTACAGTGACTGACATGCACCGATTTTCATTTTTTTATTGTTTAGAAACATCGACCTGTGACAATGCAATTATTGTGATTTTAAAAAATTCATTATTCATAAAAAATCAACACATCTTATAACATTATTCATATTAATTAAATTTTTATTAATGCATTTGAATGTGATGTTTGGATTAATTTGTTATATCATATCATAATTATTGTGATTTTTTAAAATTCATTATTCATCAAAAGTCGACACATATATATCTTATAACAACATTCATATGAATTAGATTTTTATTAGTGCATTTGAATGTGATGTTTGGATTAATTTGTTATATCATATCATCAAATTTCACATCTCTTCATTGTAATATTTAATCATCCATAAATTTAATTAGTAGTGTTATATTTCACAACGACAATGGAGAACACAATAGAATAAATTAAAACATATATATATATATATATATATATATATATATATATATATATATATATATGAAAAAGACAGTCTTTGTCATACAAAATGGGATAGTTATTGGTATCCCTTTGTCTTTCAATTGGGACACTATGTCCATTACATTAAACAAAATGTCCGATTTGACTTGATAATATTTCAAAAACTACAACGCCTTGCTGTGATATCCAAACATAGTGATCATCATTCTTCGCTTGAACTATTGTCACTGCTAGAGCTACTTCCATGACTTGGGTTATTTTCAGGAATGTTTTGTTCACGGTGTTGATTGTTTTCTTCTTCTTCACCTTCCATATACAAACATAAAAATAAACTGTAATGAGTGTATATAGATTGGTGAGAATAATGAAAATTACAATATTAAATAATATACATCAATGTAAATCGAAAAGAAATGACGTACCATCGAAACAATCGACTCATAAACTATACATATTCTTTCAAAACCATGTAACATGGCATCTTTCAAGATTTCATTTGTTGGCAAAGTTCCATACTTTATTTCCTGCAAGTTTTATACCCCATAAAAAATCATATATTTAATATAAAAGTTTTTTTTGTTCTATTAATTATAGATGGAGCTAAGTAAAACAAGATCGATAGATGCTTGCAAATTCCACAATTAAGTTATGATATTCCAACATATACTCACAACCCCTATTTAACCCAATTTCAATCAATTCCTCTGATGGTTATTCTTTGTATGTTAGCACCTGTTTGAAGACATTTAATGATGATTTTTGTAAAACAACTCAAAACATACAAAATTGAAATATAGTTAAGTTGTTATAAGGAGGTAACAATTACTCACAAACTTAGATATCAACCCTTTGTTTCCTTGTCGTCCTATTTTATGTGTTGAATGGGTTCCATTTTCTTTTCTTTTCTGCAAGAAAATACTTGAAATTAATATTTAATGCTAAATTGTTTATTTATTGTATCTAATGATAGAAAAATTCAATGATTACATATTACATTTGAAGCACGTTGTTGTTGAGATCGCTCCTCCTACGATGAAATTTTGTCTATTTCTTTGACCATCTCCTTGTACACCTTTTTGGACATTCCTACATGAATATTTCTGATATCAGATCGTTCATCTTTTGAGATTTTCATAATCTTCCTGAAAATGTAACATGACAATAAACTAATTAATTTTTATATTGATATATTTAAAGTAAATATAACAAAAGTGATATTTATAAATAATTATAGACAAACATTTAAAGGAATATTACTTTTTCATTCCTTATTTTTTGTTGTTGTATGTTTTTGCTATTAAAAGTCTGACATGTCTCATTGACCAATTCTCTGGAAACTCTTCCTGTAGTTTAGATAAAATTTGGTTCTTTGAATCATTGGATTGGTTTTTGTATTGCAAGTGGAAAGAATGTCTATACATTCGTTCCACTAGATCCCTCAAACATTTGTAAAAGATTTTCCCCCTTTCGTTATGTTATTGCCCTAGTAATTCTTAGGTCGTGGGATTTTGGTTTATAGTTAAAGAAAACCAGGGGTAACCAAGAACCTCTTTTAGAATTCAGGATCTAGCCTTCCTGAGTTCCAGAGAGGGATCTCTCCTTAAGATTTAGCTTTGTTTTGTAATGGATTTTAGGCTAGCTATGAGTGGAAAATTTGGTTTTATTTTTTGAATGTTGGTGGGAATAAAGGACTACAAGGGAAAACATAGAAATATCTACCTAACCATTGGGAAATGGAGTCAAATTTGTAGCAAACAAGACTAGAAAACTAAGGTCAAAAGAACAAATATACTAAGGGCAAGATAGATGATCTTCAGAGGGTTTAAAAAGGCTATTTTGATGAAGTGATATGATCTGGACTAAGGGCAGTTAAGAATCCTTAGATTACAGAAAAGGAAGAGGTAAATTGAGGTCAAACAAGACTAAAAAGAAATTAAGAATTCTAAAGTCTAGAAATCAGTAGAAAACATAAACATGAAAACTAGTAAAAACAGAGAGCTTTTTACAATGATTCTGTAATACCTTTCCTAGTTATTCATTTAAGATGGAGAATAACACAAGATGTATGAATGAAACTTAAAGAAATAAACAATGAAAACTGGAAGATACAATACTCATCTGATCAACACGAGGATCATTAGTTATGATGTCTATTTGCTTCAGTTTCCAGCCTGCTACTTCAACTTAACTCACATAAAATCCCAATGTTTTCAACAAAAAATTCTATATTAGTCTTGATAATTTTATTCCACCAAAAAATACTTCAAAGAGTGAAGTATTTATACAAATTCTAAACTAGAATATCTTGAAAAAATATCGGATTGGTTCACAAATATCTCTAACTGTTTTACATAAATATAACTTAAGTAAAGGAAACTCAAGACTAATGCATCTATTTGGCACTAATTTTTATGGATAAGTGATTACTAAGAGGAGAATTCAAATTTGATCCAACTCTTAGTTGATGATGAGGCATCCAAGTCACTAACTATTTCCTTTCTTTGTGCATTCTGCTCCAGCAATTCTGCAAACTTGGGGTCCAATGACATTTTTGTATTTCTCAATCCGAAATATATATGTAAAAAATGAAAGCGATTATTGTAGATACATATTTTTTTGAGATAAACCTCTTTCAATTTCCTAAAATTCCTCTCCAGCTATTCACAATAGGCTCTGCAAAAATATGTGTAAAACAAAGTTTTACAGAGTTTGAAAAATAACCTGTAAACATGTGCATGTATCTCTCATTCTGAAATAACTGTGCAAAACGTGGCATAGGTTTTTGTATTTGGGTATCTTAGAAACAAAAACCTCCTTCAGTTTTGTATGATGTATTTCTGATTGGCCACAATATTCTCTGCAAAATGATGACTTAACAGGAATTTTCTGCAAAAAGTGCTCTCAAATATTGTTTAATATTTCCCAATCCATAATGGATGTTAGAAAAGTGAGAGAGGTTTTTGTAGATGGCCCTCTTAAGAACATAAAAATCCTTCAGTTTTGTAAAATTCATCTTGTATTGGTCACAATAGTTTCTGCAAAACAATGATTTAAACAAGAAATTTGTGCAAAAAATGTCCCTTCTTGCTCTCTTTTTCATCTTTTCACCTTTTTGTTCTTTTAACTGTTTTAATTTCACTTTAGATAAACTTCATTGTTGGTGAAAGTATTTTTATCTCTTTTTACCATTTTACTGCCTCTGTATTTACTTTTATTAATTACCTTTGACTGCTCTTGTAAGTTTGTTTTAACTTTCACTCTGACTTTTACCTGATACACTTTAACCACTAATACTCTTTGACTGTTATGTTTTTAGGGTCATTGTGAATTTTGATTTCACTTTTACCATTCTCCATGAAAAATTCATCATTCTGATCTCTCTATGACTTTATTTTGTTCTTTCTTTGTATGCAAACTGTTTGTTGAATGAATATATTGAGTTAAAATCTGAGAATTTGGAGAAAACAATTTTGTCAACTAGTATTGAAATTGTTGGCCCAAATCCATATTCTGATAATAACCTGCAAAAATCAAACAATTTGTTAATGAAATACAGGTCTGTAGGGAGGTGATTGAAGGCTTTTTTGAAAGACTTGTGAAATGAGATCAGTCTGTGGAGGTTTAACTTTGTTTTTTAGGCATTTTGGGTAGCTACTGCAAGATTAGACTATTTTCAGGAGTTATTCACTTTAATAGAGATGAAACTGAGCAATTTAGGCTAAGGATGGCTTCTTTTGGGTTTTTTTGCTCAATTAGGTTTCCTGAATGGGTTTGATTGAAAACAGGGAATATCAAGGTAATTCAAAGGTTTTAGTTGTTCAGATCCTTGACTTTAATCTTTAAACTGTGAAAATTGAGGAAATTGGCTTTTAAAAAGGTTCACAGTCGAAAACATGGCTTTCTAGGAAAATTGGTCAGGGAGGCTCAACAATGGTGTCTGTGAGTAGTTTTTTGAAGGACGAAGGCGCCAATGATATGGAAACAATGCATAACTAAGGTTAAAACCTTAGGTTTTATTGATATGCAGGGTATTAATTACAGGTCGAGTTGACATGGCGGGAGTGGTTTTTCGTTTGAAAGAAAAAACTAGAAATGGTTTTCGCATTGCTTTCGAGTGGTAACTAGTTTTTAGCTTTAGCAGTGCGATCCAATATAATTAGGACACGTAGCGGGTGGTGGTTTCAAAAAACAACTCATTTTGCAAAATTTTTTGGCAACTTCATTCGATCACTTTAGAAATGCGATATGGGATCTGCATCGTCAGATCTGACTCCGCGATGGGAACGGTCGGGATTTGATGAAAAGTTGCGGGGTAAGTGCAGTGGGGCCCGGGCTTATAATATTATCTGTTGATCTGATAAGTGGAGATCTGTAGTTGTATATTAACTCGATGAGAATGGTGGGGACAGGGGGAACATTTTATCGGGTTTATTTTAAATCGCCATATTAAATGGATTCAAAGATAAAATGGTTATTACTCATCATGATGGTGAAATGTGGGACATGAAGTCAAATGATCACGTTACACACGGATCGTTGGATTGTAAATGGGATGATGATCGGACGGTTGGGGTTCAACGTGATAAGGAATGATGGGAGCCTTGGGATAGGATTATCGCGTACATTTTAAACTATTAGATCTAAAAGCAATGGAAGATCGGATGGTTGAAATTGATTCCGATGGAACTGCAGATATGGGAAGGTTTATATATAAAAAGGCTTTATCTATTGAATAAAGTGGATGGGGAGGGGTTTAAAAAGGGTTTAACCAAGGTAAAAACTGTGGTAAAGGAATATTTATCGGGAAAGTGGAAAATGTTAAGGTTTTAACCTTGGGGTTAAGGGTAATTGGGAAAGGGGATGTATTAAACATGGGGATGGGTTTTGCGAAGTTTGGTTTAAATTAAACTTCGAGAATTTTTGTTTTTGTTTTAAACATATATGAAACATGTTTAATGCTTTTTTGTGTATTTTTATTATATAGTTTTAGATTTTTCAAAGGTCTAAAACTATAGGGGAGAGGGGAAATATTTTTATGGGTAGTTTTGTGTCAAAGGGGTAACTTTGGGATGTTTTTCAACATGTACTTAATATCTTTGACACAAAAGCATATATTAAATGGGTTTTTGGGATATTAAATAAAGGGAATTATATTAATAGGACTAGGATAATTAATAAGGAGTTAATAAAATATGTTAGGTGTTAATATGACAAGAGAAAAAGTGAATACTCAAAACATACCATTATAACCAATAAAAGTGAAGATCAAAGCAAAACTTGCATTTATGATAATTTCATCACTTCAACTTAGGATAAAATGTCATTTCGAGGGTTTTATGCTTTCATGAAATGTGGGAAGTTAATCAAATGGGGATTTAAAGTATCATTAAGTAAAATGAGGTTTTTTACTTATGTTTTTTCATGGAAATGAATGCATGAATGGGAATGATGTGATTTTTGGGATTAATATAACAACTTAACATTTTCAACTAGTCAACCATAGAGCCCTGGGTCCAGTCCCAACAGAAGTCAAGGAAATGCCTTGAGCCTTTCTGACTGATAGTTTAGAATGATAAATGGCTATGGGGAAGCAGAGTCAGTTATTTGCAGTCTTGGTAAATAATATTTACAATGATGCTTCTCACCTTCTTCCACCTACCCAATTTTAACTGCTAGCATTTTTTTCTTCCATTTTGATTAGGTGCATTTGTGCTAGCAACCTTTACAACATTTATTCTTTATGAAAGCAATAAAACTATCTAATTCTACACTTATTTCATCCAGGAATCCATATTAAACTGTTGGATTCACTTATTCTCTACCTAACTACTGAATTTTCATAATTAAACTGTATGAAAATTCTTTATTCTCTATCTAAAACATTTGAAATTGAAAAATGATGAGTTAAGATTAAATTGTTCAACTCATCACAGATTATGGCATTTATTGACACTCTGCCATAATCAACTACAAAAGGTAAAAGTAGTGGCATTTAGACTTGAACACTTTCATGTTTTATTCATCTTTTTTCTTTTGGGGTATATTATTTTTTCAAAGTCCTTTGATTTTTCTTTTAGGAAATTTTACCCTTTTTTTTATTTTTTTGATTTTTTAAATTTTTTTACAAAATATGGGAATACAACTTACAGAAGGCAAAGTATGTACATATTTACAAGATTACCACCAGTCAAGTCAAAATTATGAATCCTATATTTATAGGTCACTAACACGTTAACCTCCAACTCCACTCCAGATGAGCTAAGGAGAAATTCATTTTCATTTGCATGTTATATTTTTTTTTCTTTTCTTAGAACAACATTGTTTTTTTGAGTTGTTGGTCCATGTAGAACATTAAACAGATGTTAATTAATAGACTGTTCGACACATTTTATCTACTAATTTTAATTATATTATTAATGAAAATTAAAAAAAGAAACTCATATTGGATCGATAATATTTTTTCATTCACCTGATTCATCATTTTGCAATTTTCCCATCAAGCTTTTACACACTTTTGGTCCTAGATCAGAAATAATCTTATCAAGCTTCATCATTTTGTGGCTCTACATGATACATAGTAAACAATAAATATTAGTTAAACTTACATATAGTTCAAAAATAATATTTTTTGTAAAGAATTTACAAAGAACTTACCTTTTTTGCTTTTCTTGATGTGTTATCAGTATTTTTTCTACTTTATCTCTTGTCAGTCATTTATTTATCAATCTGAAACCTGTACCATATCATTAATTAATATATTTATAAATAAATTGTCAACTTTTCAGGTAAAAAAAAAATCTCAAGAAATGAGTGCGCCATTCATGGTGTATGCACTGATGCCGGTGTGTGGGGGTCTTATAAAAGCACCACAAAAATAGTATAATAGACCATACAGTGCTCTATGTCAACAAGGAGCACCGGTGCATTACATGTCAACCACCGCACCGATTAACCACGATAACATAATAAAAATCATCCAGTGTTAGTTTTTGTAGCATAAACTGGTGCCATATTTTACATATGGTGCACTGATAAAAAAAAATTGTTTTTTATTTTTTTATCACATTACTTACACGATGCGATTGTACAATAAAGAGCACCGGTGCGCTAGGTTACGATGGACGCACCGATGTTTTTAAATTCACGCAATGGCCGACATGGATTGGGATTCGAATATGCAAATCGTCCCGTCGGTTGGATATCTTAGGTCTATATTTAGCAATACAAACCCTATAAATCTAAATTGAAAAGCCCTAATTTTGAAATCATAGAAAGAAGGAGAAGAAAGGGCAGAAACAAAAAGAATGTAGGGTTTGTCTCTAAAATGGATATTTTTTGTGCGAAAAAGAATGTTTGCAATACGCCATAATGAAATAGTGCACCGAAGACATATTTTACATATGGCGCACTGAGAAAAAAATATATTTTTTTAATTTTTTATTACAGTACTTTTGCGGTGTGCTGGGATAATAGAGCGCACCAGTGTGCTAAGTTACGCAGGGCGCACCGATGAATTTTATTTTATTTTTTTAATTTACGCAAGGGACGACATGGATTGAGATCCAACTATGTAAGTCATCCTGTGGGTTGGATGTCTTAGGCTTATATTTAGCAATACAAACCCTATAAATATAAATTGAAAATCTCTAATTCTGAAATCACAGAAAGAGGGAGAAGAAAGGGCAGAAACAAAAAGAATGTAGGGTTTGTTTCTAAAATGGATTTTTTTGTGCGAAACAGCATGTTCGTAATGCGCCATAATGAAATAGTGCACCGGTGCCATATTTTACATATGGCGCACTAATAAAAAAATATTTTGTTTTTTTAATTTTTTATCACTGTACTTTTGCGATGCACTAGGTTACACAGGGTGCACCAAGGAAAAAAAATGTTTTTTTTTTAAATTCACACAAGGGCCGACATGGATTGGGATCCGACTAGGCAAGTCATCCCATGGGTTGGATGTCTTACGAATATACAAAATAAACTTTGATGGAAGTAAAAAGGTAAAAAAAAACAATAAACTTTCATTTTGTTCTTTTACTGCATAAAAAAAACTGCAGAAAAAGTAAAAAAACAATAAACTTTATTCACAAGATCATTTGAAATTCTATGCTGCAGGGTTTGAATCACCAGAGGTTTGGAATTCTGATTGTCTGAATAATTCTGTTCGAACGTATTTCCCTGCTCCACAGTGCTCTTGTGCTCTGTTTGCTCCAGGTATGTCCCCTGCAAATCTCTGGCTGAATTTTTTTGCAAAAATAGTGAAATAATGAAAATTGTTTATTATTTAAAGAAATGTTTTATGAAATTATATTTTTGAAAATATTTTGATGCCCATTTTTCAATTTACAACTTTTTTTTCACTTAAAGAAAATAGAGTTTCAGTTTTTTTTTTTTTTTTTTTTATTCGTCACCAGTGCATCCCTTAATCGAACTGCACTAGTGCGTCTGTGTATAAAACGACACCGGTGTGCATTACCAAAAATGCACTAGTGCGGTGATCTGTACATTGGGCACCAAAATTACTTTTAGGTGTGTGCACCAAAATTTATTGTTGTTTTGCTCAAATGCAGGGAGAAAATATCATAATTATATCGAATGGACAATTCTTCAAAATCCAGCTTGTTCCATAATATTTCTCAAATTCCATTTCGGAGTTCTCCCTATCCATCTCGAGACGTAATATTTACTTCAGATTTTATTTATATTTTCACTATCTAATTGAATTTATGTTTTTTATCTATGAAATCAATCATGCACAGCTTAATTAAATTTGTAATGTATACAAGTTTGTAGGTTCATGTAGATTCATCATCGAGTTCAGATGCACAAAATATTCAAACTGCTCCAAAACGTCGGAAGTTCTTATCAAGAGTTGCATACCGCAAGGCGCATTTGGTAGATGAAAATGGACATCCACTTCAACTTGCCAATTGTAAAAATATTGCATCTTCTAGCCACAATCCTGGGACAATGATGGTAATAATTATAATTTTTTGGTATATATATTGATTAATATGTAATTATTTCAATGTCAAACCAATTTATAATCATGCAATATTGTCAATGTGGTAACTGATTGATATCATATATTTTGTACTAATCATGTTCAAATATAATTTTTTAAATTATTATGATTCTAGTGATGATGAACGTCCTACCTACCACCTTCCGTTTCACCCCACGACAATGTCAAATCGAGAGAGGACTGAATTAAGAGAAAAAATCAGAGAGCAACGATACCAAGAATGGTTGAATCAACCACCGATTCAATTCCTGCTACGTTCAGATTCACCAATTAGGAATGACTACAACAATAGTAGTTCTTTAGAATATGGCAATGAAGGTAATCAAATAGAGGTTGGTATGGATGATTGCTTAAGGGATACGATTTCCATGGAGACAATGTTGTTAGATGCATTCCAAAACGATGATCAGCTAGTGGATGATGCTCATATCGCTGACACCTGTCAAACCAGGAGGTAACTTCTCAAAATCAGAATGTGTATTAGCTGAAGAGTGTACATGCTTTTATAGATGGGAGGTGAGGCTATTGGGATTCATCTCCCAATGACTCTTGGCCTTCCTTATTTCCTAATATTAAATAATATACAAAAATACATATGCACACCCATCCATAGGATTAGGTGTCAACATTCCCCCCTTAATTTGAAGGGATGTTGGTGAGTCCAAGCATCGATCTGAAATTTTCAAACTTTTCTCTTCCAAGTGCTTTGGTGAAGATGTCAACAGTTTGCTCATTTGTGGAACAATGATGTAGATGGATGGTTTTGGCCTGAACATGATGTTGAATTAGATGGTACTTTGTATTGATGTGCTTTGTTCGATCATGGAACTTTGGGTTCTTGGCCAAATTTATTGCAGAAGTGTTGTCGATCATGAGTGGAGTAGAATACATTTGTTTCATCTTCAAATCTTCCAGGATTTTCCGGAGCCACACAATTTCCTTTGTTGCTTCAGCTGCTACCACATATTCTGCCTCGGTCGTGGAATCTGCTGGAACTGACTGTTTGCGTGATCTCCATGAGACAGCTCATGATCCAAGACTCATGGTGTAACCTATAGTAGACACCCCTGTTTCTTTGTCGCCATCAAAGTCTGAATCAGAGTATCCGATCAAGTTGAAGTCGCCTACCTGTGTATATTTGAGTCCAAAGTCTTGAGTCCCCTTCAAGTATCTTAGCACTCTTTTTGCAGTAGACCAATGTCCTTCACAAGGTTTTTGCATGAACCTTGAGAGGATTCCAACAGCAAATGAGATGTCAGGTCTGGTGGTGGTCAGATAGATAAGACTTCCTACAAGCTGTCTATACTTAGTTGCATCCTCAAATTCCTTCCCTTCAATGGATGTGAGCTTCAAGTTTTGTTCCATTGGAGTACTTAAGGGTTTACAGTCATCCATGCCAAACTTGTTCAAGATATCTCCAATGTACTTCTTCTGAGAAAGAAATATGAATTTAGGATGTTGAATTACTTCAATACCCAAATAGTAATGAACATGACCCAAATCAGTCATTTCAAAACCTTTCTTCAACTCTTTCTTCATGGATGCAATATAGCTCTCATTGTTTCCTTTTATCAAAAGATCATCTACATATACCACAAGATATACAACTGTTTTTCCAACTTTCTTAACAAACAAAGTTGCATCATCAAGATCAAAATGTTTGAAATCAAGTTTCAGAAGATGCTCGGTCAACTTCTCATACCAGGCTCGTGGTGCGTGCTTGAGGCCATATAAGGATTTTACAAGTTTGCAAACTTTGTGTTCTTGACCCTTTATCACAAATCCTTCTGGATGGGACATATAAACTTTCTCCTTTAGATCTCCATTCAAGAAGGCTGTTTTTACATCCATCTGATGGACTTTCCATCCATTCTGAGCTGCTAAGGCAAAGAGAGTCCGGATGGTGGTCCATTTTGCTGTGGGAGCAAAATTTTCTTCATAATCGATTCCTTCCTTTTGTGCAAAACCTTTTTCCACAAGCCTGGCCTTGTGCTTGTCAAGTGAGCCGTCTGCTTTGTACTTGTTCTTGTAGACCCACTTACAGCCAATTGGTTTCGTTCCCAAAGGCGGATCAACCAGCTTCCAAGTGCCATTCTTTATCAAGGCATCATACTCCTTCTGCATCGCTTCTTTCCATTCACCATGAGAAGCGGCTTCTTTGAAGGAAGTTGGTTCATGATCTGTAGACAAACTCAATTCACAGTTATAAGCAATATCCATATCAACAGGGGAATCAGAATTATCTACATCACCTTCGATTTTTTGAGTGGAACTTCTTGTTCCTGTTTTTCCAACCTCATCAGGATGAACATTCTCCAGTGTCTTTGTCATCCATTTGGGAGGACCTTTCTGAGATGGCCCAGGCTGGTCATTTGACTGAGTTGGGATTGATTCAAGATTCAATCTCCTAATTCTGTCAATCACATCATCCAATGTGTCATCCGTGGTTGTTTCTTCATGTGGGGGAGAGAGTGCTTCAGGATATGATTCCACAGTTTGATTCAATATCGGAATCCCCCCTTCAAGGTTTGGAATCACATTATCAAATTCTTGGAAAGACTTTGCATGTGTGAATCTGTCCAGGCGATCAAGTTGCCGCTCAACAACTTTGTCACTCTTGGAAGATTCAAGAAATATGACATCTATTGCTATCACAAACTTCCTATTTGCTTCATCATAGAGACGATATCCTTTGGAGGTATTGGAGTACCCCAAGAAGATACATTTTCTGCTTCTAACACCAAGTTTGTTCCTTTGACCCTTGGGTATCAAGGCATAACAGGTGGACCCAAAGACCCTGAAATGCTTTACCGAAGGAATGTGGCCATGCCACATTTCAAAAGGAGTTTTGTTTGTAATTGAACTTGAAGGACACCTATTCTTTATGTAAACAGCACATAGAACTGCATCAGCCCAAAACATCAATTTTACATTCTTGAAAAATAACATGGAGCGGACCATATTTAAAATGGTTCTGTTCATTCTTTCAGCTACACCGTTCTATTGTGGATTATATGGCACAGTTGTTTGATTTTTGATTCCATGTTGACGAAGATAATTTTAAAATTCGTTTGAAGTGTATTCTTTTCCATTATCAGTACGTAGAGAGCCAATATGTGTTTGTGCATCATTTTCAATCCATGCATGAAAATTCTTGAAAGTTTGAAAAGCATCAGACTTATTCTTCAGTAAGTAAATCCAACACATTCTGGTGTAGTCATCAATAAATGTCATCATGTATTTGTTTCCATTTGCAGAAGTAAGAGGCATAGGGCCACATAAATTTGAATGAACAAGTTCAAGTTTTCTATGTGCTCTGGAGTGTGAATCATGAAATGGCTGTTTGCTATGCTTTCCTAGAATACAAGCATCACATTCCTTAGGTTTTCTAGGAATTGTAGGCAGTCCATCAACACCATTTTTCTTCAACAAACGAAGGCTGTCATAGTTTAAGTGTCCAAATCTAGCATGCCATAAAAGGCTTGATGGAAATGTACCTTCATCATGATGTGAACTGAATGCAAAGTTTTGAGCATGAGTAGATGAACCTTTTAGCTTCAAGAGTCTCCCTTCTTCTATTCCCTCCATGACAAGGGAGTGATCTGATGCTTTTCTGAGCTCTGCCTTGCCATCAAACAAGTGAACTGAGTGTCCTTGCTGCCGGATTTCAACCAGGGACAGCAAGTTTCTCTTCAACTCCGGGAGGTATAGAACCTCATGTAGGATATGATCAGGAAGACTAGGCAGTTTAAGCCTGACTGTGCCAAGCCCTAATGGCTTGAGTTTGGATTTATATGTGAAATATACTGCTCCATCAACTTTGTCAGTGAATTCTTCAAAAAAATATTTTCTAAATGTCATGTGACATGTTGCTCCTGAATCTAGCAACCAATCATATCTCCATGAAGTAAATGAAACATCAAATAGGTTTTCAGTTACTCCATTGTTACAATGTGCTAGAACAGAATGAGCTGATTCAACTGGTTTACCTTTGTCTTTGTCATCAGTTTTACCTCTATCTTGATTTGTTTGCTGCTGAGCTTTAGATTGTCTGCCCCCCTTTTCTCTGAAGTTTCTTCTTCATCTTCTCCCTTCTCTTCCTCTGGATGGACCTGAAGCATGTCTCTTTTCTCTCTGTGCCAAGTAGGCAGCCTCTTTAGAAGATGAAGGGACTGTCATCTTCTTTTGAAGGAGGAGAGAAAAAAAACTTTGCTAGAAAATTTTTCTTGAAGGAGAGAAAACAAAAAAAAATATTTGCTGGAAAATGTACTCAGTTTAAAAGGACAGAAACTCTTTTTGCTAAAAGACTGAATTTAAAAAACACAAGCTCTTTGCTAAAAAACACTGAATTCTGCACCAAAAAAATATATGTAATTTTTTTGTTTTGTTTGGAGAAAAAATTTGTATGGGGGTCGATATGGAATGGTTGGGGGGGGTACGGAAAAGAGCGGTATCGAATGTATGGTGGGATGGTATATAAATGTAATGAGGGGTGGTATTGATAAGGGCGTAATACAATATGAGGGGCGGTATATATGGGAGGCAACGTTGTATAAAATATGGAATAGTGTTGAAATAGTGGTATTGAAATGGGCGGAATGATATGAGGGGCGGTATATATGGGAGGCAACGTTGTATAAAATATGGAATAGCGTTGAAATAGTGGTATTGAAATGGGCGGAATGATATTTAAAAGGCAGAATGGTAGAATTGTGAATGGGAGAGGGCGGAATTATGGTGTTATTGTATACAAATGGTGGTGTAATATATATGAGGTGGTATTATAACAACGCTATATTATGAGTGAAGGGCGGTATCAAAGTAAGGGCGTAAAAGGTATGGTGGGAGGGGTGTAAATATGAACAGTGGCAGCGTGGTATATATGTAATAGTTGACCACCGTTGGAACAATGCCGATTTAAACAGTGACCACGTATATATGCGTTAAACGCAGGTGGAGAGGCGGTATTTCATATATGGACAGCGCAATGGTTTTTGAAACTGTATGAAGTGGTATTGACAGCGTTCCAGCGTAATATAAAATATGGAATGGATGGGAGGCTTCGATACCTGTGTTATGCAGCCATACGACAGGCGGACAGGCCACGGAAGTTCAAACCATGCGTATTATAATTTGAAACGTAATGATATTCCAGTGTAATGACAGAGTGATATTCATGTTATGGAGTGGCGGTGTTGTAAATAACATAACGCAAATGAGATGGGAGCATGGGCGCCGAGAGGTGAGAGGCTGGTCGAGTGAGCTGTGCACAGGTAAGGGGATGTATGATAGTTTATAACGCTATGGAATGTGGAGGTATTTAAACTTTGACAACAGTGTATATAAATGTGGCAGGTGCGCAGAGGGCGAGGCAAGGAGAGTGGGGGGAGTGTGTGCGTTGAAATGAGGGGAGAGGAGAAGTCGATAGGGAAATGCAAAGCGCTGTATGGAGAATGTAGCAGTGAGGGCGGAGTGTGGAGAGGCGTTGGGTAGGTAAGGCGTTGGGAGAGTGTAGGAGGCCCAAAGGGCCGTTACAATTTTTTTTTGAAATGGAATCTTGCAGAATGATAGAGCCTGCAATTTGCAGATTGACAGAGGAGCCTGCAGTCTTCAGGAGCTGTAGGAGCTGGAGCTGCAAATGTTAGGGCTAAATAGAGAAAAAAAATGCAGAATAATAGTTTAGCAATTAATGAGCAGCAAAAACTATTAATAAAATTGACTGAGCAAAGGAAAGGGAGTTACACCACAGGCAGAAATGCCAATAGTGGAGCTGGCTCTAATACCATGTCAAACCAGGAGGTAACTCCTCAAAATCAAAATGTGTATTAGCTGAAGAATGTACATGCTTTTATAGATGGGAGGTGAGGCTATTGGGATTCATCTCCCAATGACTCTTGGCCTTCCTTATTTCCTAATATTAAATAATATACAAAAATACATATGCACACCCATCCATAGGATTAGGTGTCAACAACACCTTTCTCGAAAGGCTTAAATTTTCTTCCACCACCCCTCTCTTTGGACCTGGTGGTTAGTCAAAGTCTACCCAGTTGGGGACAACGATGTTACTGTAAAACTTGAAAGAAAATTTTGGCTTGTCGAATGCATGTTTCTTAGAACTTTTGAGGTAAGTTACCATAAAGTACTCCCTTATATAAATTGGAAATATAATTAGTACACTGGAATGAACATTACAAATGGTAAAGTTTATGAACGTTAATAATTATATTGACATTAATTTACATTTATTAATATATTTTTCCATGATCATCAACTATAGGTTATTCAAAGATAAGGTTCTTTTGAGTGATAATGTCTTTCCTAGTAGCTGCGAAGAGGTAAAGAAATTGTTGAAAATGTTGGGTGTCGAGTACATATCATATCATGCATGTCCAAATGATTGTATTCTATATAGAGAAGAATATGCAGACAAAGAGATGTATCCAAAATGTGGGCATGACAGGTATGATAAATAAAAAAAAGGGTAAATCACGTACTGGTCCTCCTTTTAAGATATTGAGGCACATTCCTACAATCCCAAGGATTCAAAGGCTTTTTTGTTGCAAAGAATTAGCTATGTTGCAGGGATGGGATGCCTCACACAGAAGTGAGCTGGGAGTTATGTGAATCCCAACTTATTCAATAGCCATGAAGCATATAGAGGATACATGGCCCGAAAAATTCAAGGGTGAAGTACGAAGTCTACGACTCAGCATAGCCATCGATGGCGCTAACCCATATTCCCTATAGAACACCAACTATTATGTTTGGCCTGTAGTAGTGATCAATAACAATATCCCCCCATGGTTTTCCGCGAAGAATGAACATCTTATGTTGGCTTTCATAGTCCCTGGTAGAAGACAAGTGAATAATATGGATGTCCACTTACAACCACTAGTAGATGAATTGAAGGAATTATGGGATGGGATAAATGTATACTGTGTATCAAGACCCATCGCAGTAGAGAGGAGTTTTACATTGTATGGCATATGCGCTTACACGACACATGGTTATCCAGGCTTAGGAGTTTGTTCTGGTAAATTACATGTTTAATTTATTGATTTGTTTATATGCGTAACAATATTCTTTCACATAATAGTTATTTAATTCGTTGTAATATTTGTTTTGATCTTCATGATATCCTTTAATGTGACATGCATATTAATTAATGTATACAAACATAATCTCATAGGTCTTGTAACAAAAGGGTATTTTGGATGTAAATGTTGTGGACCTTCTCTGAAAGCTAAATGGTCCAAGGACCTATGAAATCTAGTGTATGATTGCTTCAGGGTATTCCTACCAAAAGAACACCCTTACAGAAGAGCAACATCTGCTTTCAATGGTAAATAAGAGAGAACCCAAAGGCCTCTAATAATGACACCAACTGAATAACTTAGAGCATATGAGAGAGAGAAGGAGAAGGAGTTCATAGAAATGTTCGATTCAAATGGGGAGCCTATGTTCGATGATCCAAATTTCTTCGACACCTATGTTGAGAAATTTCCCATTGAGATGAAAAGGAAATCTATCTTTTATAACCTCCCATATTGGGAGCATCTTAATATTACCCACTTAGTAGATCCCATGAATATATTTAAAAATGTTTAATCTTCTTTATGGAGGCACATATCATCGAAACAAAGTGACACATTGGCTGTTAGGAAAGATCTTATAACTTCAAAAAAT
Organism: Pinus albicaulis; assembly: GCA_034641835.2. Classification (NCBI taxonomy): domain Eukaryota; kingdom Viridiplantae; phylum Streptophyta; class Pinopsida; order Pinales; family Pinaceae; genus Pinus; species Pinus albicaulis. The sequence continues at coordinate 418,598 of JAXQQM020060418.1, forward strand.
AAAAAGAAACATTGGCCAAGACGATTAGAAAGTACGGGATCAGAGGCAGGCGCTGGTCCCTCTAATTCATGGTTTTTCAAATAAGGTGCCATGGATTTTAAAAAAAGATGACATTTCTTTGGCGAAGGAAGTTATAATGGGTGTGAGAGTGTCAACTTCATATGGGTCTTCACTATGGCACTACTTCACCATGGATGACCATTTGTCGGGGTTGAAATCACATGACCATTTGAATCTTCTAAGAGTATGTATACTGTCAAAAGCATGATTTTATTATTTGTTATATTAGAATATTTTATCCCATCCCGGGATCATAAAACATAACTAATTTTGTATATTATTGCACGTGTTTATAACTTTGCAGTGTCATTATCCTTTGTTCGTGCGTGGGTGTGTGAAACATGAATTCCCTCAAGACCTAGGATGTGCCATATCGAATTTATCTTCATTTGTACGTTGGATCACGTCAAAGGAGATTCATGTGGCTAGCATTCCATGGTGGCGTCAAGAGATAGTTGAGATTGTTTGTAGGTTTGAGAAGGAACTACCAACGAGTTTCATGGACTTACAGGTTCATCTTCTAATCCACCTAGTAGATGAGGTTGAATTAGTTGGGGCGGTTTCTTGTCGTTGGATGTTCTTCTTAGAGAGGTAAATGAAGAAATTGAAAGGTTTTGTTTGACAAAGGGAAAAACCCAAGGGGTCTATTGCAGAGGGGTACATATCGCATGAGTCTTTCTATTATGCTAGTGAGTACATCAAGTATATCGACAACATACCAGGTGCGGTGACTTGGGATGATGGAAGGGATGAAGGCAAAAGAGAAGGGGAGTTGCTCCAAACGAGTAGAAAAAAGTGCTTGATAAAGAGTAAGCGACTTATAATTTTTGAAATTTACAAAAAGTAATTAATATTCATGTTGAACTTCGATATAATATATATTTTGATCTCTAAGTACTATATAATTTTGGTTTTATTTCATCAGCGAATGCAAAAATTGAAGCAATCAATAAATTTGTTCTTTACAATTCTGAAGCAACACAACCGTGGGTCACATTGTACGAACAAAAGAGGATGAAATGGGATAGTGACAGAAAAGAATTCAGATGGTTGAATGGTAGAAGTGTGCCTTATCCCGATCATTTAAAAGAAAATATGCCAAAAATATGACCCAACAGTTGAGTTGTTGACCAAGTCATAGAGAAATACGATGCTACCGGTCATTACCCGCGTGCTGAAGAGGATGTGCTAAATGTAGGGATTGGGTGCAGCAACTCGGTAACAATATTTTTAATTTATATGTAAATTTGAAACTTATAAGACATCTATATTTCATATTTTAACTGTTGGGTTATTATAAGACACATGACACTATGATTATTTTAAATTTTTTATAATAGGTGCATTTGTTTCCATCTATGTGGGCATATGGACACCATTTTCGCACATAAAATGCCGATTTTGGAAACATCACACAAGACTGTGGAGTGGAAGTCGATTTCGATAAATCTAGTCGATCTAGCGACCATGATCAAAACCTAGTACGAGGGACGTTAGGTTACGTCAGAAAGATACAAGAGATCATTGAAGTGGATTTCTCTTCTTTACAATGTGTTATTTTTAGGTGCAAGTGGTGGGACACCTTTGATCGGAATAATGTAAAGGAGGCTCGTGGTAGTAGGCTGATATGTATCAACTCTAGAAAGATGTGGGATGAAGCTAAGGAGCCCTATGTTTTCCCAAAACATTGCAACCAGGTGTTTTTTTTACCCAGATGTGTTGGATAGGGATTGCTGGTTCATATTGACACATGAGCCTAGATCAAAACATATGTTTGAGAACAATAGTGTTATCATACCATGTGAGCTGGAAGATAATGAGGGTGATCATGAGAACCGAGAGTGATATGGTACATGTGTTATTTGATAAATATTTATAATTTTTAAGATGGGTTTTTAGAAACATTATAATATGTATTTTGAATTAATTGGTAATTTGCATTGTGTTAATGTTAAAATCAATAATTCACTTGATAACTAGAAATTATGTTGATCTCAAAAAAAATGGTGTACTGTATAAATTAGTTTTTTTTTTGTATCTAAGATCATAATAAAATAATGATAATTATAAAGTACATTAATTTATTTTCATTATTTTCTAAACTTTATTATGCTACAATAATTCATATTATTCTAGATTTATTATTTTACAATTATTTAAATTTTACAAATTTACAAATTTAAAAAATTTAATAAATCATTTCACATTAATACAATTAAAATTTTACAAATATTTTACATACAATTACAATTACAATTTTACAAATTTACATATATACCATTACAATTACAATTTTAGAATTTTACATACAATTAGAATTACAAATATTACAATTTTACAATATGATGATCATTTAATATTAAATTAATTAATAAACATCATGTTCATGATAGCCATCATACAAACATCATATTTGACTAAAAAACACATTCAAAATTGCTAACATCATGTGATCATGATCATCTAACAAAATACAATTAACATTATATATTAACATCATCACAATGGTGCAGCCTCGACGGTCGATGGTCCAGCCTGCTCATGATCATGAGTACTGATGGATACTGCAGGCTGCTGACTGGATGTGGCCGATGGTCGAGCCTCATCTCCATGATTACTGCTGCTAGATGCTAGTGGAGGCTACTCATTTGGCGCAGTGTGAGGTGAACGATCATGAGATGATGAGTCATTTCTCACGGACTGTCGATCATGTGCTGTGTCTCGACCATGCATATAACGTGCAACAATCCTCCTCAGCTGCGTAACAATTGTCATAGCTCCTACGACATGCCACATCAATCTATACATGTCATGCGACATGCCTCTCCACATCTAAAATAGCCTATCATCGGCCTGTATATCTCTGTAATGAGCGGGCTTGATGCCCGCCTCAACAACCAATGCATTGAGTTGGTCACCCAGCTCCATCCTATATCTAGCATCAAGTTGACCGCGCCTAGAAAAAGGCGGTACCAGTGCAACAATAGGAGCAGGTCTCTTTGCACCGGTCTCCTGATGATCCTTGGCATCTGGCATGCCCTGATCGTCATCAGAATCCACACCTAGATCATGTGGTGGTGTCGGCATGTCCTCACCATCAAAAGAGCCAATGTCTGCAAAATATATACAAGTACACAACAATAATTAGATAATTTCGTTACACAATTTAATTAAAACAAGTTAAAGAACATGCTAGAATAAATTTAAATAAAACAGTAATATTACCTCTATCATCTGGCGGCTCATCAGCTGTGAAGAGGATGTTGGCACACCCTCACCAATCCAAACTGCATAAGGATAGGGGACCATAATGAAGGGATTCTCGTCAACACTGGCTAGAAACTACAATGCATAAGGCGACATCCTTGCTAGAAACAAAGTCTCGTCCCTCTTGGGCATCATCTGCCCCCACATGTGCATACGTGCCTCAAACATCAGCCTACAAGGCTACCGAACAAAAGTAGGCCTCGTCTCTGAAAACCTCTCAAAAAATAAAAATAAAAAGCTCTGAAGCAAAAGGGAAGTTGACCCTCCCTTGTGCATGAGCATGACATCTATCTAAGGCTATAAAGAACTGCTGCAAAAAAATGTCAGACCGCCTGACAATTCGTGGCTCCTGTACTAAAGAATCAACATAATATAGAAGCAAGTAACTAATGCATTTCCTGTCACTGGTGTTTTGAAAAATGGTCGAAATGATAAGTTAGAGACATTGCACCTCCTCACTACCAATTGCACTAATACATAACTGACCTCCAGTGACCTGAAACTCTACAGGAGACAATACATTTGCTCTAATGTATCTCTGGGAGTAAACTAAGTGACTCCGTGCTACACAGTTAGCTGGAACCTCTGGGAATGAGGGAAAATCCACCCCTCTCCTCGATAGCCCTGTAATGAAATATATATCCTCCTTAGTGGGCGTGTACCACTGGTCGATACCAACCTAGAAAACCTGTTGGTGGGCATTCCGCCTTCGGATAAGATGTCTCAAAAACAAACCATGGCCCTTTAGGGAAGTACCCTCCTCATAGAACTTGAGGAGGCCTACCTGCCTTAGGATCCCCTTCGTAGCTGTTGTAATAGGGTGAGGGTATGCATCTCTCTCCCTCTCTCGTGCCTCCCACAGGTGAACTATGTTATACTACTCCACCTGTTGTTGTTGTTCCCCCTCTTCTCTCCTTTCATGTATTTGAATGATTGACATATTAAACACAATTTTTTTTATTAAATGAGACATGTATTTAGAAATATACATATATAATTTTTTTTTTGAAAAAAAATTAAAAAACAGTCGGTGCGCCAAAAACACAGTCACGCACCGGTCCCAGTGCGTCTTTCTATGGAGTGCACCAGCGTTGATGAACCTAATAATATTCAGCGCACCGGGGGCAATGCTCCAGAAAAATTTGTAGCGCACCTTTGACTATGTACGGTGTCAGGAGGGTGGTGCGCTGACGAAACTCTATGACCCAGGGCATATAGTTAAGTCAGTGGAATGACCTCTTGCCATCATTACATAGTGAACGGTGCGGCCTTTTACAAGGCCACACCGTTGACTCAGAGGAAATATGGAAAGTCATGCACTGAAAAAAATAGCCATCTTGGGGTGGCTATTTTAGTCAACACACTGTGTCACCGCTATTCCACTAGGTCAATGGTGTGACTGCGTAATCGACTGCACTGCAATTTAAAAAAATAATAATAATAACACGGTGCGCCTTCGGTACCAACCCAGAATTGGTGCGGATACTGTTAGCACCAGTTTACCATGCTGAACCGTTGACCCTATCGAAGTGCGATATGCGGTGCACTGACAACTTTACCCGCCCCGAGGCGAATAATTCAGTCTACGCACTGTTGCTATTCCACATTGTCAACGGTGCGGCTTGGTAAAAGACTGCACCACACTTTTTAATTTTTTTTAAAATAACATGGTGCGCCTATCGGTACTGCCTTGGAACCAGTGCGGGTACTGTTAGCACTGGTTGTGGTGCGACTTGTAAATTTATAGGCAGCACCGCAAACCGGTGCGAGCCGAACGACTCAAGCGCACTTCGCGACAATTTTTTTTCTTTATTTTAAATGATTAATTTTAATGTTATTTGAAATTCTAATCCACTAAAAGGAAAAATTATGGAAAAACAAGAAAATCACCTGTACATTTGGCCATTGACGAGGCATATTGGCTGTAGAATTTGCAAAAGAAAATTTGTCCACTGTTTTTCAAAATTCAAGTTGGATATTGGTGGGAAATGCATAGTAGCAGTTCATGCAATGAGTGCAATGGGAGAAAAAATGTCAGGGCTGCTCAAACAAGGATAAATTTCATCGGGGCTTGAGAGCTCTGGAGCATTGAAAAAAGTGAAAAATGCAGTTTTTTGGCCATAATTTGCTTTTTATTTAACCCTGTTCCAGTGCGCAGGGTTTTATGGGTGCATTGGTGCATTTTCTTCATTCCGCACCAGGCAGTTTCTATTTTTGCGTGCTTTTTATGAGGCACCAGTGCGGAAGTATTTTAAAGAATCAACGTGTTACAGTAATAAAACTCACCAGGCAGGTGTGTACGGAGCACACGGTGTCCGGTGTGCCAATTTTTTGTGCGGTCTTTTGGTCGTAATTTTTTTTTATTTAACCCTGTTCCGGTGCATGGGGTTTTATCAGTGCACCAGTGCATTTGCTTCATTTCGCACCGGGCGGTTTCTATTTTCACACGCTTTTTATGAGGCACCGGTGCAGAAGTGTTGTAAAGAACTGGTGCTCTACAATAATACAACGCACCATGTGGATGTGTACAGAGTGCATGGTGTCCGGTGTGCTAATTTTTTGTGCGCACCGGTGTGTTTTACAGTGATAAGCGCATAGGATGAAATACTTCCACAAAAACATTCGCTCACCAACCTCCTCTAGTAACCTCAGCTAGAAATGGATGTCTAGGGAATTTTTATAAGGGTTTCCTCAAAAACATCCACTATAGGGTATTTTCCTTGTAGTGCACTACTATTTCCAGTATTTTTTTCTATATTCCTGCTTTTCCCATTTAGGAATATTACAGTGGTATTAGAGCATAATATTGGCTCATCTTATGCATCTTAAGCCAATATGTCATCATAAGAAGGAGATCATCTAACATAGAGAGAGAAGAGGTATTACATAAGAAATTGGAAGTATGGTTATACAGATGATAGAGAAGACAAGGGTAAAACCCTTTATCAGGAGGAGATGAGGAGAAGGAGTTTCCTAAGCTTCTTCTTCGAACTATGCAAGACATTGCTAGAGAAATAAAGGAGATGAGGATGGATAGACACATGGAATCCCCTAAAGGGTTTCTACATGGTGAAGGCTCTGACATTTCTCATCACTGGAGTGATCAACCGGTGAAGAAACAAGCTTCCCAACACTCTACAATGCCCACATTTTTAGCAGTGGGAAATGGACGTTTTCAAGAACAAGACACTATTGAAGACTATTTCATAGAGTATGAGTCTCAATCTCGGAGATTCATGGATCACTTGAGATTTCAAGAATTTTTTCAGATCAAGGACAATAGGAAACCCCAGAATCACAATACAGGTGGAGGATTCATACAGAATCATGATCTACACCAGACTACGGCATAATTTTCTTACCCAAATTTGATGTGTCATCTAAATGCACTACCAAATCATGGGTAGAGAAGCTAGACATCTACTTCCAACTAAACCAAGTACTGAAGATGGAGGCCATAAAAATAGCAGCGCTACACCTTGATGGTGAAGCACGTGATTGATGGTTTCATGGCATATCTACATTGGGTCATTCCAATGTGACTGCATATTCAAAGTTCATAAGGAGGTTGGTGGAGAGGTTTGATCTCGGAGACCTGGAGGCACCTTTCATGGGGCTAGCAAAGCTCAAACAATTAGGCAATCCATAAACTTATATTTCTGAATTTCTAAAAATCTATGTTATGGTTCCTGATTTATTTGCAGCAAGGATGGTCTATATGTTTATTGATGCCTTAGCAGAACCTCTTCATGGGTTGGTTAAATCCACCAAACCCACTTCCCTTCAAGATGCCATTGAAAGGGCTAAAGATCTATAAGATGCCTTACCAAAAGCAAAGGAAAAATTTCAACAAAAGCCTTCTTTTCCATCAAAGGGAAAAGATGAGAAGGATCCCTTTTCAAAAGAGAGCCAAAGAAAAGTACCTCTTAGTGATGATGTCTGAAGAGATTTGAGGAAAATGAAGCTTTGCTTCACATGCCAAGAATCATGGGCACCCAGACATATATGTGCAGAAGGAAATACACACTATATAGAGATCTTCTCAGATGATGAGGAGGAAGAGGAAGAAGAACTAGAAGGGGGTCATAGTGTTGGAATAGCAGGAGATGATCCAAAACCACCAGGAGGTGGGAATGGAGCATTTGCTCCAATTGGAGGGGCTATTGCATCATTTAGAGGAGTACCCAAGTACTTAAAATTGAGGGTTCGAGGTTCCATCTTGGATTAGAGGGTTTCAGTTTTGATTGACAGTGGGGCTACCCACAACTTTATTGATGCCCAACTAGTGCAGAGGAGGGCAATACCCACTGATGATTTTGAGGGATTTTCTGTTTTGGTCCCAGGACCTAGGACTATGTAGTGCATGCATTATGTTTCATATTTATCTATCACCATGGGGACATATACATTGACTGATCACTTATTTGTGGTTGACATACCTGACACCAATGTGATATTGGGTGTGCAGTGGTTTATTACTTTGGTGAAGGTGACCACAGATTGGGAGACTTTGCAGATGGAATAGGTGGATAGTAAAATTTGTAAAAATAAAATGATTAGGGGAATGCACACATATCCATCACAAACAGCTTCCACACAGAAAGAAAAGATGCATTTGCACAGTGGAAGCAAGGACCTAACAGTCCCATCTATTATGCACATGACTTTGGTCCATGAGACATTATTGTTTTGTGGAAAACCACCTAGGAGGCCACCTGATCAGGAGTTGGTGAGAAATGTCTCACAACATGGTGCACGACTCATAGATCCAGGAGGAGTGAGTTCATTGGGAGGTCATGGTACAATTCTGAGAGTTTTGGGTAGACTCAAGGAGGAGGGAGACATTCTCCCAACATCATCGTTATACACTCTCACCTCAGATCTTGCGCTGAGAAAGGACCAACAGAGGGAGGATAGAAAACTTCTAGTATGTGACTTTAGCATAGGAGATGTCAAAGCAGGGAGAAGCCACATGACAGATGCATTATATGATAGATCATCGGCGATGTCACTTTGGAGGATAGATCCATATTGGAAATCCCAACTGTTGGTGGATTATTCCAAGGATATTTTTACTTGCATGATACTTGATGACCAGCTAAAAGAGGAGGGATATTCAATCAGAGATGAGGTCATCTACTATCATGGTAGGATATTCTTATCTATAGCATTCAAGCTCAACGAGAAGTTACTACATGCATCACATGAAGACTTTCTCTTCAGCCATACTTATTCCATGAGAGCATACCATACTATCATGGAGGGATATACTTGGGAAGGCTTTGAAGAGGAGATATATCAACATTTGAGGAGATGCATGGATCATGTGGTGATGGAGGAAATACATAACTCTTTGATGGAGTTATCACAACCACCTCTTTCCTCTATGGGAATGAGAGGGGATCTATCTATGAGCCACTCCATTAGTATGAGCAAGGTTTATGGTAAGGATCATGTTTATATGCATAATGATTTACTCGATGATTATTTGCATTCCTTTACCATATATGTGCAAGCCATTGCTCCAAGTGGGAGAATTCTTCCTGATAAACTTCATGGTCAACTTTGGGCCAAAAACAATTTGGATCATGGCCACTCCCTATGAGGATATAGGGAGATGATTTACCATTCAGGGTGCACTCCAAAGGCACCAAACATCTCTTACCTTCTCAAAACATGTGAGAATAATATGGCAACAAGTAAGTGGTGGGTAAACAACTTACCATATCATTATCTGAGGTAGTCAGGAGATATATTGCGTTGGTTCCACATGTGGGACTATGGGCCACCTCCATTATTGCATATGATTGTTTATGTATCATTGGTTTTGATCCCATACATTGATGATATCCTTATTCTTTTTATGGGAATGATTGGAGGAAGGATGGAAGGATTGGATGTGCCCTTTGGGAGAGAGATTATCCATGTTTCTTATGCTAAATGTTTTAGGGAGAACATTGGGAAAACCATGATTGCTTCATTGGGTCTTTTTCTTCCATGTGGGATGAGTCATTTGCATCTCATGAGTATTTGGGAGGAGAATTTCATGGATGGATTGATTGGGAGACACTTGGCTTATGAGGAGAGGTTATCACATGGAGGTGTCACCAAGGAAGGAGGAGAAGATTTACAACACTCACCTTTAAAATTGCTTGAGGACAATAAACATTTGGGCGAGGAGGACTGTAATATTCCCAATGAGCCATGAGCTAGTTGCAATATTAATTTTTGTTTTTGCTTCTTTGTTTGATGAATAAGAGGGTATGGAGACCCATAAATCTCCTTAATAGGAATAAAATCACTCATAATGTGAAATGAGGTCATCTTAGTAGCTTAATTAAGCACCCTTGTGTGCGAAAAGGGTCTGGAGCATGCAAACTGGGTCAACTTTGACCAAATCAACCTCACTATTATGGAGAAGTGGACATTTATTGAGGGACAACGTAGTTTTGGAGGGAGATCTCATGCATGGAGATAGTGGCTTTAATGAGTGGGGCAAAGGGTGAGGAATATCACCACTTATATAATGAAGAGGATGGCAGCCATAGATCATTATGTTATGTTTTGATATTTTGGATTTTATGGTCTATTTAGACTTGTTGCTCTCTTAAGCTATTTAGCTAAGATTGCAATGTTGTTTAGCAAAGGGTGTTCCCGAGTGGGAATCCCACCTCTATCCTTGGCGGAATTATAGTGCCTTCTTAGGAGGAGTACTTTCACTTCATTTCCACATTATGACATCAGGCCAAAGATTCAGTCTTAATGTACAACGGAGTTCTTGTTGACGTTGTGTTGTGTTGCAGGGAAGAAGTTGTGGAGGGTTTGTAGAGCCATTTTATGGGCTTGTGTTTCAGTGGGGAGTTAGCCTTTCCATTGGGAGATCAGAAAGGAGGATCCTTGGGAATTATATCATTATTTGGCACCAATTCAAGCTACCACCATCGCCTACAATGCAATTCCAGTCCATATCTATGTTATTTTGGAGAGCTGTTGCAGGGGTGATTTCTGTGCATGAATTGGGGATTTGGTTCTTTGGTGGAGGGATCAACCTTTCACCTAGAGGATCTACTGGAGGAGAGCCACATATTGTATACTAGATTCAGCCTCATCTTCCAGCTATTTTTCTATAGTGGATCTTCAGCCCTAGGGCTTGGGTTCACCATTTGTATTTTTGGGTATATTGCTAGAAACCTTTGGGGTTGGCTAGGCAAAGTGATATAGAGACTTGTTATTTACGTGTAGCATCTCTATAGGCATATATCAGATATTTTATATTATTTTATTATATTTTGTTGTAGCTATGTCCTTTTTTACTATGCTGTAGCAATATCTTCTGCATTTTGATATAGTAGCAACACCTCTTTCTTGAGGGATTTATCTATTGGAGGCTTATTAGTTCATGTTATATAGTTTGTGCCCCATTATTTTGTACTATTTTTCTACTGTTATGATAAATGGAAAGGATCCATATTGATCTCATGCTTTGATGTGATTTTTACACTGCTATTTCCAACATTTTGTTCTATATTCTTGCTTTTCCCATTTGGGAATATTACAGAAGCTTTCCCCTAACCCTCAATTAGTTGATGAAGCGATTGATAAGAATATAAATCCAGTTGATCCCACTCTCTCTAAACGTGAATCCCATGATTCCATCCCCAACCAACCATCAATTGAGAAAATGGTTGACTCGATTCCACATTCAGTTTATCGTACATTTCCCATAGAGATTGAAGTTCATACCGCTCAGGTTCTTCTCGTTTATTCATATTCTAATGAAATTAGGGGAAATCCTCCCATTCCAATAGCACAAGGGGAAAATTCTCTTATTCCCACAACCAAAGGGGGGGGGGGATTATCTCCTTCTCATAGCACGGGGGAGTATTTATCCCATTCCCATAAAACAAGGGGATAGTTCTTTCAATCCCATGACACCCCCTCCAAGTAGTATGGTCACTTCGTTTGATTGGATTTAAGTGGAAGGACATCTTCTTCCTCCTTACGTTCCCTTCCAGATCATAGTACATGCTTATAATATGGTTGTATCTAACACAATTATAGACGAAGATGTGTCTATTAGTATTATGTCCTCAACTACTTGGAAAGCTTTAGGTTCTCTACAACTTGTGCCCGTTACCTAGAATATTTTTTCTTTTAACTGAGAGGAGCGAGTCAAATGTTAGGATCCATCCTCAATATACTATTACTTTGGGAGGCATTATTTTATATATCAATGTGATGGTAGTCCAAGGCCATTTTGATGTTAATTTACTCCTTGTTCGTGACTATGTTTATGACATGGGAGCTCTTGTCTCTTAACTCTTTCACAATGAGTTTCCCGCATGAAGGAAGAATCATGACCATTGACCAAATTTCATTCATTAGTCCTAATTTTACTCCCAGACAACTAAATTCCCTAAATTGTCCTTATATGCAAGTGGTATCTCCCCCACCATAGATTGATTATGCAACAACCTATTCCATGCCTGTGTCTATTGATGATCTAGTAGGTGATGTAGTGCATCATGTATTGGGAGAATTGGCGCCTGTTATTTCCATTAGATCCTTTGATATGTATCCCTTACAGAATATTCTTCTCCCATATGATGAGAGATTTTTGGAAGCCAGGGTCTCTAGGGAGCCATGATCAATATAACCATAGATCCTAGAGAAAATTTCCTTTTGTTGTGTCAAGCTTGTTAAAAAATGAAACAAGGTCCATGAGCATAGTTATTTTCCTGTGTCTATCTCATTAAAAAATGAAACAGATCCTCGTCCAATTCGAGTCTTTTATTATATCTTGTAAATTCCTAGTCAATTCTTTCACTTGATATCGTAAATGAACCTTTATTCGATCAAAATATTATCAACTAGTAGTCTACTTAGGTGAATGAAATGAAGTTTAGGGGACATGCGCTAGAATTGAGTCTTTATGTTGGGGGCATGCAAACTTATTTTTAGCAAAGTTTTTCATGTTTAAAGCTTGTGTAAAAATGAAATCAATTTCAAGCATAGTTTCCCATTTTTCAAGGTTGTGTAAAAATGAAACCATTATCATCCTATCCCATGTGATTTCCATTTTTGTTAGCCTATATATTCCAGATGAACCTTGATTTTCTCATTCCATTGTCACCATCTGTTTAGTTGATTTCTTTATTTCACTTGGTTTTAACCCTTTCTTGACGAACCAATGTGATGAGTGGTCTTATTAGCCAACCTCTTGACCTTTGCGTGTTTTAACAAGTTCCATCATGATGGGAACCAGTTGCTACCCTTTATACCACTCGTTCATCCAGGAGGACTTCTCTTTCCTCTCCTTTTATACTCCCTAACATGAAAATAATTTCGATCACTTATCTTTTCGAAGTCTTTAAAGTAAATGAAATTAAGTATACCCAATATAAGTTTAACCCTTTTCCGGAATGGGATATACTATTTAAGAAAAATGAATACCTTAGTTGAACATGGCTAAGATATTCTCCTGGGTATTGATTTCTACCTTTTCAGACTCAATTGACTATTTACGAAAAGGAACCTTTGGAGTTTTCTTTTTCACCTCTTTTTCAAACTCTCTAAACATGAAAACGAAGAAAAGTTATGTCTTCGTTGGACTCGTAAAAATATCAAAAAACGATGGAATTATTGAAAATGAAGATAAAAAACCACTCCTTCTCAGTGTTCAGTAAAAATACTCAAAGGGTTTCATACAAGGATGAAATTATAGATAAATCATATGTTATCCTCCTCAAGTTTGTTAAAACATAAAGAGGTACTGACCATAAATGGTTGGGAAATTGCGAAAATAGGGCACTCTACCTATTAATAGCATTGAGTCACTCTTGAACATGGCACTCCCACTTCATCTTCATGGTTGTGTGGTTGGAAAATTTGCTTGTATTTTGGTTCATCACACCATATCAAAACCTCCATAATTTGTTTTGGGTCAGTGCTTCCAACTCCACTTCGTGTCATTGATATGTTCAAGAGAAGTCATTTAGTTGGTATCTCCTACAACACTCCTAATCCTTCTTTCATGTCTTTCGTTCTTGAACCAGTTTCACATCAACATCATTCGGTCTCAAATATTGATACCTGTTTCATGTCGTTAATTATGGATACATCAATTCCCTCCTGCGATGGGTCGCTTCCTGTTAACATCAACTCATCATCTAGGAAGTTTACTTAGAAACTAACTTTGGTACCTTGGGGCTTGCATACATTAATGGAAAGTTTCCCTACTCTTGGTGATAGTTCTTCGTAATTGGTCTTCGACCGAAACATTCCGTGTGGTATTCAAATTCAACTCATTCATTAACACCATTTGGATTGTATTGCAGTACCTTGCGAACCATTAACATCACCGATGGTTTCTCTCGTGTCTGTTAACAACTTACATCATTGGCCAGTAATCATATGGTGTTCACCATGTTTGAATCCAACTCATTTATTCGCATGGTTAGACTCGTACATTGCATGATCGAGTGAACATGATAGAAGACCTTAGATCTAGTTCCATCCATCTGGGATATGCTTTTAGGATTAACGCAATATTACAAAGCATGATGGCTATGCTAATACATACAATCATCCAATCATGCGTCCAATCTCTATCATCAATGGACGTGACTTCTTAATCATTGTACATGTAATTTTAGCTTATGTGCTAAGCATGGGTATGCCTCCCTCAACAAATATATCATGATGAAAATGTATTGTAACAACTGATGGTCTCGACAAGTTGTTCTTGATCCAGACGTGTCACGAGGTAAAGAACTTCAGTCATAAACTACCATTCTTGACTTTGTACTGTAGGGGGGAATCTATTATAGGTCATTTTCTCACATATGGTAAATAGAACTACAAACCGAATCAATCCACATCTCTAAAAAAAAATTCATCATCCCTACACAAATCCCTAAGCATGAACTTTCCAAAAATTCCGAGTTCCTGGTATTAATTGCTCAAAATCAATGTTTTAACCCCAACGCACCCTATACCTTTAGCCACTTGCATTCAGTGTTGGTTTCACCTTTTTGTACCAACGTTGATGAGAGTTGGTTGCTTCCTTTTTCATGTGCGCTGATTCTAGAAATTCAGGAAAATTAAAAATATTTCCAAAGCTTCCTCTTCTAGAACCTTCTAAGGGTTGTTTTAACCATTTACCATGGATAAGGAGCTCAAGTCATATATGATCCTACGTTGGATACTTCTCCTCTTATTCCTTGAGCTCATCCTCCAATCATAAGTGGATCTCAAGCTCATTATGGTAAATCCTAAACTACCATCCCTCTACTATAAATTTACTGGCATTATTAGCATCAGGGTTAGATTTTGGGGACTAATCACGTCGTCATCCAGCTGCCTTGAATCTAAAGGAGTCATCATATTCATGCATTATGGTGATATTAAGGTGTGCTTTGTGACAAGGAAGGGTAATTTAACTTGGCGAGATATCTACAATATCAACTACTATTCTTAGCTGTAAATTCTCTCCTATTTCTATTAAGACAAAGAGTATCTTGTTTTCCTATATGTTTTGTGTTACATTTACATCAATGTATTTCAATGGATTTCCGATTCATTGGATAAAGTAATTGAATTATGCTATGTAGATGTTGTGGATCCTTGTCTTATTTTAGTTGTATGTGCAGGTTCTAATTATATCACTCAGAGCTACGATTGAAGCTTACAAGAAAGGAGGAAATTAAAGCTTGCAATGGATTCCAATTAGGCTTCTTTCCCATTCTTCAAGTTCTCTAAGGAAAAATCTATATTATTTTCCTTTTGTTGTTCTAGACCAGTCCGCTAGGTTTGGGGAAATTACTTTTGTCCGAAATCATAAATTTTTCATTTGTTATGTGAAATTTAGGATTACAGAAAAATGTGAATTATCTAGAGCTAATGGAATGGTCTAGAAAAAAAAAAGATAAACAATATATAATTTTCCTTAAAGAAGTTAGATAATGGGGAGGATTCCTACCTCAAATCTATAGCAAGCTTCTCATTCCTCCTCGCATTTAAGCTCCAATTGTAGCTCCAAGTGCTATAATTAGAACCTGTGCACATGACTACAACAAACAAGTGTCATAATATATCATCTCTATTAAATGAATCAACAAGGTATTGAAATAGATTATTTAAAACATAATACATCACATATAGGAAAACAAAATAATATTTCTGTTAATAAAAATAGGAAATAGTTTACAACTTGTTGACGGTGCTAGAAATATGTCAACCAAGGGGTCTCCCTGATGTGAAGTCCCAATTAGACCTCACACCATTTGGAATAGTATCCACATCTAGAGTATTGGCCTGGTTTCCATGTATTCTTACAAATTTTCATTGGCTCTAACTATCGCCAAGATAGAGGAGTGGAAATGTGCCTTTGAAAATCAAGGGGGTGTGTCTTGAGAGTGTTCAGTCATATGTATGTCAAAGTTTGTTTACTACAGAATGGGAAGAGAAGTGAGCCTCTAAGAGAGAGGTAATAGTACCTCCATAGTAGAGACTCACATAAACAATAATAATTCATTAAACATCTAGTGGAATATTCCACAAATATGTGATTGTCATCACAACCAATACAACAAGAGAGATATGTCTAATATCGAACAAAATGGTCAATGAAAATATGAAAAAAATAATAACCATTACAACAAATTCTCAATATGATAAGTACCAAAATAACCAAAATATTTTAACTAATTTAACACAGATGAAAGAAAACAAAAATTACAAACATTCACAAAACAATCTTAAAAATATTCATAATCCATGAATGAAGAATGTGATGGCCATAAGGCTTCTGATATTAAGTAAAAGTTCAAGACACCTGATACAATGAACATCTATAGCTCCAATAGTGGAGCAATGGAGACACTCCTTACTCCTCAAAAGAAATAGTTTGTCTCTTTAATGACTTGCGGGAGGAGCCAAGCTGGAAAAGTCTTTCTCTCATACAATGAGGGTGTATATATAACCAGTGAGGTGATGCTTCACCTTCCTTGTGACTCTTTTACTACCCTCGTGATTTTTTCACTTCCTATGACTCTTCAACATTTACATGACTCTTCATGATCTGAATGTGTCCTTTGGACTTCCACTTTACAATAGATTTTGAATATATAATTACATAATACACAATAATGATGTGGCCCTATGTTGACTCATGACTGGACATGACGTGCCATTGATATCATGGATTGAATGATCATGTGGCAGTCCAAGATATCCTTTTTGTTTCTTATTTATTTCCGTGTTCAATAAGAGGTGTATCCAATGCTTCATATTCATGAGAGATATGTTTTGTCCTTCATATATACCCTCCAAAGGGTTGTGAATCATATGGATTATTCATGTGGTACTGATCTTTGGTATTTTATTTTAATACAATGTTCCTTCATCTTTTGTCTAATAATCATATTGTCTTTTCAATTACATATGTGTCTTCTAGCATGTCCTCCTTCTCCATATCCTTCTTCATCATTTTTTCATAACATGATAAAGTTCCTGAATTTGCAATCCATTGATAACAAGGCGAAATTAGTTAGATAAAACCCTATTTAAGATGTTGTATGATGATCCACTAATTAAGATGGAACCAGGTTGAGGGTTGAGGGAGAGGCTTAGTGACTGTGAAATTGCGCAACGTAGGAAGTTAAGGGCAAGGATTGACCATTGAGACTGTGTAATGTGTAGTTCAGGATTGGATAGAGAAAAAATGATTGCATAGTGGGGGAGCTAAGGGAGCTAGGCGTAGGGCTTGAACACTTATTTTTCCCATTGCATTGTTCTAGAATATAGAGGAGCTAGAGTCATTGGGTTGTTTAAGAGCTCAGGGTTTAGGGTTGAGCCTTGAGACTATGCAATGCGTATTTCAGGTTGGGTTGTGCAGGAAGATTACGCAATTTTGAGGCTAAGTGAGTCAGAATGTAGAATTTGAACTGTTTCAGTCAACTGCATAGTTCTGGGAGGTAGAGTAGACCAGTTGATTACATAGTTGTGTAGGTCAAGAGCTCAAATTTTGGGCTTGAGCTCATAGACTACACAATACACATTTGGGGTCAGGTTGGAGGGCTGGATTATGTAATTCTGGGGGCGAAGGTATGGCCTTAAGCACTAGAATTGTGCAGCGCAGATTCTTGGGATGTAGGAATTGCACATTGCGTAGTGCCAAGGGACAAGGTTGAAGCTTGAGGGTTGGAATTGTGCAATGCATAGTAGAAGAAGGTCATATGAGGTTAGGTTGCAAGGAAGTTTATGAAGAATGGCTAAGTGTGGGATCAATGAGATTGATGTGAATAATGATATGACTTGATTGTGATAAAATATTTAGAACACTTCACGTCATAACAACAAAAATCATCCAGAACATGTTAATAACATATTTCCCTCAATACGACAACTTCGCGATGACTTTACAACAAGTGCGACACTATAGATACACTTTGCGACGACTGTGATGACACTTGTGCAACAATTCTTAAAAGTTTGTGAATGAGTACGACAGGCATTTACATGGTAAGATAAACTCATTTTCATGAATATAAAACATTGAAACCACCAAAATGAGATTATACACATTGTGTGACATGTGTAAAGATGAAATTTACTATATGAAGAGAAAAGGGAAAGTGACACTTGCAATATGCGGACGATATAGAAAGTGACATGTG
Source organism: Pinus albicaulis (assembly GCA_034641835.2). Taxonomy (NCBI): domain Eukaryota; kingdom Viridiplantae; phylum Streptophyta; class Pinopsida; order Pinales; family Pinaceae; genus Pinus; species Pinus albicaulis. The sequence goes on from JAXQQM020060418.1 coordinate 436,603, forward strand.
CCATAGCAAAGATAACATGAAAAAACACTAACTAAACCAAAAAAAAACAAGAGTAATAGTCAAAAACATGAAAATGACACTCGCAAAATGAAGGTGCTCAAAAGCGACAATTTGAAAAACTCACCAAATTAGAAGTAAAAATGCAACCAAAAGTGAGGCACTTTCAATGGAAGTGTGCATTGAATGTCAGCATGGGTTGAACATTGCACAAACACTGTCTTGATGATTGTGCTTATGCTTGTTCAAGTTTTCATGGAAGAATGCATTCATGAACTCGTTGAAAACTAAGCGTGTGTGAGGAAGTGAATTTGATTGATCAAGAAGTGACCATAGAATGACCGATCACAAGATCCATAGTAGACTCCAAAATCCAAGTATAGGAAATTTTTTTGATGGTGTTTATCGCATCGACAAAACTTGGTAACACACTAGTAGAAATCCAAATTCTTTGCGTTAGTTAATTCTTTCATGAAAGGTCTAGTTCTTCAAGAAGTATTGATTCATCATTCATATTACCATGGATTCACCATTTACACTATGCATAAACATTCCTTGACTCCGTTAAACATAAACATAAGATCAATGATCACATAATATTTCGAATCAGGATAGGGTAATGAAGTTTAGGATATTTATATTTTTCAGAGTATATTTTTTCATCCTCGATGTTGCTCCGCTACCAGTAGGCATGGGCAGTGCCCTGATGGAGTCAATTCAGGAAAAAAAAAATTTCTCCACTAATGGCAAGCCTGGACAGTACCCCGATGGAGTTTCTTACTTCACCTCTCTCTGCAAGAAGCCCTTCTCTTCTTTCACATTTATTTATTTATTTTATATATAATTGTGCATCAAAACTTATTTATTTTATGGGTGGAAGAGGGATCCTGACTTATTGAGAGTTGAAGAGGTTTTCCCTTCAGAGAAGCATATCTAAGGCTTCTGATATTGGTTTCCTTGGTTCTATTTTCCCCTTGCCCTTCTCTACTTCATTGGATCATCCTGAAAACAATGAAACATAAAAAATCGAGTGTAGGGATGAGGTTTCCAGAATAGACATGGAGATCATGTTTCAACACAAGGCTTTCTTAATGTAAGGACCATATTTTATGTCAGAACATCATCGAGCAAAATATGTAACCAAGACAAGGAAGAAGGACAGAGAGTTAGCCAAATGTTACAGTGTCACAAAATCCTTTTCTATTTTTCCACATTCCATTTTGAGCCAATAGAGCATATTCATGCAAGGTATTAGCAAAAAACACACAAAAAGGAAGCAAAACCAGAAGAAAAAATGGAAGGAGACTAACCAAAAATAAGTGAGCTGATACAATGAAGAACTTGAAGGTCATGGAGTATCTTCATTGCATGTCGATGCATTATAAACAAGAGATAACAAGGGATAGTGGGATATAGAGGACATTTATATAAGAGAATTTTAGTCAACCGAAATAGATTCCAGATCTAAATATTTGAAATTAAAATTTTCATGAGAAACTGAAAGATCAACTGGTGCACTTTGGAATTCATCATCGCATACATCAACAAAATTATGACCATCAGAATGATTATTTCCCAATCCTATGGATATAAACAAAATAATTTCATTTTATTCATTACCGAGATTAACAGATTCAATATCAACCAATAATGGGGAGACACCATCTTCACATAGTGGATTTTGAAAAAGAGAAGAAAGATTGAATGAATATTCACCTTCCTTATCCTCTACCTATATAATGTGACTATCTTGAACCCGATCATAATTTTAGCCAACAACTTGAAAACTAGGAGAGTGCAAAAAACTACTTGATGGAGCGAATTGATCAAGTGGATCACATTAAAAAGAGGCATGACATGTAGATGATAGAGGATGAAAAAATTTTTAATCAAATTCAAGACTAGAGTTATGAGTGTTAATACCATCTTGAGAAATAAAAAAATTGGTTTTCAACGTAGGCTTCATGAGCCATTCCATTATTTCCTCTATTTTTTTTGAATCATGAAAAGCGGAAGGAGGATGAGAAAATGATTTAGGGATTTGATGTGAAAATTTAGCAACTTTATGATCATCGCAAGGAGGCACCCTCATAAAAATTGAAAAAGGATGAGGACAACGAAGAAAAGGAATAACAGGTTCTTCCTCTAAAATTACAGGTCTCTCTTAGTTTACAAGAGTTGGGGATGAAGAAAAAACAGGTGGTCTGGATTCACCGTGCAAAGAGATAAGAACCAAGCGCTCAAAATATTGTTTCAATAAATCCCAATCCATATATTCTTCAAGAAATTCATAAAAAAGGTGAAGGAACTGATCAAAAAAATACTCAACTAATTCATTATGCTTCATTTTTAAGTGATTTATTCTTTTACAAAAATCTCGGTAATCATACCTATTAAAGGCTTGATGAAGCTCCCCAAGGAAATGACGAAAAGAATGGGTGGAAGCAGGTGGAAATGTATGGCACCGTCGATGAACATGAGCTTCAAGGGTGAGGAAGAAAATCACATAAGAAAACTCTTCTTCATCGATTTTGTAAGATTCCCAAAATTTAAGAAAATAAAAAATGTGCTCGGTTATGGATGCTCCATCATCACCATCAAACTTTAACTGAGACAAGTGATAGAGAGGCTCATCATGGATTCAAAATTGACAAATGGATAAATTGGAGAAACACTCCAGGAGAAAGATTTGAGGATGATCCAACTTAGATAATAGGTTCAAAATAGACTAAATGGGCACATCTTGTCCTCTAGCCCTCCTTCTAGCACCATTGTTAATGGTGCCGGAAATCCGTCAACCAAGGGGTCTCCCTGATTTTAAGTCCCAATTAGACCTCAAACCTTTTGGAATAGGAGCCCCATGCTGGGTATTGGCTCGGTTTCCATGTATTCCTACATTTTTTTCTTGGTTCTAACTTTCAACAAGAGAGAGGAGTGCAAATATGTCTTTGAAAAGAAATGGGGTGTGCCTGGTGAGTGTTCGTTTGTATGTGTGTCAAATTAATTTTACTATAGATTGGGAAGAGAAGTGAGCCAATAAGAGAGAGGTAATAGTACCACCCTAGCAGATACACACACAAACAAGAAGACTCCATTCAACATCCAACATAATAGTCCACAAATATGTGATGACCATTACAACCAATACAACAAGAAATATTTGTCTAATATCTAGCATAATAGTCCATGAGAATATGACAATGATAATAACCATTACAACACATTATCAATATGATAAGTAAAAAAATAACCTAAATAGTAAACTACTTTAACATAGATGAAATAAAACATGAATTACAAACATTCACAAAACAATCTTACAAATATTCATAATCCATGTATGAAGAACGTGTTGGACATAAGGTTGTTGACATTAAGTAAACATTACAAGACACATGATACAATGAAAACCACAAGCTCCAATAGTGGAGCATCCGAGCCACTCCTTGATCCTCAAAATAACTAGTTGGTCTCTCTAATGCCTTCCAAGAGGAGCCAAGGTGAAAAATTCCTTTACTCATACAATGAGGGTGTATATATAACCAATGAGGTGATGCTTCACCTTCCTTGTGACTCTTTGACTACCCTCATGACTTTTTAACTTCCTACAAATTTTCAACTTTTACATGACTCTTCATGTTCTGAATGTGTCCTTTGGACTTCCACTTTACAATGCATTTTGAATAGATAATTACATAATTCACAATAATGACTTGGCATATGATGACTCGTGACTAGACATGACATGACACTGAAAACATGGATTTCATGATGATGTGGCAGTGCCAAGCTATCCATTCTGTTGCTTCTTTATTTAAATCTTCAATAAGAGGTGTATCCAATGCTTAATATTCATGACTTATATTCTTTGTTCTTCATATCTGCCCTCCAAACAGTTGTGAATCACATGGAGTCTTCATGTGATCGTGATCTTTGGTATTATGTTGTAATACAATGTTCCTTCATCTTATTTTATAATGATCATTTTGTCTTTTCAACTCCATATGTGTCTTCTAGCATTTCCTACTTCTCCATATCCTTCTTCTTAATTTTTCTATAGCATGATAGAGTTTCTTCATTTGCAATACACTCATGACAAGATGATATTATTCTAATAAACCCTTGTCTAAGATGACACATGATGATCCAATAACTAAGCCACACCCAGGTGGAAGGCTGAGGGAGAGGCTTAGTGACTACGTAATTGTGCAGCTCAAGAAGTCAAGGGTCAAGCTTGGGCCTTGAGACTGTGCAATTCATAGTTCAGGTTTGGAATGAGAAAAAATATTGTGCAGTCAGGTAGCTCAGGGAGCCAGGTTGAGGGATTGAACACTGATTTTTACCATTGCGCATTTTTGGAAGACAAAGGAGCATATATAATTGTAAAATTGCATATATCAAGAGGTTAGGGCTGAGGCTTAAGCTTCACAATGTGAAATTTAGGTTGGGTTGTGCAGGAAGATTGCACAGTTTTGATGCTCGGTGAGTCACACTATAGGGGTTTTAGCTTTTTCCGTCAATTGCGCAGTTCTGGGCAGATAAGAATTGGTGATTATGCAGTTAAAGAGATCATGGTTTGGGTTTGAACTCAAATATTGAATAACACACAGTTGGGGCTAGGCTAGAGGTCTAGATTACACAATTCTGGGGGGCAAGGTCTAGTCTTGGGCACTGGAACTATGAAGTGCATTATATTAGGATGCAGGAATTGAGTTTTGAACAGTGTCAAAGGAAATAGTTGTAGCAATAGTGACAGTAGAAATCATGAAAATGACACTCGTGAAAATGAAGCTGCGTAAAAGCGACAATTTGAAAAACTCACCAAAATAGAAGTACAAACAAAACCAAAAGTGAGGGACTGTCAATGGCAGCACACTCTAAATGTCGACATGGGTTGAACATTGCACAAACACTATCTTGACGAGTTGTTCTTATGCTTTTTCAATATTGTATGTAATAATTAATTCATGAACTTGTTGAAAACTGAGCATGTGTGAGCAAGTGACTTCGATCGATCAATAAATGACCACATAATGACCAATCAAAAGATCCACAGTAATCTCCAAAATCCAAGCATAGGAAAAATTTTGGAGGCTATTTTTTGCAGTGACAACATAACCATAAATAGTAGCTAATATTGTAGAAGTCTCCCCAAGTTTACTTGTCCTTCCTTGCCACAAAGCGCACCTCAATATCACCCTAACACATGAAGATGATGACTCCTTTAGATTCAAGGAAACGACATGACGACATGATTAGTCTCTAAAATCCAACCATGATGATATGCATGATAGTAAATTTATAGGAGAGGGGTGATAGTTTAGTATTTTCCATAATGAGCTTGAGATCCACTTATGATGGGAGGATGAGCTCAAGGGATAAGAGGTGAAGTTCACAAGTTAGGGTCAGATAGGACTCATTCTTTTTATCCATGGTAAATGGTTAAAACAACCCCTAGAATATTCTATAAGAGGAAGCTTCAAAAATATTGTTAATTTTCTCGAATTTCTAGAATCAACACACCTACGAAAGGGAGGAACCAACTCTGATCAATGGTGGTATAGAAAGGAGAAACCATAGTTGAATGCATGTGGCTAAAGGGACATGGTGTACTAGGGTTAAAAACACTAATTTTGAGTAATTAATCCCAGAAAATCAGACTTTTTGGAAAGGTCATGCTTAGGGCTTTACGTAGGGATGATTCCAACATGTTCATAGATGTGGAATGATTTGGTTTGTAGGCCTATTGACTAGATCTGAAAAAATGAACTATAACATCAACCTTCACTACATTTTTTGGGAAGTGAAGGCAAAGGAAATAAAAAATATGCCTAGAAATTCTTCTTCCCAAGTAGCTAGAGTACAAGAAAGAGGTCATGCCAGGCATGGTGGGCATGATCAGCTGCCCCTAAATTGACATGATCTAGGAGTGGAGCAATATGGAAAATATATTCCTCATCATATCAAGCTCTTGTTGGCCACCATGGAAGCTCAAGATCTTGGGAATAATGGTCATGGTAATTGGGTTGTCAAGAACTTGTTGGTTCATCATTTGAGGGACAAAGAAGAGATCATGTAAATTGTGGAAGGAAGAATTGCAGACATGAAATTTCTTTTGGTATACACTCATTTGGCTTTGAGAGCCCTATCATGGACTTTGGGAATTCAATTCTCTCCTCCTCGTCCACCTCTAGTTTCTCTTAATTTTTTGACAAAATAAGATAATTCAAACTCTCGTTTTTAGGGATCCAAAACTACCAACCTTAAGAATATCCCATGGCCTTATAAATAGAAGGAAAAGGAACCCGACACCCATGGGGAGCAAGCTCAAATTTATGCTCAAGTGGAGAAAGTTCAAATTGTAGCCATCAAGACTACTGTTATAGCTACTCAAGAAGGTGAAACTTCATAGCAAAAGGACACCACCAGATATTATGGCATGTTTTTTTAAGGGGGAACAACCTCCATGGCTTCCAGAAGGCTATAATGGCCCTTTCCAATATATTTCCAAGAATTACTAGACTCTTTAACAATTTCTAGGAAAGGCTTTCACAGTTTCTACTCTGCACTATTTTTCCTATGTTCTCTTAATTTTGGAATGAAACATTGTCTTCAGACTTATCACGAGGACTATCTAGTTTCCCTCTGAAGGGAAGATGGTCTCTCCCCAATATGTACCAAGCTAGTATGGTTTTGGAACCCTAAATTGCACATGATAATCCATGCATATACTATTTGCAATTTTGTGAAAATATAATGAAATTTTTTCATATATATATATATATATATATATATATAACATTTTGCTTAAGAAAGCCATTGTATTGTACTATTTATGAATCACATTGTTATCATTTAAATGTTTTTTTTGTTATTAATATATGTTTAAACACTTTAATATTACTCAACAGATATTTTATTTATAACTTATATTTTTTTTAATTATTAATATTTTTTACATGCCATATATTATTTTAATATTAAAATTGAATGAATTATACATATTTTTCTTATTATTCTTTTTGGAAACAAACTATTTTTTTTTTTTTTTTACTTTTAATTATTTCTTCTCCTTGGGATTTTCAAATATTTTAGTCATCACACACATACACACACATAAAGTTGATATTAAAATAGTTGTCTTTTTCTTTTCTCTTTATATAAAATTGATATTAAAATAATTTTTTTCTCATATATATTCAAATAGTTTATTTAAATTTTGTGTTGAAATATTTTTGGAGGTATAAGAATTATACATCTTCCGCACACTCAAAAGTGAAGATATAATATTTTTTAACTTATAATTACCTTATCTTTATTTAAAATTGTTACTTCACATGGATATGGAAATTTATAAAATATGGTTGATAATGTGAGTGATTTTTTTTATAATGTTTTTAATTAAAATTAATGAATATTTGTTTTCGAGAGAGAAAGCCATAATTTCTATTAATGAAAATAAAAAATTACATTTTGTAGACACACATAGTCTGTATGCATATAGAATCAAATAATACCCACTAAGTACAAAATATTAGCTAAATAAACGACATGAAGGTCCATAAAAAAATCAAGGCTCCTTAGAAAATTCCTAGAAACAACAATAAAGGGCATGAAAAAATTAAGGCTAACTAGTGATAATATTTTCTCTTTTACCTTTCTGCCTATGCACTCTTTGTTAGCCATCTAGATTTGGTTCAACTAGAAGCATAGCCAATTCTTGTCCCACATGGGGGACTTCCTTATCATAATTGAATCTATCTGTGACATGCACTCTTTTTGAGCCCCAAGATCCATCCAATGTCAAAGAATCCACGAGTTCCTTTTCTTTTTGTACATTGCCAGAGATTGGCTATACCAAAATGCCCCCATATTGTATGGCTCCCTGTAGGTCTATGTCATTCATTTCTTCTTAATCAAGTGAGATTCCTTTTCTCATCTTCTTCGTCCTCAGAAGGACAATGATTTGTGGACTTCCATACTCTTGGCCTATTAGATTGATCCTTCTTCTTTTTGACATTCTTCCTTGCCTGGGGGCATGTATGTTGTAAGTGACCTATTTGAAAACATATGCGACATCTAAATGTTATTTTTTCATAGTCTAAGACATGTATCTAGTGAAATTTTTGGTGTTTCAGATTTATATGATCCAATGGTCCTTCACTGAGATCAATCTCCACACATATCCTGACATAAGTGAAGACACCATTTTTTGTTCTTTCCAAATCTATTTTCTTAATTTGACCAATGTGTTTCCAATATCTTCAGGGACATTGTGGTGCAAGACAGGCATGGGGGGCATTAGGAAGCCTCGCGCAAACCAAAACGGTAGATACAACCATAGAGTTAGCATCAAATTCAGGGAACAAGGCTATCCCAAAACGAGGGCCCTACATTTAGTGCATAGTCCAAATCCTTTTATGTTTCAAATTGTGCTATGCAAAAACTGTTTGAGCATAAAAATATTTCAAAATATGGGGTCCATGTGGAGACAATATATTGAATTAGAGCTTCTGGTTTGGGCTAAAAACCATTAAATTTGCAGATGACTGCTTTAGATTGAAGAACAAAGAAGAGGGAATTTATCTCATGTATGTTAACTTCCATAGATGGTGCTTTTCCCAAATTTTCAACAATATACGGGCCCAAAATATTTTGAGTTTGTTTTGTTGAGGCTATAACCTTCCTTCGGGTTGCATCCTTGAAAGAGACATGAGCCCTATTAGCTGATTCTGCACCATTGAATGATACTTCTGCTCCATTTTTTGTTCTAGATATAGAAGAAACCCTAGGAGACACCCCACATAATTTTATTTTTAGAATGATAAATGAATCTTTACATATATTGAAATCGCAAAGCATGAGAAATTTTTAAGTATCTTCCTTTTGTATTGCAGACATTGAAAGCTAATGGGAATACCTCATTTTTATGCAACAACCTACTTTAGGGAGGGTACAATAGAATATCTATTGACCCAAAAAATAGAATATTTACCATTGTAATTTCTGATAAAAAATTGAAAAGGGTTTTTTTGTTTTAGTGCAAGTTGGGATTGAGAGATAACACCATATAGGGCCAGTAAAACAAGGGTGACCAACATCATACAATGTTCAATCCTTGAGTGCACATGGCCCAAAGGACCATAGAATGGTTCTTGAATAGAAATATGCAGATATACAATTTTTTTTTTCACGGATAAATGTAGAGGAGATACGAGACAATGAATACCTTTGCTCCACCATCAATGAGAAATTCATGCCATTTGAGCCAACAAAGAGAAACCAGTGGGATTTTTGGAAGTCACTACCAGAAAATGAGTTGACTAGTGGAAGAGCAACAATTACTAAAGCATTCCTCCCTCTAATAATGGTTTCCTTTAGTGCTTCACGGGCAACATACAACTATTCCACCAGAGGGGAAAATAAAAAATATTCATCGTCATCGATTATGGAAAACAAGAGAAAATTTTGAACTAAGGCAAAGATTTCAAGAGAAATAGAGTCGAGTTAGCTAGGGACTTTTGGACCCTTAGGAAACATTCCCAAACTGCTAGGGACTTCATCAGAGACTTGGATACTTGTTGATCGTTGCCAAGACTCTCTACATAGATTTCAGGGATGTTTTTGGTAGATTTCAAGGATATTAATAGCAAATTTTAGGGATGTTTTCGATCGATTTTAGGGATAATTCAAACATATAACTTTGGTTTAAAAATCATGGGCATTGATGATTAAACAATGTGATCATTTTTCCCATTCATTGTTTTTGTAATGCATTGAATCTAAATTTTTGTATACAAGCTGTAGCTCAAAACATGGGTTTTGTTTCATGGGTTTCAATTTGGATTTTTGGTCATTTAGATATTGTATTTTCAATGATAAAATTACAAGAAGCAACCTCCATGTGAAGAAAACAAAAAATGCAACAGTTTAAAAAGGCTAATCATTATGGTAGTGTTCTTCTTCTTTCTCATTTTTTTTATCATTTCAACTTTCACATATTGTACGTGGGTCTGGAGGAGTCATTCAAGTATAGTGTTTCCGTCATCCCAACCTCAAACATTGTGAAAGCAATCAGATATTATTGAATTGGCTGTTCAATCTCTTTTTTAATCTGAAATATGAATTTAATCTCTTAAAAAACTGGAGTATTTTATAGTGGTTTTCAACATCATTATAAAGTTTGCAAAACCTATTGAGAAAAAAATGTCTTTTATATTTAACATAATCATCATTAACAAGAAATACTATGAAAACAAAAATATTATAAAAACAATTCTTTGTATGATAAATCTTTAATAAACCTTATTACAAATTAAAAATAATTACAGTTAAATTTCTTAAACAAGACAACTACAAATAATAATATTAAATTCCATATATATAATAAATATTAAAGTCCACAGCCCAATTTCCAAAAAAAAAAAAAATTTGAATGAATTTTCACCTTTTCAAAAACACATGTATATACACATAAACAGAAAATATATATCCAATTGCAAACAAAATAAAAATGCCACGTCCATATAAATAATTGCAAACAAAATAAAGATGCCAATTGCTTATCAATATATTCCAAAATAGAAACACCTCCGACTCCTGACTCCTCGGTGAATAAAATTTGTATACAGTAAGGAAATTATACCACATAATCAGACAATAAAAGTCAATGAAAAAATTATTTACCCACAAATTTTCATTTGACTGGTAAAGAAAGTCGAACTTCTGCACGTAACCTGAAATTTTTTTACAATGAACAAATTTTCGTTTCACCCATAAGATAAAGTTGAATTTGAAGCCTGTAACTTGGTATACTTCTGGCGTAGTTCCTGGTCTTCCTAAATCGAAGGTTCGAATTCATTCTGATAATAAAATTCTCTTAATATCATACCTACCAAGTTTGAATTGGAATTTGCATTTGTTTTAAAATAGATTTTAAAAATTTAATATAAGAAGATTTCAAGATTATATATCTTATTATGTAAATAATGAAAAAATGGAATGAAAAAGAAAAACCTTTAATTTCCTCATATTGATTTTTTTTAAATGTTATAAACATTTTTGGTTTATAACATATTTCAAAAATAATGAAGAACATAATATTTTATATTTTACAATTATTAAATAATGAGGAATACAATATATCATAATTATTAATATCACTAATCATATTCTAAAAATAATGAAGAAAACCATATTTTACAATTATTAAATAATGAGAAACACAATATTAATATTACTAAACAGGGAAAATGTGAATAAAATTTAATAATATTAATAACAAAATTTCAGACTAGAATCCATTGCAAAAAATGAAATTGTGAATAATGAAAATAGACTTCAACTAATCTCCATATAATGATAAATTTATGTTTCAAGTATTAAATAAATTCATATAAATATGGATAATACTTAGCACTCAGAGTAGTTAGAGTAGATCTTGACAAGGTTTTTTGTTAAAGCATTTTATGGTGTAAAGGTTATTTTTTTTAAATTTCGTGAGCAAAATTCCAGTCATGTTACTAATCAAATCTCATGAATTTCATTAACCAAATCTCACACAGTGCTCACTGTTTCACAGTAAATGGGCAAGTCATCACTCTATTTTATAAAAATTATTCCTTTTCAAAATATTTTTTTAAATGATTAGTGAATTCAATATTCTCACATTACACTCAAACTAACATATTAATCGAACCGTATCACTGAGCATTCTTATATTTTTGAAGGCCAGTTCAACTTAATTTGGTATTGGAAAATCTACACATGGGTTAGAACAATGGGAAGAAATGTTTGCTTATTTGGAAAATTTATTCATGGATTGGACTATCATAATAGCATATTAATCGACCGTATCACTGAGCATTCTTATTATTCTGGCTAATTCTTTTTAATAGGGTAATGGTTTATTTGAAAAATCTATAAATGTTTGTTTATTTGGAAAATCTATATTAAATAGAAAATGAAATAGTTGTTTTTTTTTTACATTTTTATTAATTAATTTATATTTTTTATTAATTATTTGTAAAGTTTATTAAAATTTTAGTAAAATTAAATATTAAACTCATTTTTAAAAAATAAAATTATTTTTTGAATTTTTAAAATTTGAATTTCTAATTTTGGATGTGGATAGCTATTTTTATGTGATTTAGAATTAAATTTTCAGAATTAAAATTTTTTAAAAAATATATATAAAATAAAAAAATCTCTAATCACTAATTGTCCTCATAAATTAATTATCAATTTTATTTATTTATTTATTTATTTTCTAAATTTATTGATTTTTCCATTATATATATATATATATATATATATATATATATATATATTAAATAGTTGACATTACTTTTGGGGCTTTTACTAACCATGGAAAACAAGAGCAACAATGTTACATATTACAATGTTCTCTTGCTGGTTTTCTTTATATTTTTCCCTTGCTAATTTTTATTATTGAATGGACTTGGTTCAATCGTTTTCCTCAATAAACCCTACCTATATCATGTATTTTCACAATTCAATTTTAAATCATGATGCAATATAACAAATAAAAATGTAAATCAACACTACAATAAATCATTTTTTCTTTTTTTGTTTTAGTAATTTTAATTGTAACTTAAAAAATATAAAATAAAAACATAGTTTTTAGGAATCTTAGCATTTTTGTAACTAAATTTTTTATTTTAATATACTAGACAATGTAATTTTTTATATTAAATATTTTTATTATACACGAATTCTTTGCCACACCATTAAGAATGCACAAGGTACTAACTATCAATTTGACATAGAAATTCTACGCTAAATTATTTATTTTCCCTTGAATTTAGATGAATATATGTTTAAAGTTAAATAAAAATAGAATAAAACGTGCACAAACACATTTCAATAAAGTTTTGGGGTATTCATTATTAAATTTATGAATGTATTTAAGCATTCAATAATTGCAATGGATTAATTTTTCAATAAGAGGCTGTTAATAAACAGCAATGCTACATATTATACTTCTTCTTTTTATTATAGATTTTGAGAATATTTTAAAATTTTATAATATTTTAAATTGTAGAAAAAATTTCTATTAAATTTTGAAATATTTTCAAAATCTACAATCTAATTATATATGACATTGTAAAAATAGAATAAAATGTGTACAAACACATTTCAATAAAGTCTTGGGGTATTCATTATTAAATTTATGAATTTGTTTAATCATTCAATAATTACAATGAATTAGTTTTTCAATAAGAGGTAGTCAATAAACAACAATGCTACATATTATACTTATTCCTTTTATTATAGATTTTGAGAATATTTTAAAATTTAATAATATTTTAAATTGCAAAAAAAAATTCAGCATTAAACACTCACATGTACAACATTAAATCATTAACAGTGGTATATGTGTAGATATGCACACTTTAATATACAGAATATTTAATACTCCGAATGAGAATGTTAAATGCTCGTGTTCTGGGATCGATGGGCAAATTGTCCAAATACAACCAAATTTTTTGTTTCACGTGTAAGTATTATTTATTAAAATAATTAAAATAAATATTAGAGTTGCATATCGTTATAATTGACATATGCTTGATATGTGAAATTATTATCCTACCTGGAACGTTACGCACATGAATATACAGAACATCTAATACCCACCAGACTGTCCATCTGAATACTGGACAGAATTGATTCTTTGTTCAAACTTGAGTAGTTTTTATTGCGATTTTTTAAGGATTTTTTGGGTGGATTTTTCAGGTCTAATTTCTCTAAAATCTTGTCGGAATTCATTGAAAACATAAGTTCGATGGTAACCTTACACAATCGAAATACTGTAGAGGTTTTTTAAAGTGCTGAATCCATATATATAATCAAAAAACCAATTTAAATAACAGAAATCAAGATTTTATCTCAAATATTTTCACCAAATTCTAATACCAAAAATTCCAAAAAATCACACTAAAAATAACTTCTTTCAAATTTAATTCACCAAATTTATTAAATTTGACAATTTTGTATTTTTTCACCAATATAACATAATACCAAACAATACAACGCACTATTAGAATGTACTAGTAGAGTTTCATGTTATTATCTCTGGATAAACATCACATTGAACTTATATTAATTTCAATCAATTTTGTAACTCTATTTATATATTATTTCAATTTAATTTATTTCAAAGCAGAATTTTAAAAATAAAAATTTCGTGTGGAAATGTTATTCTCTTGAATGTAAGAAGTTGTTATTCTCTTCAATGTATGTTGTTTTCGTGATAGTTAATTGTTATAACTAATATTTATTTATTTTAAATAACTTTACGAATGACAAATTAAGAGGATCTATTATTATTGTGATTTGTTTTAGTTATTTTAGAATTGATGATACAAAGGTTTAGGAAGTTAGATTTTGCAATGCATTACTTGTAATTACAATTTATGATATTAAGATTTGGGAGTTTGACTAGTTTTCAATTTACTTTGTGTAGCTTTATATTTATATTTATACTTATATTTATTGTAGCTTTTAAAATTTTTTTTTTTCTTTTTAATTTGTCTCAAGCATTTTTTTGGTTATATGTTTCAAATGTTATCCACTTAAAACTTTGAATTTTTATATCTAAGAACCATTTTCTCATGACTCATTGTTCCTTCCACTTTAACTTGTAAAGGACGGGTATGTGTGAATTACCAACGTGTGTCAATGACCAATATATCCTAACAACATTGTAAATATCAATACATGTTAGATAGATAATTATAATGTTCATTATGAAACAATTACGAAACAATTATTTAAAGAGAAAATATGCATTATTAAATTCATTATGAACATAATCATGTATTTGAATCATACTTTATTATATGTTTTTGTGGACAAAAATGCTTTGAGTATGATGTTTCTTTTGATGAAGTTCCTTTTGTGTAAATCTAAAGGAATTGCTAATAATTGTAATGAGAAGATACTATTTGTTAAAGATGTTGACAATTTCAAAAAAAATATAGAGAGTTTGTAAAATGATATAATTAGAACGAAAAATAAAAAAAGGTAAAAAGCATAATTGAAAAAAGTTCAACAACTGAGAAGAAAGGATTAGAAAAGATTATAACCAACCACAAGAAACATGAAAGCAATGATGTTTCCTACATTAAATTTGTTAATTATATTAAATTATATTACAATATAGAATATTTTAAAATTATATTTAATTATATATTAAACTATATTTAATGTTAAATATATTGAAGTATATAATTATAATAAACTATATTGAAACTATTATTTATATTAAATTAATATATTAAACTTAAATTTATATAGATTTATTAAGTAATTAAATTATGTATTAAATAATTATTAGTCACCAAGTACTTAAAGAATGCACTAATACAAACATTTGCATTATATTTTTCATTTAAGTATTTAAAGAATGCAATAATAAAAACATTTGCATTATATTTTACATGAAAAATAATATATATAGAAAAACTCAAAATTCATACAACTAGCAATTGCACCACATGTTGCAAAGGAAACACCGTAAGGTGGTAGCATAGAGAAGAGTATCATTGATGAAAGAAGATGTGATATGTTATGTGATTTAATTGAATATTCACCATCAATCTGAACAACCATTAAAACATTTGAAACAACACTAGAATCGAGTCTCTTTTGAGTGAAGTGTTTCACAAGAAACCATGGCCTAAGTTTGATTGTCTAGAGTCAAGATAGAATATGCTACTCTTTTGCACTCCTGACCTTAGGCCAAACCTTGCAATCCACTGGAAGGTAAACATGCTCCTGTATATTGAGACTGTAAGTTTTTCCCTCTTCTCATATAATGACACAATGTCTCCATTAATGTGCTCACACTACTATAGTTCTAAATCTTTTGTTGCATATCAAAACGCTATTGTTTCCCCTCACCCAAATGCTTGTGAACTATTTTTAAGTTACTAGAGAAATATCAGAATGACATCTGCTTCTCAAGTTTTCTCTCTGAACCCATATTTCTACCATGAACCCATATTTCTACCATTAATAGTAGAAAAAGAAAACATAAAAGGGCCATATCTCAATTTTTAAACAGAGTTTTCGAGTCAGCTGACTCACTGAACACTGAATTGAAAGATGCTATAAAACTTGATATGATAGTGAGAGACATAAATAAATACAGGTCAAGCATGGCCTTATTCTAATACATTTTCTATACTAAGAACTTGTGCACAAAGTAGTTGAGATGTCAAGTTACATTATTGATCACAACTAATTCATTTAGCACTGAAACAAACTGAAATGAATGATGATATTAAACTTGATATGATAGTGAGGGAACTCAATTCATGACTCTCTAAATGTCGCTGTTTTCGTTTTTCTTTGTCTGAGTTGGGATTCCATATCATCATCATATAGAATAAGGTTATCCCTAAGTGGCCATAATTTTTTTTCCTATAAAAAGATTTTCTACTAAATCTACCAGGAGACTGTGAGGCTTCAAGACTGAGTACACACAAATCATTGGCATTGTAAGTAGTTAAAGAAAGCAGAGCATCGACAATATCAAAACAATTTTTATTTTTATTTTTTACTCTTTTGCATGAAATGGACTTGAAAGAATCATTCTAACTTTGGTTTTAATATAAGAAAATATTACAACTAAAGAAGTTCCTTATTGTCGAGTGTCATCCCAAGATCTCCAAATATTTCATTACATGCATTACATAAAGCTCATCCACCACCTTCAACCGGGAAGCCAATGATAACAGATTTTTCATTGGGCAGTGTGGCTCTGCAATCAAGGTCAATAATTTATTCCGTTTATCGTCTACTTGATCATGGGAAAGTTCTTGAAGGATTTTCTGCAAGGCATTTTACTTTACAAAATACATTAAGGGAAACATCATATGTGCCCTGGTCTGGGATTTGGAAACAAATTTCAAACGAAAGGAAGGTGGGATGCTAGAATTCATAGAGAATGCAAGATTAATTAACCAAAGCATTTTAGAGAAAAAAAATTAGGCTGAAAGAGCTTGATTAAGACATCATCCAATTCATCTAAGAATGTTGGGGAGGGTCATTGTGACATTATAAAACTCCATAGCATAGAAAATTCACCTCAAACGTTCCTTACTGGAAACTCTAGTCTTGGTTGGCTCAATGATCATATGCATTATAACTTTGTATGTGCATTGGCAAATGTAATAGTTCTTCTTTAGCAAACCATAGCATAGAAAATTCACCTCAGCTGCTCCTGAATGTAAAGTCTAGTCTATGTTGACTCATTGATCATGTGCATTAGAATTTTGTCTGTGAATTAGCAAATGTAATAGTTGTTCTTTAGAAAACCACAGAACAAGTTCCAATAGTTGTTAAGAAAGAGAAAAGGAGTTGAATACATTGCAATTGCAGATTTGTTCATTTGATTGAGCAGTAGGTTGTTTGATTTGTGCCAAGAGGAGATTGGATTTGTTTAAAGGAGATTAATCCTTGACATGGTGAAAATTTGGGGCTTTGGGAGGGGATCAAAACATTTACAAATATAATGGGCCCATCTATTACAAAACGGATGGAAAGGAACAAACATCCTTCCTTTTACTCTCTTTTGGGGACTAATAAGCCCTGTGATGGATGCCAATGGGATCAAGAGATGTCCCAACATTCATTTTCACATGAATCACCCCTAGTATAGCCACGTCCATGTGCCATGTTAATCACAATTTGTGAAACAAGATATCCCTGAGGTATGGCCTTGAGATTGACTTGTTTAAAGGAGATTTATCCTTGACGTGGTGAAAATTTGGGGCTTTGGGAGGGGATCAAAACGTTTACAAATATAATGGGGCCCATTTATTACAAAAGGGATGGAAAGGAACAAACATCCTTTCTTTTACTCTCTTTTGGGGACTAATAAGCCCTATAATAGATGCCAATGGGATCAAAAGATGTCACAACATTCATTTTCACATGGAGCACCCTTAGTACAACCCCGTCCCTATGCCTTGTTAACCACAATTAGCAAACAAGATATCCCTGAGGTATGACCTTGACCCCAAAATGTAAGTGACAATGCTTTCACACCAAGAATCGACATAGTGTTGCTATTTTGAATCTAACTCGACATAGACGTAGGAACTGATTTAAAATTCATGAATGCAACAAAATCACCCTTGATAACCTGATTAACTAATCACCCTTGATAACCTGATTAAATAACAAGGGAGACTTGTAAAATACCATAGTTTCTAGACTTTATTTCCTAGGGATCAAAGATGATAGAATTTAAAAAATACCAGGATTGAAACGCTCAATTCTTTTGACCGAATCCATCCTCTCAAGCTGATGCTTTACAATAACAGTGAATTTCAACCATGATAACAAACTCCATAGCATTTCCCTCATTGGACACGCAGTGACAAGATGGTAATCTACATGGAAAGAAACCCAAGGAAGTAAATGTAGCCAAACTCTCAAACTGTCTCTCACTACATTGCAAGATGGCTGACCAGTGGCTAAACTCCCAATAAAAATGAAAAAAATGTACCGCCATGAATTGATTAATCCAGTCTTTGACATTTTCAATGAGGTATAAGTATCTCATCACCATTGAGTACAAATAATTATTCAGCTTGAGTCACACAAAACTTTCACCTGCACCTGAGATCAATACCTATCACAAATAGTGGCATACAAGTATCACCAACACAAGCATGACCGTCTAATTGGATAACACTTCATTATGGTAAAATGGTTCTTTTTGATAAAAAATAAGACATTCAATGAAACAATTTATAACATTTTTAAATAGAATGTAGAATCTTGGGTCCTACTTATTCCATGCTAAAATCAGTGTTTGGATCTTTAAATACAAGCAGTTTGCCCATACAGAATCTAGATTAATATAAATAGCAGGCCATAGGCCATATAATCACTCAGGGATCATCATGAATCCTAGATTTTCGGGTTTCCTGGATCAATTTCTTTATCAACTCTCCTGAGAACATTTTGCATCCACTCGTTGCTCTACATCTTTCATCTCAATACAAGTAAAATTAAAAGCTACTCCATGTCTCCCAAACATTTGTGCTATTGTAAGATCCAGCAGTGAGATCAGGTGCATGAGATCCAGCAGTGAGCTCAGGCGCATAAGATCTGGTTAAATAATGTCAATGAATACCTGTCACTTTGCTAAAGAGTTTGGCATTGGAGTTGTGAAAAATAGATTCAGCTTCGGCTAGGATCTATGATTCAGAAGCATGTAAGAATACCATTGCAAAATAAACTCACCATAAGGTGAGTTCCAACCATTCACTACTCTGTCTCCTCTGGCCAATTGTTGTAGTCACCTACATCATTTGACCCTCCATAACCCCATTCTTTCTTACCAGTAGTTTCAGTTGTGGCTTTAAGGTTAGCCATTATATGCTACAAGGATACATACGGAACATAATGATCATTAAAGGATCTAAAATCTCAACATAGTATAATGTTATACTTCCAAATTCCATCCATACCTTGTTATAGCATTGAAAAGCTCCAACCCAAGGAAATTTCCATGTACCATTAACTCTCAACATAAGAAGGATACCGCAGCTCTCCTGCTGGACCAATTCCTACTTGAATTTTCTGCATCATCAAGCCTACCATTCCCATACAAATATATAAGAATTATGTAATATGACCATGAACATGCACAATTAAAAAAATTAATAAATAGTATCCCTTCGATATGGAGCCCGAGATGCACGAGTAGTAGATGGAGTAGCACTAGTACGAGGAAGTGTAAGCGAAAAACCTTGAGCAGCATTTGGGATAGGAGTAGCAAAGGTAGCAGGAGTAAGAGTAAAGGTAGTAGTGGATATTATATGGTTGAACTAACAAGGGAGTATCACACTTTTTCTATCTCAGTTCCATATAGGGAATAAGGCTAAAGGCTATCATACAATAGAATGTGACATAATAAACCTCATACATAATGGCTTTGGAATGGGTAGGACTCGAACCTACACTACTTTAGGGTTAGCCCTAAAAAAATGACCATTTCTCTTTTTTCATTCCCATCTAGTTATTGAATAAGGCTTGCATTCTCCTATCTCTTGTTTTAGATCCCCTCCCAACCATTCCAAACTCATTTGACATTGTGGTCATCTAGATGGAATTTTCTGTCGTTGAGTAGATCTCTATCTCTCATGACATTTATGTGAGTAAAACTAAAGAAATTAAAAGTAAAAAAAGTGGATGAATTATTTATATATTTTACCATATTTAAAAAACATAATCAATATGTCAAAAGGGCTCACAAAACATTGAGATTTCCACCTCCAATTTTTTTATCCATCTCAACATTTAATAGATATATGTTTAAGAGAGATTTGTGCTAATATACCAAAAATTCAGACATGGGCCACGAAGTCTAGGTTTCATACATAAAACAAGTAAGAGGTGCACAATCAAGAACCGGGCCATAAAGTTTAGGTTTCATACATAAAACAAGAAATAAGTGCATAATTAACAACTAGTCCATAAAGTCTAGGTTCCATACATAAAACAAGTAAGAGGTGCATAATAAACAAATGTGTGTTATATAACACATTCCAGTCCTATCAAATCCATAAAGTGCATGAGCTCTGGACTCATGTAAATCAAGTATTCAGTCACCATTCCTAAAGTCACATCATGGGTCATAAAAATTTAAATGGAATGTAAAAGCTTGGATTCTACTTATTCCATGCTAAAATTAATGTCTGGATCTTTAAATATGAGACTTTAGCCCATACAGAATCTAGATTCATATAAATAACAGGCCATAGGACGTACAGTCATGCAGGGATCATCATGAAATTCCCATCACCATTAGGTCTCACAAGTCTGTTAGAAGACAATTTTGACACCTGGGTCAAGGAATTTCATACAAAAGGTACATTCTTAGATCAAATTCCCTAGTCAGAAGAAATGAAATGTTTATATTGCACTGGTTTAATCTAACATTATTAAGCATTGGGTTCTAAAAATAAATTTCTTGGACATGGAAACTCCATACAATTTGAAGTTACTGACTTCAATCAATCCTCACAGAAGAAAATGGATCTTTTTTCCATAAAGTCCATACAGTAATTAAAGTCTTGGATTATCCACATTAACACCAAGAGATTACATATAAAAGTTCAGACATCATGAGTTAATTTAGGCATCTGTCTTACAAGAAGTTAGTTTTGTAATACTAGAGTTAGAAAATCCATGAAAAAGATAATGCCTCTGAAACCTCTTCAATGAGCACAAAAACCGAATTTTGAGAAGACTTACCACAATAGTTTCACTCATAAGATCATTAAAGCTCTCCTTGAAGCTTCTCATGAAATCAACATAGCATTGAACAAGGGTTCTCCCTTTTAAGAGAGGAAGATTATCATAACCCAATAAAATGTACTCATAGTTTTGCCTTTTCCACTGGTCGGTGTAAACCAGATCATTATCACGGTCTAGAGCAATTTTAAAATTTGTGCCCCAATGTTGGCCGAGATTTTGATGATGGCCTCAACCCTAGTTGTTGGAGGGACAAAGGGCCTCAGTCCAAGATCAAGGTGGTCAAGAAGCCTCAGTTTAGAGGGTAGAATAAGATTAAATTACCCCAGATGGGCGAAGAATCCAGTGAAGTTATCTCTATCTACTAAAAGGAGGTTTTGAATCTTTCTAAATGCCATAGCTAAATGTAGAGAGGTGTTGATATCTTCTAAAAAATGAGGTTTTGAATATTTCGAAATGTTGTAGCTAAATGTAGAGAGGTGTGGGTAAAAGTAATAGACCATAAGAAGCATTCCCCAAATATTCTGCCATTTCTCATCTCTGGATAAAAATGATTGGAATTTGGAATTCCTTCAGCTTATAAAATGGATTACATGGTTATTCTAATGGATTACATGGTCATTTGAATGTAATGATGATTTTGTCATTGATGTATGTACACTTTTCCACTAAATTCCAGAACATATAGAGAAATAAAATGCCGGAGATCAACCACAAGAAAAAACAATTTGCTGTCAACTTCACAAAACTCATAAAACTATGATTACATAATTTGTGACAATAACCCAGCATCATGGAATTGTGAGTACGGAATGTGTGCTAAGCCCACCATCATATCAAATCATTTCCTATTGATATTTATATGAATTACTTTCTTGCTTATCGAAGACATGATGATAAAGTAGTAGGTTATTTGTGAGAATTTTTTTAACACGGAACAGAGGAAATTAATAACGAACAAGGAAGCTAATGCATTACTGAAAAGAATTTGACCAGATTCGTCATAGCTGTAAACAGATACCTGTGATGGATATTAAATTGTTGCAGCTTCAACTATAAGATGGAAGACATGCCTTTCTGTAGACTTGTTTTTGCACATAGACTTGGGCAATAAATTTTCCAATAGTTGCAGCTATTGTAGCTGTAATTTGCTCGAAGAAGCATGGAAGCAAATAGAGCAACAAATTGTCCAAAGAGTTGTAGCTATTGCAGCTGTAGTTCATAGAACAAAGAAAATTAATAACGAACAAGGAGACTCTAACTACTAATAACGAAGGAGTACAATTTTTTTTTTAATTATAAAAATTAATTCAATTATAATTTCGCAAAAAACCTGAATCATGGGAAACTGTCTTGAAGTACCTTTTGGATAATAAAACACTCAACTCCGCTAAACACATAGAGTCGCCAAAAAACCCTTTCCTATAATGAGTGCATATTTTAGAATTGAATGAAATTGAGACATCATATATAAGAATATAAAAGCTAAGCTATGAATGGAAAAGGGAAAAAACAGTTGAGCATCATAAATTTTACCTGCTCGCATAAAGGGAATTTGAACTTAGGATCTGTGCAGTATAAGCCATCCACAATTGTAATTGCCCCAGCAGAACAAGCACAACTAAAGAAGAAGATATGGTTTCATTTCAGAGAAACAGGGTCAAAGAATGTTTCCTGACCAAAGACGAAAAAGGGAAAAACTTTAAACAATGTGAGAGATACATTGTTGTACAATGCCTAAATTTACATCATGTACTAATAAACACACAATACTTGTACCAGCCATATAAAGTAAATTTCCTGCAACACTCTCACCCACAGGGCATTATGGGAGTACAATTTTTTTTTAACTATAAAAATTAATTCAATTATAATTTCGCCATAGTTGACTCTTGGAAAGGCACCACCTTGAAAACTCCCAAATGAACCAACTGCAACAGCAAACAAAGGCACAAGATCTCGCGCCCCAGAATTGACATTGAACCCCATAGCCCAGAAAAAAAGCTGAAAGAAAAGAACAGGGGCGTCTAGGGTTCCCCAGTCTCCCCTGCTTTACCATGTAGATCATTATCAATTGAAGCTGAAGAAACATCAAAGCAAACAACAACAGAAAACCCTAAAGAAACCCCACATCAATAGAGGTATAGATGATGACTTCAGGTAGACATTTTCATCCAACATTCCATCAGAAAAAGACAGTGAAAGAATAAGACAGAGAAGTCCATGGCAAAGGTGAACCAACACACAAACCTGAACAAAATAGCAGGTAGGCAGGCTAACAAGGGCCACACCAACAATGTGATTGGCAACAAAGGATTCAAACAGAAAACCCCGTATAAATCCACAGGATCAGGTCACGAGCAAAAAATGAGGCAGAGACGGAAAGGAACCACCTCGAAAACCCCCAAAAAATGAACCGCAGAAGTAAACGAAGGCAGCAATGACCACCAAATGAATGAACCGCAACAAAAAACGAAGGCAGCAATGACCAAAGCACAGGAATCTCATGCACCAGAACCCCATAGCGCAGAACGAAAGCCCAAAGAAAAGAACATGGGCGGCTAGGGTTCCCCGGAATGCGAGTGGGGAGAGGGTGAGTAAGGATTGTTTAAAATCATAACGAAATTTAATAACTAACCTGATTTGTTGCTAGCTGGGGAATGAGTAATGAGTTCAAATCAATTGTCCACCAGAATTTAATCGTCTAACAAAAGATCGAACAATGCAGACTAAGGACAACAAGGACATCAGGAATGTTGTTTTCAAATAATGACGCATTATGGCATAATTAAACACAATTTTTATAAACAAAAGTTATATATTCATGAAACTAAATTTTAAATTTTTTCTATGGATTCTTAATACATTAATTAAGCATTTGGACAGAATAAAGTCCACCCCCGAGGTGATTTATTCTTATGTTATGACGTTAAGATTAAGGTTTACAATGGTTAATGATTTTCATAGATTGTGCAATTCCATTTATCCCATGGAAAATTATTCTAGACTTTCACATAATAGGACAAGGTTGGGTTTACTTTATATAACTCTTGGTATAAGTAACATTTTCATAGGTCTTATTACCATAATAAATTGATGATTATGTGAATTAAGCTCAACTATACCATTATTTATGATTATCATTATTTCGATATAGCTTTTGAATCCCTATTTGTTGACTTGAATGAGCCTAATGGTTAAGAGCATGTGTTTCTTCCTAAAAAATCACAAGTTCAAAACCAAAGAAAGTAGAGTATGTATGCCTTAGTAGAATTAGCAATGCCAAGAAACTATTTAACTTGATAAAAGCTCTGCGACCCTCTCAAAAACCCTACAGGTTTGAGTTCAACGGAATGGATTTGGGGTAACGAATCACCCTACCATCTATGATTGTCAATTATTCATTACTCAACTTAGCTTGGATGGGAGCTCTGCAGCCCACTCAAGAACCCTACAGATTTTTCTGAACCTTAAACTCACGTGTTCGACCCAAGTAATCATTTGGGGTTTTATTCTTCTCCCTTATGTTTATGTTTGCAGTCTCGTTTACATGGTTTCGTTACTAACACTTTTTTTGTTAAAATATTTATCTCGCTTCAAACCCTTGTAGGAAAATTCTCATGGCATGACCACCCTCTAGTTTAGAACTTCTCTGCTTTGGCTGGGTATTTCCATTCAACGTTATTACCGTTCCGACCGTGCCAAATTTTCTAGTCTTTCTTTCAAGGGTTTGGAACAACCTTCGCTAGGTTTCGATCTACAGGTAAACTTTTTTCTTCCAGTCTTCAGCGGTGGAATTTAGGGACAATTCTCTTTAATCTTGGTAAAACTACCTAGTTTAATTTTCCTATTGAATTTTTTACTCGGTTACAGGTTGGCATTCAGGTTGGAATTCACATGGTGCACTACCAAATCCAAGTAACAGTTTCAGTATCCGACTTCTTTATCCAACTAGGTGTTTTTTCTCCCTTTATGCCATGATTTTAGCTAGTTATTCAACAAGAACACAAACATTTAGTATTTCTTTGCAGTGGGTTGCGTTCCATTTCCATCTGTGGGTTACATTTATACTCTAAACCCCGAGGTTTATCAGGGTCGGGGTCTGGTTCTGTTCTTTCGGGACATTTTCCATGACATTTCCAGAACTTGCAAAAATATAAATGTTATGTTCACTGTTAAGAGAAACAGTTTATTTTGAAGACTAGAGTTCCTTATTCCCAGGATTGCGGTGCAGGTAGCAAGTTATCAAAGTTTGTTCTTTAGTTAAGCTTGTTGTTTAATTCCTCATTCAACCATTACCGTATTTAAGTTTGTGTTTTTTTTTTATAAATTCAAAATGTACACGATGTTACGACTCTTATTTATTTCGTGCAATAATAATAACAGTCCCCTCGGCTATAATTCTTTGAACTGCTTAGGGTTAGACATATACCCTTGTTTGTTTCTCTGTGCTTGAAGAGGCAATATAAAATAATTTTATGGTTATGAACATTGCTAAGAATATATGTATATAATTTATCATTGATGATGCTACTGACTCTCCATGGAAGAGAAGGTTGATTAAAACTCCAGGTTGTTGAACCTGTTTCATTTTTCTTGTGTGTTTCTTTTCAAAATTTGTTACTTGACGCAGAATTTTGTTAGTCGCAAAATTCGGTATTAGTTGATTTCAATTCTTAGCATCACTTAAGAGCGCTATGTCGCTTCCTATAAGTAATCCTAGCATGTTTCCTTGTACATTATGCTTATAGATATTGTAACCATAACCAAGTAGCATTAAGTACGTTCTAGGGTTCCTTATCAAGTTATAATGATTATTTTGATGTTTTCGAGTTTAGTTAGGGGCACGAGAATTTTTTTAATTGTATTACCCTCCATAGGGTACATTCTAGGACTGTTCTAGTTTCATGTTGCCCCATCTTCCAACCAGACCTAACCCGCTTCAGAAGCTGCATATGCAATCCCTTCCTAGAAATTACAGAATATACCAGCTAAAGCAATTGTTCTAGTATACTAATCTCTGGCTCTTTTGTACACCATTCCAGTATTTAAATTTTGTTTTAACATTTATTTAACTAAGATACCTTTTCCATGATTAAAGACAACCATCTCTCTACACACATTTTTTCAAATAAATTATTCCACAGAAAGGTTCTACATTTGTATTACTTTTGTCCGTTTTTCACAACATTAAACATTTCATAACTACTTTTCTTCCATTCAAGTGTACACAGTTTTACAGAAACCATTAGTCCAAGAAAAACTAAAATGCACTTATCTATAAATTTCATAAACATTTAAGGAAATTTAGATCTGGATGAGATTGCTACACCTTTCCATGAGACTGGAAATTACATCCAATCTCCTCTCGATCTTTCACTTTCCAGAATAGTTGGTTAACAATAAACTTAACACGCTAGTTATCATGCATCAATACTTGAAAGCCCCTAATACACCTGCCAGCACTGGTTGTGGTACCCCGCAGCTTGTTAAATCTCACTTTTAGCTGCTTTTTGTACGCTTAGTGTCAATTTTACTTCAAGTTGATTTTTGCAAAGTTCACACATAGTTTAAGTAGGGGGGAAAAACAAATTATATTCTGAATTTTTTTTTACGTTTTGCAAATTTTGGTACTTACACACCTAGATAACTAGCCCAAGTAAGTGGCCCAAGGCCACACATGCATAGCTAGGTTTTTTTTTTCTAGTGTAAAAGTTTTTAGTTTAGTTCAATTTTTTCACTAGGAATTTTGGGACTAGGATTGAATTGTTTATAGAAGAGCAAGTAATCTATGCTACCTTTTCACCCTCCGGTGATCCTAGGTAATCATATGAACGCTCCCTATTCACAATTCGCCATCTCCCTATAGTTAGTCACATAGATTAACTAGGAAAAATAAAAAGCGACCCATTATCCGCACATTTTTTCATTTGAGCTAGGAACAATAAAACATAGTTTAAATAGGGGATTTTGTAAAGGATCATCGATATCCACACGTTCAAACTATGTGCTTTTCCACTTTGTGCTCACACACACACACCCACTAGGTGAAGCAAAGACACCTAAAACTAACTTAACCAAACTCACTAAATTCTCCCCATAGGGGCCACAAAAGAATTTATAGATTAAGTTAGGATCAAGGGGGTAGGCATCCAATAAGTCGCCTTGATCATACTTTATATTGAAACATATAATTTGTATATTTAGGAAGCTTCAAATCCACCTGTCATCCCATGGAAAAGAAAACCCGAGCGCGACAGAGACTCGTTTCAGAGGGGGTAAGGCTTAGGCACAGTGCGTGCGATATCAATTGGGGCTACCTGACCCGGCTGATACTCGGTACTGTTAGCTGACTACCAAGAAGTCCAAGACTCAAACACTCACATGGGATAGTGGTTCTTAGTGGCCAAAAACTAGGGCAGCCTTTTCTCTATAGGTGACGGTGCAAGCAAGCGCCAGACCCTCTACCCTTACCTTGTTGGATTTTCTTCAGCTAATTGGGGGCATCGCCAACTCTTACAGGACATTGTGCCAGCACTTGTAAGAAATATTCTCAAAGCCTAGTTACTTTTGAGTGTTTGAGGATGCATAGGTCTTCTAGGATTTTTAGTATCATATGCAAACGAACAAATACCA
Source organism: Pinus albicaulis (assembly GCA_034641835.2). NCBI lineage: Eukaryota > Viridiplantae > Streptophyta > Pinopsida > Pinales > Pinaceae > Pinus > Pinus albicaulis. The sequence continues at coordinate 464,533 of JAXQQM020060418.1, forward strand.
TTTTTTTTTATTGCTTGATCACATAAATTAATATAAAGGGAAATTTATTTTATTTTTTCGCTTTTTTTTATGTATGTGACAAGAAGTTTTCTTTGATCATAGACTCTGTCCTCTCAAAATTTTCCAAAACCAAACCCGAGCGACACCTGGAAGGTCCCAACAGAACCTTGTTGATCTAGGTGTCTTTTGGACCTCCCCCGATCACCGGGAGGGGTTCCAAATCTTTCGCCATTTAGGCGTCAAAGGCGGAACACTGCCACCAGTATTAGTTTTTCCTTTATTTGGGCAACCATAGTTGGGAACCCTAGTTGGTCTCCCAACACCACACCACACACCACTCCTCCCACGACCCCTAGGGGGTAGAGGAGTGCATCCCATTTGGGAAGCTAGCTGAATACATAGCAAGGTACGTTGTAGACTAACCCTCGTTCTAACAAGAACTTTGTGTCTTCACACATTGCAATGGCGTCTACCTCTCAGTCACCTTTCTTAGTTTCGTTGAATCTGCCCGATTTAACCAAGCTGATGAATGACCCATTGCACACGATCCTGCATGGCCTCTCATGCCCACAAAGCTCCCTCTGATATACCAAAATTTGAAGGCAAGCAAGCAGAAGACCCAGGTAATCATGTTATGAAATTTCACCTGCGGTGCTCATTGAATAGTATCATTGACGACACTATTCGATTGAGAATATTTCAATGCACTCTTACAGGCATAGCCGCGAAGTGGTACATGGACCAACCCTCAGCTCCACATGGAACCTTTAGCACCCTCGCTATCGCATTACTAACATATTTTCAGTTACCCATTCACCATGATTCCAGAATGGAATTACTAACTCATTTTAGACAAACCCCCATCGTCCACATCTCAGACCATCTCCATGTATGGAGGCGGTGTCACAGTTTATGTAAAGGTAAACTCAATGACTAGGTTCTCTTAGATTTGTTCTTGAAAATTCTTACGGCAGAGATTTTAAAGGATGTGATGCAACAGAATCCTACATCTGAAGAGGATGCAATCAGCAAAGCCCAGAAGCTTGAGCTGATTTATATGCACTCGAGATACATTTATAACATCCTTCCTAAAGCCCCACGCCTCTAAACTTGTCAAGAATTTCCAGGTGCATCGAACTCTGCAGATAGAATAATTGGGTCATTGACCTAAGGTTACCTAGGCAGCAGCAGTCAAAACCCTAGTTACACATACAGTTCTACCTAGAACGTGCCTCAACCCGGTTTTCAAAGTCATCATATGCCTCAGCAAAATGTGACCAATAGGGCGCCAACGTATCACCATGGAGGACCTTATCCTCTGGCTCAGAGAAATCAGTACGTAGAAAGAAACACTGACAGAAGAACTCCCCTTCAATAGTCAAGTGCAAACTAGGGATGACATTACGCTTTGTCCCCAGCACACGACCCACCTATGCAAAACAATGCACAGGTAAACTTTGTGCAGCCATCCCAAAACCAACCACACCAATATAATCAGGAGAACTACCCTCCTAACGTGGTGAAGAAAAAATCTAAAAACAAGTCAAAAGGGAACCCTGGATTAGGGGGAAACAACGAGCAGTGCCCACCACAATCCCAGGCTGGAGGCAACTCCAACTGAAATAAAAACCCAGAGTCGAACAATTCCCAACGACACAACAAAAGGCAACCTCTTCAAACAAACCATTCCTGTTCAAAATGTGGTGAGTACGATCACTATTCTCACCACTGTCCTAATCTCCCTGAGCTGAAGAAGCTACAAAGTAACCGAGGACAAGGAGGATCTTCCCAACAACTAGCCGTGATGCAAGAACCTTTCCCCAATTAAGGGACTGTAAGAACTCACCAGCAAAATACAGATAATCCCGGGAAAAGAAACCATGAAATCTACATGACTGGAGAAGAGATGTTTTTCCAAACACGAAATTGCAATTACGACACCCCACTGGACACCAATATGTGAGGGGCAAGTACCAGTGCACTGACTACACCTTTGACCATTTCAAAGATGCCTATAAAACCATTGCCTAAAATGGCAAAGGGACCTAATAGGCAAACAGGAAACTACTCCAAAGTGGCCCATAATTATAGTATCATGGACAGTTTAGCACAATCTCTCGCTTCCATGTCAACTTTGGAAGTATTGCAGTCATGCCCAAAACAATGGAAATCCCTTCTTTCCACATTAGGCGCTATCGACCTTGCCGATATGCACCTAATGGAATTTGACTTAGACAAAGCCACCCCTTGACTTCCTTCCATGGTTGCCTTCCAGATACTAGTGTCGGTGCAGAATATCACTATCCACTGATGTGTCAGAAGTTAGGTTCTCCCAAACTAAAACCCTCAGTCATCATGAACTATCCTTCCAAAAAAATTTGGCAGAATTTAGGTTCTCCCAAACAAAACCCTCAGTCATCATTCTTCAAGCATACAATGGTCATCCTTCGACCCCCGTCGGCCTCTACCAAAATGTCTTAGTCTGCTTAGCCAAAAAGACAGTCCACATAGACATTGAAGTCTTGGATGCTCACTTGGACTACAATATACTCCTTGTGTGGAGTTATATGTATGCCATGTCTATCATAGCCTCCTCCATCCTCCACATCATGATGTTTCCCCACAAGGACCGCATCATTACTATAGACCAACTGACACACAGCGAGAAGTGCCCCTTAACAAACACTGATGTAATTCTACTTTATGTAGATACAGTCTTGGATACTCTCTCACGGTACCAAGAATACGGCCCTGGAAAATTCAAACCATCGTATGTTCTAGGGTCATTCCTAGGAGATCCTCCCATAATCCCTAAGTCACCGCCCGATGTCACAGGGGCTCCGGTGTGCATGATGTCCACATCAAGTGCCGAATCTAGTCAGGACATGAACACAAGCAGTAATGGAACTGAGTCATCGACCACGATAACCTCCCTAGCCTACATTTCCTCCCAAACCCCTTTCCTCTACCCACCAGCTGGTTTCGTCTCCCAGCAGGTTTTGGAAACACTAGTATTACGCAACATATTGTTGGTGCTCCCAGTTTGGTACCTCATCCCCCCTGCAAGAACAAGATCCACCCATGTTACTGCCACTGGATTGAAGGCCCTCAGTCTTGAGGAGGCCCCAATCATCTAAGAAACGGTCGAAACCACCCCTGCAAAGGAAATTCCCATTGCAAAACCAGTGCTAACAACTAAGAAAACCGAGAAGAGAGGAAAGAAGATGGTGACCCCTGCCATTCAATGGGAACCACCAGTCTGCACCATATGCGATGTAATCGATCAACCTACCCATATCTGTCCAGAACTAGATGAATTAAAACCATTCCTTGGCTCTCAGACAGACATCACGACACTGCACTCGTGTAAAAAGGAACCTACCACCAAAGGTAAAGGCAAAGCGTTGCGTACCAATCATGCATGCTCTCTCTGCAATAACTACGGGAATTATACCCACCATTTCACTGAGATCCTGCGATATAGGGACGCCTTACACACCATTGAGAGATCCTATCAAGAGGATCCCTCCATCCAGTCTGTCAGATATGAACCTCATATCATCCTGTACCTACAGGAAGAACAACAATCCCCTGAAAGGATCCCCGCCAGAATCCCTCCCCTAATCGAAAGGTGCGTACTTTGTGATGAACTCAATCATTTCATCATTGACCAACCAGCTTTGGAAATGTTCCAACGATGGTACCCAGTCCATATAGTATATTGCGTCAACATGGATGTCCCATATTCATGTAAGATATGCGGTGAAAACCACCCGGTACGTCATTGTCACTACCTACCGTGATTCTGCATAGCTCTAGCTTGTATGTGATCAACCATAGTCTACCTCTCCCGAGAAGATGGCAAAGACTCAGAGTCCATGAACAGTTCGAAAACTCAAGAGGATGTGATAGACGGATCCATCCCATTGTGGTCAACTAAAAGATGACCAATCATGGAGATTCATCTCCCACCAAACGCCGACGACACGACACATCATATACGATTCATATCATCATGTATCGAAACTATGACTCGAGTTGTCTGCTCATCTACCATAGGTGTCAAGTCAACTGCAACTATGAGAGTAGTTGTTCCTATGACAGTTCAGACCCAATCTATCTATACTCTGTCGACAGTGTCTGGTTCCACCACATCCATGATGGAATCCTTCTCGTGTCTCTCAACTAGCTCCATATGGATTAACCCCATTCAACATAACACTACATAGGAAAAATCCCCCTTCGGGTCCTTGTTTCATTCAGATGAGGATATCCTTGAGGTTATGATGGAGCCAGATTACTCGTGGGATGTAGTGCATCACCATTTTCTTTTTCTCCCCAAGAAAACGTTCAGTCCTAACAAGATAAATGAACAAGAGATCTACGCAATCAAATCAAAATATTTCCTGCCACCAGGAAGGTTGATTGGTTCGAAAACCCCATCCCATTTCTCGATGCATTTGAGGAAGGAAATATGTCAAATATTTTTCCTACCATCAATGTGAACATATCCCAAAATCTGGCAAAGGGCGAAGAAATCTCACTGGGGGCAGCTTGCTCTCCAGAAGAAATAACCTCTTATACCAAATTACTACAAGAGTATAGAGATATCTTTGCGTGGGACTGCTCAAAAATGCCTGGGCTTAGTCCTACTATCGTAGAGCACCATATTGACACTTGGCCTGATGTACCTCCAGTACGCCAGAAAAAACGTCAACTGCACCCATATAAAGCAGAAGAAATAAAGTGAGAAATCAAAAAGCTTCACAAAGCAGGGTTTATCTACCCCATTTCCTATACATATTGGGTTTCCAACCCTGTCATGAAAAAATAGGGCACTATATGTGTTTGCACTAATTTTCGGGATTTGAACAAAGCTTGTCCCAAAGAAAATTATCCCACTCCATTCATCAACCAAGTCATCGATGCTTGCGTAGGACATGAGGCTCTATCCTTTATGGATGGGTTATCCAGATACAATCAAATCCAAATACGCCATACAGATGAGTATAAAACTGTGTTCACCACCCCCTAGGGCACGTTCGCATACAAGGTAATTCCTTTTGGCCTAAAAAATGTTGGAGCCACATTCCAATGGGCCATGAACTATATTTTTCATGACTTGGCACACCTTATCCTCACCTACTTGGATGACCTGATCGTACGCTCCAAGAAGCACTCAGACCACCTCCAGGATCTGCAATCGGTATTCCAACGATGGCGTCAGTACAACTTATGCTTGAACCCACTCAAGTGTGTCTTTTGCTTCAGCGTAGGAAGAATCTTAGGTTTTATCATGTCCTAGCAAGGTAATTGTGTGGACCCCCTCAAGGTCCAAGCCATCAAAGAGGTACCTCTGCCTTGAACCCTCAGGCAACTCCAAAGTCTGCAGGGAAAGGCCAAATTTTTGAGGCACTTTGTCCCAGATAATGCCACCTGTGCTCAAGGTTTCTTGCGCCTCCTATGCCAGGAAATCCCATTTAAATGGGATGATTTCACCCAAAAAGCATTCGATGCGTTGAAATAAACATTATCTTCAACGCCCCTCATCAGTCCCCTATACTATGACAAAGAATATATCCTATATTTATCAGCTTTCGAGTCCACATTAGCTAGAGTGATGGTCCAAGATGGCCCAGATGGGAAGGAGCACGTAATATACTATGTCAGCAAAACCTTATTGGTTCCAGCATTAAGATATGAGCCCAAAGAAAAGACTACACTAGAATTCATTTATGCAGTCCAAAAACCTTGCCACTACATCATCTTAACAACCACTACGATCATCGCAGATATTAACCCCATCAAATACCTGCTCACACGTTGCCTAATGAACCAAACGTATGCTCGCTGGATAGTCATTCTACAAGAATATGACTTACAGTTTCCCTCCCCCAAAAGAAAAAAAGCGCTTGCCCTAGTAGAGCTCATTACGGATCACCTGGGAGATACCAAGGGATCACTAGTGAATGATTCACTACCCGATGAACACCTCTTCTTCGTAGAAACTGATGACCCTTGATACGATGATATTCTCTTGTTCTTGTGAACCCAAAATTTCAGATCTCATCTCACTCGAGATGATTGTTAACATGTATGCCAACAAGCCCCTTGATATCTCCTCATAGGAGATTTTTTATATCGATGAGGCATCGACAACATTTTACGGCGATGCCTCACCCACAATCAAGCAGAACAAGCCCTTGATTACTACCACGGAGGCGCTTGCAGTGGCCATCTATCTGGTATGGCCACTGCCAAAAAATTCCTATGAGCAGGATATATTTGGCCCTCCTTATTCCGCAACTGCATTACAACAATAAAAATGTGCGAGCGATGCCAATTCTTTGCCCACAAAGCAAGAGCACCTCCTGCTCATTTGCATCCTGTCATCGTCGTCGGTCCCTTTTGTACATGGGGGATTGACTTCATGACTTGCAACCCTGCCTCATCAGGCAACCATAAATACATCATCGTGGCTGTCGACTATTTCACCAAGTGGGCTGAGGCCATGCCTACATTCGAAAACACAGTAGAAACGGTTACTCAATTTCTGTTCAACAATGTATAATTGCCCAATTTGATGTCCCCAAAGAGTTAGTCTCCGACCATGGGAAACACTTCGAGAACGAAGTTTTTTGAGGAACTATCTCACCACCTCGGATTCACCCACAAATTTTCTTCACCATACTACCCCCAGTCCAACGGACAGGTAGAAGCTATTAACAAAGTACTCAAAACTATGTTACAACGCATGGTGAATAACCATAAAACCAACTGGCACCATATTCTCTTTTCCGCCCTATGGGCATATTGCACGACGGTAAAGAAATCCACTAGTTTCACTCCCTTCCACTTAGTATATGGGGTCGAGGCATGATTCCCATCAAACGTGAGATCCCAAATTTACATGCAGCTATCGAACTCCTTGATAATACCTAGCCTCTAGAGCAGCGCCTAGTACAATTAGAGTTTGTCGACAAAAATTGACGACAGTCGCTACAACACAACGAGGCCCACAAGAAAAGGGTAAAAGCATCATTCGACCACCACATCACCCCTCGCTCATTCACCGAGAGAGAATTAGTCCTCCGCTATGATGTCGCAAAAGAAGCCCTAGGGCTAGGAAAGTTTGAAGCCTTGTGGAAAGGACCCTACATCATTAAACATTGCATCCGAAAAGGGGAATACATTTTGATAGAACCGGATGGGACCTTCCTTAGCAACCCTATCAACAACCTTTACCTCAAGAAATTCTACCCATAAGGGCCAAGATGGCCCTTCCCAAGAGTGTTCGCACACAAAACCCCAATACTCAGATTTTTGACCAAAAGACTTATTTAAATGCACTCAAAGTCTCACCATGGATCACCAATCTGAACCCTATTTCAGATTTGCTGATGGAGCATCAAGATGGTCTCAAAATTTAGCCGCAACTGCCTAGGTAATTTACCACCCTGACCGATCGCCACTCTTCTCAAACGGTGTGTGCATCGGTTCAACAACAAATAATCAGGCAGAGTATGACGCCGTCATCGGACTTATGTGCGATGCCCTCCATCAGGGCATACACCATATGCATGTCTATCTCGATTCCCAGTTAGTAGTGTCACATTTAATCCAAACATTTGAGACAAGAGATACACATCTGTTTAGAAAATATTTGCGTGCCAAAATATTAAGCAGACAATTTGACTATATCACATTTACACATGTACTAATAAGTCAAAACCAAATAGCTGATTGCATAGCTAACAATATACTAAACTAGAATGCATCTCAAATAAAACATCATAAATAAAAAACCAAAAATATAGATATCCATCAACATAAAATCATACATAAATCAAAATAGATGATACATCATGTAGAGCAGCAAAAAATATCTCTCATATATATATATATATATATCACAATGTGTATTTTTGAGGACAAAAATAGTGTCGTTGGCCCAAATGCCAGCCCAAAGATAAAAAATTCGTTAAAAATAAGGGAAGCATCCTCATAATGGGTGCTTTCCCTGTGTACAAAAATACTCTAGGGTGGTGCCCCCTTAAGAGGGGCACCTAGACCCACCACTGGCCCCGGTGCTACCACTGAAGCTGTCGTTGCAATAGCGATCGCCACCCAATGTAGAGCGGGCCGATAGTCCCTCTCGTGGGCCATCAAAGTCTCTAACCAGACCTCCTCGAAGTCATCCATGAAATGCCGAGCAGGCATTGCCTAGCTCAAGCAGTCCACTTGACCTAAAAAATCCTCAAGAACTGACACTTCAGCTATCAATTCCACAATACGAGCCTTTGTCGTATCTACACAAGCCACTGCCGCGTCAGCACGAGCTCGCTCGGCTGCAATTTCTCCAACAGTCGAGTTGCTGCCATCTCCTGAAGGGGCAGCACCACCACCAGGTCTACTAGCACCACCACTTGGTCCACCTACATCAGCTCCTCCTTGACCACCCCTAGGTTTTCGCGGAGGATCGTGGCCCACCAACTGAGCCATAGGGCGACCCACCTCACCAACATCTGCACGAGTAACTAAAATGATGTCAGTGTCACTAGTAAAGCACATAAGTACATACATACTCAAGTAAATGCAGAAAACATATAAAACGTACTTTCTGGCCCCCAAACATAACCATAAGGGAGACCCATGTTTGGATTTCCCTGGAAGTCCATGCCTGCATACGGGTATGGCAAAAACATCTGTGGGTTGGCCTCAAACTAGGCCTCTATCGTGGCATTCTAATAATGTCCCACCATGCTAGCACTACCTCGCAACATCACTAGATCCCATCTTCTCATACGAGGCTCCCGTGGCCCCCTAGGAAGCGCCCCACCACAGTGGCATCTCCTCAATCTCTCCAAGTCCACTCTCCTGGCAGGGAGTGGATACCTCAGTGCCTCATGAATGGCTGCCATGAATGGCTTGCATGAATGGCTGCCATGAATGGCTTGCATGAATGGCTGCCATGTATTTTGCCTCTGTAGTTGAAAGAGCCACTACAGATTTTCTTTTACTCATCCAACTGACTGCACCTCCAAATAGGCTAAACACATACCCACTTGTAGATCTTCTTTGGTCTAGATCTCCAACCCAGCCTGCATCAACAAAACCACGAATGTCCAACACTCTTTCCAATCCTGGTCTTCCCTGGTAGCACAAGCCATAATCACTAGTGCCACGCAGATATCTGAAAACCCACTTCACTGTTGTCCAATGCTCCTTACCTGGGTTTGACATAAACCTTCTCAATACTCCCACGGCATGTGCAATGTCTGGTCTAGAACATACCATTGCATACATCAAGCTACCCATTGCACTTTCATATGGAACACGGGACATATCCTCCTCTTCTTCTTGTGTCTTGGGACACTATTCAGCATACAACTTTACACCTATAGGAATCGGATAATTCATCAGTTTACTATCCTGCATATTGAACGTCTGCAATATAGTCTCGACATACTTCCTATGGTTTAACTAGAGCTTCCTCTTTGCCCAATCTCTCTTAATTTCCATGCCCAAAATATAGTTTGCAGCACCAAGATCCTTCATGTCGAATTTGGAGAACAGTTGGGTCTTCAAATCATGTATAATTTATTTTTCATTTCCAATCAACAACATATCATCCACATACAAGACCAAATAAATAAAAACAATGATCCTCCTTGCTTCTGGTGAAGCCAAGTCCCCGTATATAGGTATCAAATTTCTGATACCACATCCTTGGTGACTGTTTTAACCCATACAAAGACTTCTTTAACCTGCATACTAGCTCTTTCTTCCCCTTCACCATAAAGCCTTCAGGTTGTTCCATGTAGATCTCCTCTTCGAGATCCCCGTGAAGAAATGTTGTCTTCACATCCATCTGTTCTACCTCAAAATCAAATGCAGCAACAACAGATAAAAGTAATATAATAGAAGTAACTTTGGCAATAGGAGAAAAAATATCACCAAAATCAATTCCCGGCACTTGGGAATAACCTTTTGCTACCAACCGAACTTGTATTTCTCCACCTTGCCTTCTACATTCATCTTCTTCTTAAACACCCATTTGCTCCCGATGGGCTTCCTTCCAGCCGACAACTCCACCAGATCCCATGCCTCATTTTTATGAAAGGAATCATGACCTTCAATCCCAAAATCATTGAAGGCCCTTGAGATAGATCTTCTATGATATTGTAGTGTCATGTTGCTCTCACATTCAGATTATAAGATGATTTCTGAAGAACACCTTTTGGGGGTGGTCAGATTATGGAGTCACTACTTGGTCTCTCAATTTGGAGAGGACTAGAGGTAGGAGGTGTGGAAGAAGAAGGGTGATCTATAAATTTTGGTTCCACAGGAGCCTTGGATGGATTTGGATAAGCTTTTGTTCCCATGGTGATAGCAACAAATTGCGTTCCAACCATGAACACCTTAGAGCTTCTATATGATTAAGCTTGATCTACCATTTGCGTCTGTTAGGAAGGGAATGGTTCTTTAAAAATGGTAAAAGTCTTGAGTGTGCCCTTCAGAAGAAAGGAAACATCAGCACATAGAGGATAATCCTTGGTGTAATTATCGTCATCACATATCAGACAAGGATATTTGGGCTTGCATGTGGAATAATCACTAGCATATGACTTCTTTGAATCCTGTTTAGGGTTTTCGTATTTTGTAATATTCCAAATCTAGAATAGCTAGCATGGCATGAATGGAAAATGCATTTTACAGTAATGGCTCCTACAGGAATTGAATCCAAGACCTAGATCCCTTAGAAAAATGTGTCTAAGTTCTAAATCCAAGAGGAGGCTCCAAAGAAATCCTTCTAAGTGGGTTAAACAGATTTCCCACACTTAGATGTCCCTAGAAAAGTGCCCGGTGAGGGACTGCAGCAAATACATGAGCCAATAATGAAGCAACAATGTTATTTTATTCACCCAGATCACATGAAGGTGCAAATATCCAATAAATGATGTTATAGCAGCAAAGAGAGTACAAGGCTTTGAGGAATCAATCACTCAAGCTAGGCAATGAGAGCCTCAAGAGAACATGTACATAAAAAGAGAGAAACATTGCTACACAATGAGTTTCTGTAGACTAAGAGGACGCAGTATTTAAGAGGCACTGCATCATAATACATAATAACTGAAATATATGACAATACATGGCTCAATAAATGGGGGGGGACAAAGTCTCAACCCCTGGAAACAATAATACAACAATCCTTGAAAGTATTGGCTGAAATATACAAAATGACAAAAATGTCAGAGTTGTTGGGCAGTAGCTGCAACCCAAAAACTGGAAATAAATAGAGAATGATGAATATGATGAATGATCTAAAGTAAACCTCCTCCAGGGATTCTCCAAGTGAAGGCTAATCCTATCACTGGTAATCTCACCCTCCAATCAGCAATGCGAAACCCCAATGCAAATGCACCATGAAAATAATGCAGTTACTGAAGCAAACTGCGCTATAGGGGTAAAGGAATGAATTGGCTCACTACCAAGATCTGCAATAAGATCCAATGGCTTCCAATCTGATCCTCCAAAGGAAATAAAGACTCTCTCTTTGAAAAACAAGAGATGGAAGAGGTGTTGTGATTCCTCACTGCAACACCCTTCAACACAGAATTATGTTGTTGCAACAATAACGCTGTCCTGGAGGAGGATGCTTGGCCTCAAGCCTAAATGTGAGGAAAATCAGTACAAATCCTTCAAGAGGCTTCTCAATAAAGGAGAAGGATTCCTAAGTAGGAGATCCTTGTGCTAAGCATCACATCAACTCAACTAAACAACCAGGATTGCAGAAATGTCTTAGCAGACATGAAATCAATAATCATATGCATATCTAACAATGGATGCCTTTCCCTCCTTTTATACAATGAGAGCTCCCTCTCCATGGGTCCCAATCTTGAGGGTTTCCTTCATCAAGGAAACTTCCCTCCTTCTTCTCTGCGTTGTCTTCTTAAGCAAGCTACATATCTTTAGGCAGTGCTGTTTGACTTGGTCAAACTTGACCTAGTCTCCTTGCAAAGTGTCTCCTTTCACAAATGAGGTGTGAAATCTAGCCCAATTTCTGATCCCCTTTCATACTTAGAGGGCTTTCATCCATTTTTTTATTGTGTTTGGGCCCCCTCACCCAATTATTCAACTCATAAGTGAAAATAAACAAAATTAATATTCCAATTTATTGAAGGAAAAATTTGGAATATTACAGATTTAGACTTTCCTTTACCCTTCTTCTTAACCTTCAAGTATTTATTTGTTTTTGTAGATTGAACAACATTTACCTCTGATTTTTTACCAAGGTTCTTATTTTTACGGGAAGGAGTAGGGGGCGCAACGGCAGCAGTGGATTTAAACTTTGAAGAAGTCTTAGGCGCACTACTATAAGTATGAGCCAATGTCCCAATAACATCATCCACCGAAGGCATAACAGGAGACTGAGATGATACGTGATTAGTCGAAGGATGCAACGCATCAGGTAATAACTCATATAGAGTCATGGACCAGGAATAAACTAAATCGGTGTATTTAGCTCTAGTAATGACCTCCTCTTCCATGACACACCCACCCATTGCAATATCTGTTGCAATCATGGGAATGAATGATTTTCGTAAACCATTTGGTCAAAAGTTGATCAGGGATCTCAAATTTGATGAGGCGAGGACCATTCATGAGTGTGATCCAAGATAAGCATAGTGGTTGACTACTTTAGCGAGGTGATAAGATGGGTGCCAGTTTCATATCGAATAGATAGTTGGAAATGAGTGAGGAACACCATAGCCAAGTAATTGAAATCAAATAAAATTCCTTGAGGGAGCTCAATGTACCATTTGGTCGTGGCACCGGTCAAAGTACGTTGGAAAAGATGAATAAGAATAGAATCACCAACCCAAGAATTAGAGGAACACCACAAATGGTATGTCATAACATGGGTTTGGGGGTCTTCCCCATATTTTCCTTCGAACTTGGGACAATCTCCTGGACTCTTGGTTGGAATTGGAGGCCAATGCAGCTGATAATGGATGGGGTCATTTGTGAGCTTTGACACATCCTGAAATTCTAGCATAGCTAGGAATGGAAAGGATGGTTGATGAGGCGAGAAATTTTGGGGGTTCCAACCTGATTGATACAGATTCTGCCCCGAATAGGGTAGATTATGACCCTGGTATGCATGTTTCCCCCATGGGTGGTAAGGACCTTGCTACAAATATTTCTGATAGGGACCTTGCTGGGGTTATTGATACGAACACTGTGGGAACTCAGGCTACAAACCTTGTTGGACATAGGGTCTAGGATAAGGTCCCTGTTGAACATGAGGTCTAGTTTGCAGTCCCTGCTGAACGTAGGGTCCAACCTACATTCCCTATTGAACATACGGTCCAACTTAAGGTCCCTGTTGAACATAGGGTCCAACTTGTCATCTTTGCTGAACATAGGGTCCAACATGACGTCCCTGCAAGGAAACTTTTAAGGATGGAAAATGATCTTGAAGTTTAAAAACATTTGCGAATCTCACTAGTCCCTAATATGCAAACTATAAAAAGTTTATTGATATATTTTTAAACTTATTCAAAATTTTAATGTTTTTATATATAATATCTATATAATTTTGGCGATTTTTAAGGTAAGATAATTTTATATTGTAAAATTTGGGCAAATTATTTTTAGAAAAAATGGAAATTGACGAATATTTTTTTTGGAAAAATCATGGAAAATTAGCCCACTTACGAATATTAGCCCCTAAAATTTTCCATGGCAAGGATGCCATTTCATCAACCATCGCTTCCTTCCAGAGTTTTCCATCCTCTGAATCTACTACCTCCCTGACGGTTTTGGGATCATCATCAGTTATAGTTCAAGAAAAATTTGAACAAAAATCATATGGACTATACCTTTCTAGTTGTCTTCTTTCCCGAACTGATCTTCTCATAGTTGGATTTTTTGGCTCTTCCTCTTCTAAGTCTTCTTCTGTTGTAGAGTCTGATTCATCCTCCTTTAGCTCAAACTCTATATTTTTAGGTTCCTTTGGTAGGAATTCATGTTTAACAACATCTTCCACCTCTCTAAACACCACATCTCGACTATACACAACCTTCCTTGTTTCCGGGTTCCAAAGCTTGTAACCCTTTAAACCATCCTTAAACCCAATAAATATGCACCTTTCAGATTTATTATCCAACTTGCTCCTTTTCTCCTTTGGAACATGTACATATGCATCACATCTAAATACCCTCAGATTTGAAAGAGAGGGTTTCTTACCAGTCCATACCTCATGTAGAGTCTTATCCTCCAACGCTAATGAAGGTGATTTGCTAACCAAGTAACGTGTAGTCTCCACTGCCTCTGCCCACAATTCTTGTCCTAACCCGGTACCACTAAGCATGCTTCTTTCCTTTTCCATCAGCGTTCTTTTCATTCTTTCTGCAACTCCATTTTGCTGAGGTGTGTATGGAGTAGTCTTCTGCCGTGCTATACCACACTTCTTAAAAAAATCTTCAAATTCCTTCTTGCAGAACTCCCCACCATTATCTGTCCTCAACACCTTTATCTTCTTCTATGTCTGGTTTTCCACCAGAGCCTTAAATTCTTTAAATCTATCAAAGACTTCAGATTATTCCTTAAGAAATATATCCATGTATTCTTTGAGAAGTCATCTATGAATGAAACATAGTACACAGACTTACTTAGTGATGGAACCGACACAGATCCAAACACATCATTGTGCACAAGCTCTAATATCTTGTTCACACTCTTAGCACCAGAAGGAAAACTCACTCGATTCTTCTTCCCATATACACAATGTTCACAAAAATCGAAATCTAGAGAGATATTAGAAATACCTTCTACCATACCATTTCCATGCAGTATCTGAAGGCCCTTCTCTCCAATATGTCCAAGCCTTTGATGCCATAGCATGGTCTTTTCTCTAGAGACTGCTAGGCTTTCTGCTCCACTTTTGGGAACCACAGAACTGTTGCACCCATCAATAAT